>OX123207.2:10590420-11190420 GCA_944739405.2 Euclidia mi | reverse complement strand
TTTTAGTGTATAATAAGTTTAGGTTTTGTGCAAACTGACGATATTACGACGATATTAGTTCAACGCGCCGGCAAAAATTGAGCCGATCGGGAGCTTTCCTCAATTAACTTAATAGATCTACAAAAAAGTCCGCGATGGTAGATATAATTATGTCTATCTTTCAAGGATAACCCACAATAACCATATTTTGCTTTTACATCTATCTATACTATCTATCTATACTAATATAATAAAGCGGAAGAGTTTGTTTGTTTGTTTGTTTGTTTGTTTGTTTGAACGCGCTAATCTCAGGAACTACCGGTCGGATCTGAAAAATTCTTTTTGTACACGATTGCCCAGTTATTCCGGAAGGCTATAGGCTATATAACATAACGCTTCGACCCTTTGGGGCCGGGCAAAAGGCTATAAAGGCTAAAACATAATGTCGGCTAATCTCAGGAACTAGCAGTCGGATTTTAAAAATTGTTATTGCCTATGATAGCCCAATTATTCCGAAAGGCTATAGGCTATATAAAATTACGCCACAAGTTTTAGGGGCCAGACAAAAATAATAAAATGGTCAAACGAGAAGAGGGAGGGTTGGGTCAAAGGCAAAAAAAGGCTAAACGAATAGGTATCTATATGGGTATCGTTTTCGAGATTTTCGGGACGCTGATTAATAGTATGAAATTTATTTAGTGATCCAAGATGGCGGACGGGAAATCAAAGACGGCGGATGAGAAAATTTTAAATATACATATGGGTATCGCCTTCGATATTTTAAGGGGTGGAGAATCGATATACAACATCTATTTCGTGATCAAAGATGGCGGATGGGCAATCAAAGATGGCAGATGGGAAAATTTTTAAAAATCAATATTGGTATCTTCTCCGATGTTTAAAAGGATGGGGAATCCAAATACAACATCTATTTCGTGATTCAATATGGCGGATGGGAAATCAAAAATGGCGGATGGGAAAATTTAAAAATAAATATGGGTATCGTCTCTGATGATTTAAGGGATGGTGAATCCAAATACAACATCTATTTCGTGATCAAAGATGGCGAATAGGAAATCAAAGATGGCGGACGGGATTTTTTTTATAGTCGATATATGGTTATCGTCGCCGATATTTAAAGGGATGGGAAATCCAAATCCGACATCTATTTCGTGATCAAAGATGGCGGATGAGAAAGTTTAAAAAAATCAATATGGTTATCGTCTCCGATGTTTTAAGGGATGGCGAATCTAAATACAACATCTATTTCGTGATCAAAGATGGCGGATAGGAAATCAAAGATGGCAGATGGGAAAATTTTAAAAAATCAATATTGGTATCGTCTCCGATGTTTAAAGGGATGGGGAATATAAATACAACATCTTTTTCGTGATCAAAGATGGCGGATAGGAAATCAAAGATGGCGGACGGGTTTTTTTTTATAGTCGATATGGGTATCGTTGCCAATATTTAAAGGGATAGGGAATCCAAATCCGACATCTATTTCGTGATCAAAGATGGCGGATGAGAAATCCAAGATGGCGCATGGGAAAATTTTAAAAAATCAATATGGGTATCGTCTCTGATGATTTGAGGGATGGTGAATCCAAATACAACATCTATTTCGTGATCAAAGATGGCGGATGGGCAATCAAAGATGGCAGATGGGAAAATTTAAAAAAATCAATATTGGTATCGTCTCCGATGTTTAAAGGGATGGTGAATCCAAATACAACATCTATTTCGTGATCAAAGATGGGCAATCAAAGATGGCAGATGGGAAAATTTAAAACAATCAATATTGGTATCGTCTCCGATGTTTAAAGGGATGGTGAATCTAAACACAACATCAAATTGTGATCAAAGATGGCGGATAGGAAATCAAAAATGGCGGACGGGATTTTTTTTATAGTCGATATGGGTGTCGTCGCCGATATTTAAAGGGATGGGGAATCCAAATCCGACATCTATTTCGTGATCAAAGATGGCGGATGAGAAATCAAAGATGGCGGATTGGAAAGTTTTAAAAATTCAATATGGTTATCGTCTCCGATGTTTTAAGGGATGGCGAATCTAAATACAACATCTATTTCGTGATCAAAGATGGCGGATAGGAAATCAAAGATGGCAAACGGGATTTTTTAAGTTGATATGGGTATCGTCTCCGATATTTTAAGGAATGGGGAATTCAAAAACACCATCTATTTCGTGATCAAAGATGGCGGACGGGTTTTTTTTTAAAAATCAATATGGGTATCGTCTCCGATGTTTGAAGGGATGGGGAATCCAAATACAACATCTATTTCGTGATTCAAGATGGCGGATGGGAAATCGAAGATGGCGGATGCGAAAAATTTACAAAATCCATATGGGTATCGTCTCTGATGATTTGAGGGATGGAGAATCCAAATACAACATATATTTCGTAATCAAAGATGGTGGATAGGAAATCAAAGATGGCGGGATTTTTTTTTAAGTCGATATGTGTATCGTCTCCGATTTTTTAAGGAATGGGAAATTCAATATTATATCAAAATCTATGTTGGTTTGTTCATCATTTATAGACTCTTAAATGATAAGGGATTAAGCGCTAAGTCAATGGTAACTTTGGAAAAAGGGCTTGGAAAAAAGGGAATTAAATAAAAACTCTTAAAAAGGCGATACGGAGTTCGCTGGGTCAGCTAGTACTAATATAATAAAGCGGAAGAGTTTGTTTGTTTGTTTGTTTGAACGCGCTAATCTCAGTAACTACCAGTCGGATCTGAAAAATTATTTTTGTATACGATAGCCCAGTTATTCCGGAAGGCTATAGGCTATTATAACATAACACTTCGACCCTTTGGGGCCGGGCAAAAGGCTAAAAAGGCTAAAAGATAATGTCTGCTAATCTCAGGAACTAGCAGTCGGATTTTAAAAATTGTAATTGTCTATGATAGCCCAATTATTCCGAAAGGCTATAGGCTAAATAAAATTACGCCACAACTTTTAGGGGCCAGACAAAAATAATAAAATGGTCAAACGAGAAGGAGGGGGTTGGGTCAAAGGCAAAAAAAGGCTAAACGAATAGGATACAATCTATATGGGTATCGTTTTCGAGATTTTCGGGACGCTGATTAATAATATGAAATTTATTTAGTGATCCAAGATGGCGGACGGGAAATCAAAGATGGCGGATGAGAAAATTTTAAAAATCAATATGGGTATCGCCTTCGATATTTTAAGGGGTGGGGAATCGAAATGCAACATTTATTTCGTGATCAAAGATGGCGGATGGGAAATCAGAGATGGTGGATGGGAAAATTAAAAAAAACAATATTGGTATCGTCTGCGATGTTAAAAGGGATGGGGAATCCAAATATAACATCTGTTTCGTGATTCAAGATGGTGGATGGGAAATCAAAGATGGTGGATGGGAAAAATTTTAAAAATCAATATGGGTATCGTCGCTGATGATTTAAGGGATGGTGAATCCAAATACATCATCTATTTCGTGATCAAAGATGGCGGACGGGATTTCTTTTTAAAGTCGATATGGGTATCGTCTCCGATATTTTAAGGAATGGGGAATTCAAAAACACCATCTATTTCGTGATCAAAGATGGCGGATGGGTTTTTTTTAAAATCAATATGGGTATCGTCTCCAATATTTAAAGGGATGGGGAATCCAAATCCAACATCATTTCGTGATCAAAGACGGCGGATGGGAAATCAAAGATTGCGGATGGGAAAGTTTTAGAAAATCAATATGGTTATCGTCTCCGATGATTTAAGGGATGGCGAATCCAAATACACCATCTATTTCGTGATCAAAGATGGCGGATGAAAAAATATTTAAAGTCAATATGGGTATCCTCTCCGATATTTTAAGCTATGAGGAATGCAAATACAACATATATTTCGTGATCAAAGATGGCAAATGGGCAATCGAAGATGGCGGATGGAAAATCTAAGGTGGCGGATGGGAAAATTCTATTAAATCAAAAATCAATATGGGTATCGGCTCCGCCGTTATAACGGATGTGGCATTCGTATATAACATCTGTTTTGTGATCAAATATGGCAGATGGAAAATCAATATATTATTTTATTGAAATTTCCCATCCGCCATCTTTGATTACCCATCCGCCGTCTTAAGAAAGGTACTTTAAAAAGGCGATACGGAGTTCGCCGGGTCAGCTAGTATATTCACTAAAAAACACATTACCACCTAGACTTTTCATTAACCTCCCTACCCATATTCATATTTTCTCACATCGAAGATTATCCCTTGCTACTCAACAAACTATACTTAGTTTCAGTTTTGCCCTTTTGCCTCTAGAGAGAGGAAACGTACCCTTTGAGGGTTAACGTTACGGTAGTGGTAAAACTACGTTAATATTTAAGGAACACGGTGATAGATTATGCACTAAGGTACTTGTGGACTGATTATAATGGATCGAGCGGTTTTGGATAAAATTTTAATGTACTCGGTGGTTTGTACTATAAGTAGTGAAGAGAGTTTGAGGTATGTAGGTACTGTTTATAATTATACATTTTTTTATACAGCAAAACATAATAAGAAATCTTACATGATATGTAAAAAACTAGCTGTTTCCCGCGGTTTCACATGCCTCCTGAGGGAACTACTTCTTCGCGTATCCGGTTAATTTAAAGCCTAAGTTACTCCTTGGTATATCAGCTATCTGCCAGTGAAAGTCCCGTCAAAATCGGTCTAGCTGTTCCAGAGATCAGCGAGAACAGACATACAAAAATTGTATAAAATGTCATTTCGGTATAATTATGTACCGTGTATACAACCATTATCTAGTATCCATAGTACAAGCTCTTCTTAGTTTGGGACTAGATGGTGTTGTGTGAATGTGGTAGAATATATTTATTTATATTTATTTATCCATATGCATGTAGTAAAAAGCGGTTATTTTAATATTACAAACAGGCACTTCAATTGTATTTATGAGTATAGATAATTAGGTAGCCTGGCCTTATGGCATAAAGCGATTTTACCTGGCATCTTTTGATAGGTCTAACACGAAGGAATCTACCACTACTGTTTATTTGTTAGTTGTCACCAAATCTATATAGATTTGGTGACAAATCACACACATGACACACTTACACATGCATGGTCAATTATCTTTTCAATTCACCCACTACAAGTACAACCTATCATTCCATCATTCACACCTTAACGACATACCATTAACACAAGCTCAGAATTATTACAGAGGGAATGAACAACCAATCGCCGTCGTTAGCGATGTACAAGTAATTGTACAGGCGCTGATTGTTAAATGATTACACTGTAGGCCCGATTGTGTACATGTGATTGCTGCCTGAATTTATTTTACGGTGAGGTGGATTTTCTTTTCACCTTTGCAGGTGGTTTCCAGGAATTATAATAATACATATGTGGTAGAAGTTGTGGCGTAGCGAATATTTTTATTTTTATAGACAGCGGATGCTTTTGTATTCGAAAATGAATTTTATTTCCAGGTAAGTTTTAAACAACTCTAAAAGGGTGATGTCAAATCACTACATAGTATAAAACAAAGTCTGTCTTCTGTCGGTCTGTCACTATATATGCTTAAATCTTAAAAACTACGCAACGGATTTTATTGCGGTTTTTTTAATAGATAGAATGATTCAAGAGGAATGTTTATATGTAAAATTGACGCGGGCGAAGTCGCTGGCGACGTCTAGTAATACATGCTTATGTATTACTAAACGTCGCATTATGCTTAGTGTAGTTCTGTTATAAGTATGAACGTATTGAATACAATTCTGTTACTGCATAATATGTCTGTTTTTGGAAAATGATATTTCAGGCACAAGAAAATATGTTCAGCCCTGTGTTGCCATATAAACCGCAGCATGTCATAGAAAAATTGTTGTCATATCTGCAGATTAATGTGTCAACAGAAATTATTATACATAAAAATATTCCCGAGTGCTTCTCTTGTATTCATGAAAAATAAAACAAAGCATCAAACCCGTTTCTCTATTTATTTACTTTAACTAAATATTTGCACAGTCATGACAAAATATTAAACTTTTCATGTCAAAGGCATTCTCTCCTACTCAACTTTTGGTTGGTACAGAGACAAATCAAAGTATATGCATTAAACGGCGTGTCACAGCTTAGCAGAAGAGTGCATATACAAATCTATTTTCTCAGCTGTTATGATCAACATAACGTATATATAGTCCTTACAGATTGCCCTTTCGCAACCCCATGACACTCTGTTCAAAATACTTATTTATTTGGTTTTCTTTAACTGCATAATATTGCACTATATTTGATTTAGTGTCAAGAAGACAAAGATACATAGGTACAATTTAAATACCTACAATTTCTTAAATTAGAAAAAAAACTTGTTCAAATGATCAACTCTTTCAATTTGATTTATTTAAGTCATCAGCGTTAGAAAAAATCAACCCTAATGTTAACAAAGAAATGGAATATAAAAACAAATAATATTGCTGTCCAGTTTGTCCCTAGATTGTTCATTCTAGCGAAAATGATTCAAATGAGAATCTGACTCAGGAACGAATATTATTGTGCCGACATTAGTGATTTCGGGTAAAAATGTTTCTGAGAAAGACAGACACAAGTTACTTACATTACATGAGTCGGTACTCTTTGTGACACCACTAATCGGATTATTTGCTAAAGTGTTTTGTTGGCATATTAAACTGATAATAAATACTGATATAAATGCAAAAATACCTGTTTTAGCGAAATGAAGAATGACCATACCAATGTTCATATAAACATATTCAAGAATCCAATCCTCAGAAATGAGAAGCCGACTCAAAAGAGAAAGAGACTGATATTTGAAAAGTTAATGATCTGTAAATTATTTTGACAATTGCAAACAATTGAATAAGATTTCTGATGCGTTTGTTAATATTTCTTCTCAGGATAAAACTTGAACTGTTCGTATGCATTTAAGAAGTTAAAAATTAATGACATGTTATATCATTTTATTTGATTTTGGTCACAGGTATAATCAGAGAAAAAGCATACTTTAACACCAAAACTCAAAGGTATACTTACTAGCATTTTAATGACTATATTTTACCTACATAATATATTATCTTATGTGCAGTTACAACCCTTCAACTCTTGCAGTTTTAATCACTATGCAAGTAAAACGGTGAATTCATACCATGTACTTGAATAAAAATAGTATAACATTTTCAATGGTAATATTTCAGTCAGCATTGTGATATTCACACACGCACACCGTGTAACTTATGATTATGTAATTATATATTCGTGTAATAATACATAAGTTTTTCAGTAACGGAAATACGATATTTACAAATGCTTATCTTACATCCTGAACATTAGATTATACCTATTCGAATACAGCTATGTAGTATAAGAGTGATATTTACAGATCGTCTATAATAAACAAAATGTTTTTGTGTGAATACACTTTGTAAATATATACATCTTAAGATTCTAGTACCTATTTTTATTTTACCGTGTGACGTCACATCGCGCTCCTGCGCCGCGAGCCTCGCTACGAGTGACGCACAGCAATGGGCCGTTCCCTCGCGCCCCTCCGCGCCGGCCCTATAAATACAGCGGACACGAGGCTTCGTCCCTTTTCCTCCGGCCAGCACCGCCAGTTGTGTACTACCATCATCCGAAGACCTGTGAAGTGCCAACGTCACCCACGCCCTGGATAATTGTCTCATCTCTTAATCTTAATTGTCAGTTCTTTTTTTGTATAACTAAAGCCATCGAATAACTGGAATTATAACGCGAGTTTAAACTTTCCTGGTGATATTTTTTATTTATTTCCCGTAAGTCAACCTAATTATCTCTCTTTAATTACTCGGCGAGTGATCGACCCCGGCTACCACGTGGAAATCAATCACTCGTGAGACATTGGCGCCCAATAGAATTTTTAATTATATTATATATATAATTTTTAAAACGTAAGTTGGCACTTTACAGGTGAGTGAAATAATTTATTTTTCTCTTGTATATTTTTCTCCTGTGTGTGCATATATTCTGGTGTGGTGAATTGCGTACAGGTACAGTTTCTATCTATTTTTGTTGGCCATAAGCAATTTAACTGTGTAAATAACATAACGGTGATTTAATTAACGTCTGTCTAAAATCACGTTTCCACCGCGAGCAGCGTGTTGAGCCGCCAACCGGTTCTAACCGCTTAGCCGTTGAACTTACGAGCCACGTGTTCGCGAAAAAATATTGTGATTCAACCTTTGAGTGACCTTTAAGAAATT
Source organism: Euclidia mi (assembly GCA_944739405.2). Lineage (NCBI taxonomy): Eukaryota > Metazoa > Arthropoda > Insecta > Lepidoptera > Erebidae > Euclidia > Euclidia mi. The sequence continues at coordinate 11,182,179 of OX123207.2, read as the reverse complement.
TTTCTTCCTTGACCAATCATCACACCATTGTATAATTTAGTGTACTTCAGCTTTTTTTAGCACGGTATTCGATTTTCTGGCGATATAAATTTTTTTTTTCTAGTGCCGGCGTAAATACTTAGATTTTCTATTATTGTTTTGTAATAATGGCTTACATTATAAATTTCTCATTATTAACTAAAGCGGAATTAGAATATGAGACCACAATACGCGGCGTTTCAAAGCCTGACGATCCCCGCAAACAAATCGCTAAACTTTCAGTTAAAACTCCCTCAGAGGATATATTATCTTCACCCTTCCCACCAGAGGAGGATGTGGCAGAAGTGGAAAAGTCGCTATTAAGATCAACTAAACACTTATCTATGTTGGAAGCAAACTATACTTCCGAGCTTCAACAGAAGGTCGAAACCGTGCTGCACCATTGTTTTCATCGACTGAATAGGGTGGATACCGGCAGTCTTGATATTAAGAAAATTGAGTCTGTGTGGAATAAATTTAATGACTTATATGCGAAATTACAATTAATCACGAGACGTAATTCGCGGTCGGATTGCTCAGTGGCAGAGGGAAACACTTCCTATAATTACGACCGTAAGCTTTTTTCGGAATTAGGTAAATTCAAATTTAACGGTAAATCATGTGTAAGATCCTTTTTTGAAAAAATTGATGAATTTATGTCCTGAAGATCTATTTCTCACGACAAGATGTTGTCTTTCGCTTTTGAGATATTTTCGGGTGACGCATTAGTTTGGTATCGTTCTGTTAAAAATAATGTAAAGACTTGGTTAGAACTTTGCGAACTTTTGAAACGAGATTTTAGTCCGCATAACTACGATTATCGGCTTATGACGGAGATTCGTCAGCGCTCACAGGGCGAAAACGAATCAATTACTATTTACGTGGCAAAAATGCACGGTCTGTTTTCGCGACTTAGTTCTCCTATCGCTGATTCGGAGAAGCTAGAAATTTTGCTAAATAATATTAGACCTTGTTACACTAATTGTCTGCTCACTGCAAAGGTTGTTGATGTTGATAGTCTGGTCGAAGTTTGTCGTCTTTTCGAAAATTACCAAAGCCGCAGTAAGCAATCTTCAGAACCCCCTAAAGTTTCAAAGAATACTGTAGCACCTGATCTAGCGTATAATTATCCGTTTTCTAATTTTTCTTCAAACAAAAATGTTTACAATCATAATCACTTCAATAAATATAACTCTGTCGCTGATACATCGAGATACAAGTCTGTACCACAAGTTAACGCCGTATCGAGTACTTCTAATATAAATATTTTTTTTTGCGTGCGTTGTAGATGCAATTCGCACTCATTACGTAATTGCCGTCAACCACACTACCTAATCTGTTTTAAGTGCGGTACAAAGGGTTTCAAGGGACACCTTGAATGCCGCAATTGTAAATACTTAGATTTACAATTGGTGCAGTCTGACAAGACTGCCCCAATTGTAAATCTAAGTCGACCCCTACAGTTTCAAAAAACTAGTTAATAAGGATTGTGGAAAATCAAATTATACAACTAATTGTAATAACACAGAGTGGAATAATTGGTTGGACTTTTTAAAAAAATTCTTTAGTAGCTATCATATATCCTCAATCCGTAATTCTAAAGTAGAATATTTACCTTACGTTACTCTAAAATTAAACGGAATACCTACCACTGGTCTTTTAGATTCTGGATCTTGCGTTACAATTTTAGGTAATAATTTGCATAACTTATTTTTGATAGACGATGTTTTGGATAAATCGAAACCTTTAAGGTTAATAACAGCTGGCGGCGAACGATTTGAGTCTTTGGGATCGGTGTTTCTACCCTTTGAGTTTCAGGATAAATTGATTAACTTAGAAGTTCATGTTGTACCTGGGATTCAAAATTCCCTTATCCTTGGCATGGATTTTTGGCGAAGCTTCGGCCTATTTCCTAACAAATTAGAGTCTGTTTTGATTGTGAACAAGTCTGACGCTCAAGTAATGGAGTTGCAGGCAGTTCCCCCAACATATCTTGTTTCTTATGATCATCTTACAGTCGACCAGAGAGCTACCGCTGACAACATTATTTCTAAATTTCCCGATATTTCATACGAGAAGCGGGGTCTCGGTTGCACAAATATTATTTCTCATTCAATTGATACAGGTGATTGCCCCCCTATTCGGCAAAGATTTTATCGCATGTCTCCCGATAAACAAAGAATTTTAATAAAGCATCTTGACGACATGCTCTCAGAGGATGTTGTTGAACGATCTGAAAGCCCGTGGTCAAACCCTGTCATTTTGACCCCTAAGAAGAATGGTGAACTGCGTTTCTGTTTGGACAGTCGTAAATTAAATTCCGTTACAAAAAAGATGCTTATAGCTTGCCTTATATTTCGGAAATTTTAGATAATCTGAGAGATGCTAAATACTTGTCTAGTTTAGATTTGTCTAAATCTTTTTGGCAAACATTAATTAAAGAAGAGGACCGTTGCAAAACAGCCTTTTATATTCCTACGCGTGGCACATTTCAATTCAAAAGAATGCCCTTCGGTCTTACGAATGCGCCAGCTACTCAACAACGATTAGTTGATATTTTATTTTATGGTCCAGAATTTGAAAATAAGGTTTTCTGTTTTATCGATGACATAATCTGTATCATTTCCAGTTTCAACGAGCATATTACTCTTTTATTACGCATTCTTGATAAACTAAAAAGCGCTAATTTAACAATTAATCTCGAAAAATGTCAATTTTTTTAGAGATAAACTAAAATATTTAGGCTATGTTGTTGACTCTAGTGGATTGCATCCCGATCCGGATAAAGTAAATTCAATGAAAAATTATCCCACTCCTTCTAATAGAAAAGAAGTACGTCGTTTTTTAGGCGCAGCCTCGTGGTACAGGCGTTTTATACCGAATTTTAGCTCTATTGCTGCACCCTTAAATAAGTTAACATCTCAAAGTAAAAACGCACCTCCATTCTGTTGGACGACAGAGGCTAATGAGGCGTTTAATAACCTGAAGAATTGTTTGGTTTCCTCCTCGGTGTTGGCTTGTCCTGACTACTCGCAACCTTTTGAAATACACTCAGATGCTAGCGATTTTGGACTTGGCGCGATCCTCTGTCAAAGGTTAAATGGTGAGGAAAGAGTCATAGCGTACTATAGCAAATCACTCACTAAGCAATAAAAAAATTACAGTGCCACAGAGCGCGAAGCCCTGGCTGTTCTATCTGCTATAGAACACTGGCGTTGTTATGTTGAAAATGGTAAAAAGTTTATTGTTTACACAGATCACGCTGCTTTGAAATGGTTCTTGACCTTAAATAACCCTACTAACTAAATTATAGGAAGATAAGCGAACTCCCCATCTGGCTAACCGGCCAGGTTAGCCAGATGGGGAGTTCGCTTATCTTCCTATAATTTCGAAATACATCATCGTCGGGGTTCCGATAACGTTTTACCTGATTTTCTGTCTCGCTCTTTACACGTTTCTGCTATTGCTAATGATATAAATATAGATATTAATTCTAATCAGAATTTACCAGTTTCTACTAATGATCCTTGGTATTTAAATATCTATAAAGGCTGTTTAAGTTCTCCGACTTCCTTTGTTAACTATCAAGTAATAAACAATAAATTGTATTGTTTTAAAAAAACATTAAACCCTCTCACTAGAGAATTTCAATGGAAAGAGGTTATTCCGTCTGACCAAAGAAATGACATTCTAAGGGAGAATCATTCTTCGCCCACTGCTGGACATCTGGGTATTTTTAAGACATTCAAACGTCTCGCACTTAATTACTTTTGGCCTGGTATGTACACTGATGTTGTCAAGTTCGTCAGTTCATGTGAACCTTGTATCACCCATAAACACCAAAATCACCCAAAGGACAATGGCAGATCTCCATACATCAAAATGTCTGAAATTAAATTAAAGCGAACAGTTATAAAAAATACACAAAAAAATTTCGCGTAAGTAACAGAGTCTATAAATGATTTTATTTTCACTCAGGAAAGGTGGAAAAAGAAGATATCGGTGTTTGAATTTTTAGTTAAGAATGAACAATGTAGGTAAAAGGAAAGTTATACTATGAAAGTTAAACAATGTAGGTAGGTACGTTTGAATTATCAAATGACATATGTCAGATTGACATCAAAACACGGAAGTATTTTGTAGCATCTAACTGTCACAGCCAAAGACAAAAGCAGAGCTGCACATTTTAAATCGATTTTATGTGAAATCGATACAACTTTTAAACGATTCTTTGACGTTTTTATTTGATTTAAACGTTGTTTTGCTTCAAAAATATTAGCTTATTGATATAATATTGAGTAAATATTAAATAACTGTATTTTTAACCAAACCAACACTATAAAGGTCGATCGTACCGATTACTTATTTAATAATCGATACGGATATAGCACTCACGTCTATTCCTGTCACACCATTGTCTATGGCAACAATAACATAATAAAGTATTCGTTATCAATTGGAATGCTTTTTATCATCATAAAATACTCCAGCTTTAACGAGACAAAGTGAAAATATTAAAAATCGTAGAAAAAAAGAACAATTTGTTTTGTTTATATGAAGTTTAAGGTCTCCACAACAAACCCAGACCAAATTCTGCCATTGTTCTTTAGGTCTAATGGGAAAACCCAAATCATGTCAAAGGCCCTTTCAGACGATTAGTATTGATTTGATTGGTCCATTGCCTCCCAGCAGGAAACAAAACACTTTTATATTTGTGGTCAGTTGTTGTTTCTCTAAATATTGTTTACTTTTCCCCATTAAACGGGCAACTGCAGAAGTGATAACAAAAATTCTTGAGGAAAATGTATTTTTGGTGCATGGAATTCCATCTACTATTGTTTTGGATAACGGTAAACAATTTATTAGCGCAACCTTTAAAAGTATGTTGTCAAAATATAAAATTCCAAATTTGCATTTTACACCGTTGTATACTCCCCACGTTAACTCAGTTGAACGTTACTACAAAACCATTATGACAGCTATTTCAAATTTCATAGAATCTGATCATTGAATCTGGGACACTCTAATCACTAAAGTTCAATTCACCCTTAACTGCGCAGTTAGTGAGGTTACTGGTTATTCTCCTAATTTCCTTGTTTTTGGTAGGGAGGTCATAACATGTGGTTCTCAGTATATTGATAAGGAATTTAATTCCGATATGGTGCTTGAACCACGGGACGGCTATGCCGAAACTTTAGGCTATTTATCTTCTATTTTCGAGAAGGTACATTCAGCTCTGTTGTCGGCCCACCAACGAAATTGTTCATCTTATAATCTTCGCCGTAAACAGGCAGAATTCAATGTCGGTGATATAGTTTGGCGCAGAACGTTTCTTCTTAGTGATAAGGATAAATACTTTAGCAAGAAATTGGCGCCTAAATTTATTAAATGTAAGATTGCCTCAAAAAAATCACCTCTAGTATACAAACTTAACGACATGGCTGTAAAACCTTTAGGCGATTGGCACATCAAGGATTTAAAGTTGATTAATTACAAAGAATAATAAAAGTATAAAAACAACAATAAGAATACCTTCTACCTATTCATTGTTTATTTTTTTCAAACGAACGTTTCTAATTTATATTACCGTTTGTAGTAGTGCCTACTATAAATTGATATTCTCTGTGGTGGGTAGCAAATATTTTTTTTTCTCGTAAACAATACTATTTTTCAAATTGCTGCGCAATTGTGTACTCAAATGTTATGTTGAACATTGTTTTAAAAAATACTAACCATAAACTAAATATATTGTTTTTTTACCCTGTTGATCAGTGGTTAAAAGGTCGCTATTAGCTGAGCATACAAGTTCGATTCTCGCATGTGTATTTTCTTTCCGCAAATCTATTTGTTGAAATGCATCTTGATTGGCGTATTGTTTTTCGCCGTGCCTTGTTCTGAAGTTCTGTTGTTATTCTTAATTCTGTATAAATTCCATAATCAAATTGTTATTATAGGTACTTTATAAACGATCATGGTGATTAACCGTGCGTCGCGAGCTCGGAACAGTCGAATAGTACCTACCATTTAGATCGTACCTAGTTGTCGTTATGACGCACGCGCGTTCACTCAGCGACGCGCCGATAAATAAATGCCTAACTAATGACTCACCATTGTTTACATTCAAAAGGTGGTTACTGGTCGTGTTCTAGTTATTAATTAGAGCAAAATATTTATTAATTTCTTTCCTTTGACATTGAGCGGTCCGGTCGTGTCTGCGGCTTGTATTATTTTTGTTCATCTTTACGAAAAATCTGTTGTTATACCTAACTATATTCAAAAAGTTTACTTATCTAGTGGCAAAGGCCGAACCCAAGATTTATAAGTCGTAGGGCTAGATCAAGTTTCTTATATCTACAAATCATTATTACCTAATAATTACCCTAAGCGCTTCTGCATAGATTGTTATCTTTAATATTAGGCTATTACACTGGCCTCGGCATTTACATGTAGGTATGTGTGATGAATTATGAATGATAAATGTTTATGTTCAAACTCACACTGCCGTTGTACGCGTGGAGAATGCAAGCGTGGGTCATTATTATTTAGGTATCCTAATTAGCGTATAGGGTTGTCACTTGTTCAAGGTACTCATGCCCTTGTTTTCTCTAATTTCAGGGAGTATCTTCAGGGCTGCTACGCCCGTTGGGCTATGGAATTTTTCTTAGGGAAAATCCCGGCCTAACGGGGGGGGGGTGTGACGTCACATCGCGCTCCTGCGCCGCGAGCCTCGCTACGCGTGACGCACAGCAATGGGCCGTTCCCTCGCGCCCCTCCGCGCCGGCCCTATAAATACAGCGGACACGAGGCTTCGTCCCTTTTCCTCCGGCCAGCACCGCCAGTTGAGTACTACCATCATCCGAAGACCTGTGAAGTGCCAACGTCGCCCACGCCCTGGATAATTGTCTCATCTGTTTTAATCTTAATTGTCAGTTCTTTTTTTGTATAACTAAAGCCATCGAATAACTGGAATTATAACGCGAGTTTAAACTTTCCTGGTGATATTTTTTTATTTATTTCCCGTAAGTCAACCTAATTATCTCTCTTTAATTGCTCGACGAGTGATTGACCCCGGCTACCACGTGGAAATCAATCACTCGTGAGACAACCGTTTAAATTTCGATTACATTTCATGAGCAGTAAGAATTTTTGAATTAATGATTGCCAAACAGTCCTGTACATGCATGGAGCAGTTATCAGAAAGATTTCAAAGCTTCGACCAGGTAACACTCGGTTATCTGCGGCCTACCTAAGATGCCTTCAGAAGCCTGGTTATTTAAGTAATTTTCACACGCGAAAGCTAGTTATTAATAAGGCATCAAACATTTTACACACCAACATATATTCGAGTTAAAAAATATTTCCTCTAGCGTATGTTCAAGCCTTGTAAAATGCTATAACTAAAAAGGCATTCACATTACATGTTAGACTAGACACAAAATTGTGGCCTGTCTCGCAGCGGTGTATTCGTGCAAAATATTATTTTGTACTCGAGCGGCTCTGCAAAAGCGTCCATTTTTCATGAAACTAATGAGGTGTATGGAATAAAAAGGGGTTAGCAGTCACCTCTATAATATGGAGATGTTGATGGGGGTGAGATAATCGTTTCAATATTATATGCTACCCTCGTTTCAGGTATGCCGATAACCGTTTTATAACCACAAGCTACCGAGCTTCTTTGTCTATGAATTTATTTAGTAAATTCAAAGTATGTGGAAATGAAGATAGTAATAGTTAATATTATTATTAATTGAGTTTTGGATGGTACGAGATATTATATTGTTATGTAGTGTCCTTATCAGAATACATAAACGAGTGGCTATTTTTATTATGATTCTCATAATTAGATGTCAAAATGAAGGAGTGATCATAATTCGTGGTTTTTAGTTTACATCGGCAGTCTACGGTATCTTCGTGGGCACAAGCGTTTTATACCTGTCGAAACGTCGAGAAATAAGGTGCCATGTGTACATAAAATCACGTAAGACCATGCCATTAAGATCCGGTAAATAAACTAGTATGGCGTAGATACAAAATTCGCGAAAATTTAATTTTGTTTATTAGAGAGAAATCACTTTCGTTTGTCTCGCCAGAATATTTGTCTCTACGACCTTTTTGCAGTCAACTGCTGGAATTAAACCTTTCCTGTCCTAATTTGCTTCATAATGGCACTGTGAGTCAAAACATATGGCATAAACATAAGTTGGTTTTAATTTTTTTATTTTTATTTATAGACTCACGCCTGTATCCCCGAAGGGGTAGGCAGAGGTGTAATATTACACCCACATTTCGCCATGAATTTTAGGTCCCACGTAATAGGGGGTGAGCCTATTGCCGTTACCGGGCACATCATCAGACTTCGTGCTACTACTGAAAATTCGGAAAAACCCACTAACACTTTTACCCGACCCGGGAATCGAACCCGGGACCTCCGAGCAGCAGTCGCGTACGCTATCCACTGGACCACGGAAATTTGATGACTTTGTAAATTTAATTTTCTTTGTAGACGATCGATGCACCGCACAACTACTTAAACCAAGGCATAAGATCGCTAGTCTAGAGAATTCCGTCTTTGTTCTAACGGTACAGCACATCTTGTTTCTCCATACATTCTTGAGGAAATTGTTTGTAAGCTTCGTTTACTACATGTTAGGTTCGTATCAAAATTATAATAGAAGAAACTACACAGAACTTTAGAAAATTACTAAAGAATCTCCTACTTAGTGGAAAACGTCTATGGACCAAGAAAAAAAATCATGATCTTATCGACTAATCCGTAGAACAAAGTCCGATCTGCATGAATCGCAATTTTCAGTAGAGGCTGTCGAAGTTCTTGAGTTAGAATAATTCCTTATAACTCTTATAATGAGAGAATTAAAACTATGATTTTTTGGTATGTTGTTATAACAGCTCAGCCTAATTAAATGCCCTAAAGTGTATATTTCTAGTCCTTTTATTGTACGAGATAGTGAGTTACATATAAACTTAGGACGTTTTATGGCGGAACAGCGAGGGTCCGTGGTAAACATCGTGCGTTGTTTTGCGGAAACGTTCATTTTAAAAGACGTTCTATGTTAACAAAGGTTGCTTTTTGTTGGAATTTTCATCCTTTAAGAGTCCTTTAATATAAAATAGAAAACTAAATACAATGTAATTTTTTTATTATAATGTCTTAAAATAGTTGACAGAACCTTAGACGGCAACGATTAGACTTCTAGCATTAATGAGTAATTATAATTTTACTAACTGGTCACGTCGTATAATAGGCGGAGTAATTATATTTACTTATTTAAAAATAAATAAACTGTGTAAGTATGTGCTTATATTTATGTAACTTTACGTATAATCGTATATAATTATTTAAAAGTAATCAAATTGTACGTATATATAGAACAATTTATTAATAGTCATAAATGACAAATTTTATCACAAAATTGCAACAACGTACCTTTCTACACTGGGGTTTGGGCTTCACGAGAAGTCACAAACTTATTTTGTAAGGACCTACTTAATATAAAATAAATGACTGTATGACTCATCTTTACATGATCTGTATCATCACCTAAACCTAAAGACATCCTCTGGCGGACTTGGCCTCCCCAAAGGCTGTCCACTCAACTCCAATGATGAGCCGCCTAAATTCCACCGCTTTCTGCGATCTTAACCAAATACCTTCTTCTTTATAATATTATACACGGTGTAAAAAGACCCGTCACCAAGCCGAAGTTAAGCTACACATCATGCTAAGTCATACTTAGCAAAACAATACCTGGGAAACGATTTTTTTTGTAGACACATTTTATAAGCCGCTATGTAAAGTATGCGCGTGCAATTCTCAAGATACTTAACTATCCAAGGGTGCATAGGACATAATTACATTACTTAGAACAAATTGGTGCGTAAAATGCATAGATTCTGAACCTAATTAAAATAAATATGGTAACTTTGAGCCTCAATATCTCCTGAAGCAGTAATTTCTCAGGTATAGTGCAAGTAAAGAATGTTCGTAATGATGAAATGGGATTTAAACTCTCATTAAGGGTTTTTTTATACCCCGTATAAGAATAACAACAATCTTACATCGTTTTTACCTAGACATGGGTGCACAATATTTATAAGTAATAGTAAAATACATTTACAAAATTTAAAATCGAGTACTCACACTCATATCAGTACTTAACTAGGCTGTCCTGTCAAATCTTATTAGACTACTAAGCAGAGCCTGGGTTCTAAGACAAAAAGTTGTGGCTGCAACCCTGGTAACTTTAAGATCATTATAATGACACATTTCAGTACTTACTCTGAATAACTTGTGAGCAGCACAAGTCTATTGGGCCTTTATATTATATATATTTTTTTTAAACACAGTTTTCATTGCATCATCGATAACGATATTGTGCCTTTCAAGCTGGGTCCGCCTGCCCTTCCTTTAAAATTACACTTTTATCCTCTCTCATCCATGCATACATACATATCTCATCCATGCAGTCTATCAACAACATAATAATGTAATAATATGTATCTCAAAAGGAGTTAAAACAGCAGGAGTGTTAATAAATAGTTTAGCATACTTCAATTTTCTCGCAGTCCCTGTCACTGGGAGCTTGTAGTAAATGGCAGACTACTTAAAAGTATCACTTAGTTTTCTATTATCAGAGCTTAATGTTATATCGCATGTCGAATGAACATGTATGTATTTACAAAAAAGAGTAAATTTCTAGTTACCATAATACACATTCGGCTTATTTTGGAACTAGATGATGTTGTGTGCATGTCGTAGAGTATTTTTATCATTATTTATTAGTAGGAAACAGCATGGGAGTTAGTACTGAAACTAACTGGCTAACCTGTAACCTGTGTTTACACTTTTAACTGTTTGAGCTGTATTAAGGATGAATTTGCAAAATTTAATGGATTTCCAAAGAAAATGAACTAGGTTGATTACTGTAGACACCTTCGGTAGACTAAGCAGACATGATATTCGGTTTTGAGCTATTACAGATTCCTTTTTTTCTTCGTCCCGTCATGTTTGTATAGAATTTCTTCCCATATATCAAATCCACGACTGGTTCCTTTGTACCAGGAAGCAAAGACGATTCATACCAGTTTATCCTTCATTCGTAACTAAAATATAAAAATTCTTTTGCACATATATTTTTAACAAACTAATTTTAAGCGTTCTTTGAAACAATAAATTTTGCGATAAATTTAACTAATTTCTATTAAAAAATCTTTATAATTAGAGATTTTTTTAATTGAACAACGTCCTAATTGATTCAACGTTTTGAGTAACAACGTCCCATCTTAACATTGAACCCACAAATTGTTTCACAGACTCCGGCGAAAACCGTCCTTTTTTAACCTCAGACGCTAAAAACTTCAATAATGTTCGTAAAAAAACGTCTTAATATTCCATAAGGCCTCTACTTTTTGTTGCTCAATATTGCATAAAAATCGATTACTCTGTAAATATTAATTACGGTAATCTTTTTTTTGCGCCGGAGTTGCGTTTCTGAACAACTCGAGCGAAAAACGTTCTAAATAATCATCGATCGCTGTTAACTATGAACTGAGTTAAATAGTAATAAATATATTAATCTGTGTAAATTTAGGAACTTAAAGTTGTACATAGTAAAATTATACATGTAAAACATCGTCACTTACCAGAATTGAAATCTTGATATGGAAACGCGGTATGTAAGGTTGAAAACGCCGAACTAAGATCAGGCTCTTCTGCATCTTCTTAAATCATATATAGTATTTTGCGAGAACCAGATATCTTTAAATGTATCCCTTTTTATTTAAAATACTGGATAAATTGTTTTTTTTAAATATAATCTTAATTAAGTACAGAACACGAAAATGCCCCAATTTTCTTCTTCTTCCAATGAACATCGGCTGAACTGCTGATCGATCGTGGCGCTCGCGCCACCCGTACTCCCCGTGTCCCGTCCCATGTATACGTCGTGCGTTGTTGCGCGGAACAAATATCAGACGAAACGTTATTCGATTCTATATCTCCGAAAGTAAATAAGATACGAAAATTCTAAAAACACAGTTTTGTAGAGTTTGTATTCCTTATCCCATTTAGCTATTTAACACGATTTTGGTCTATGGTCACATGGAGCTCTATTCTACGGAGAGGTCGTTATATATTTCTTTAAAAAAAAAATCTCTAATAAGAAATAATGCTTGTATCGCGCTGAAATTGTCAAACTCAAAGCTAATGTGCACAAAAACACGCAGACTCAAAACAACAATTCTTGGACTACATATATTTGTTCTCATATGGGAATTGAACCTATAACAGTAGGTGGCAAGATGTCCGCAAAAGTCACTGCGCCATATGCAGTCATTTTAAAAAGAAAGGCTACACTTATCCTAAACTAGACTTTATCCAAGGCTTCGACCACGTGGACTATTTACACTCAAAGGATGGAAATTGATAAAATGCCTTTCTTAGTACTCCAAAACACGCTCCAAGAAAGATACATGCCAAGTTTCAGCTTAGTAGTTTCGGCTTTGCGTTGTTTGCCAGTCATTTCAGTCACAATGTTATATTGATGATTACATCATCACCATCAGCCCTGTATATAAACTGTCTCACTGCTGGGCACGGGCTTCTTCTCACCAGGGCCGAACCGTCCCTATGTGCAATGTGCGCGGCGCACACAGGCGCCAGGGTGACAGGGGCGCCGCGCGCCGAGATATGCGTTCATTATAACAGTTATTTTCGAAAAAGGATGCCAAAAAAGGCGCTTCACAGATATCGCACACAGGCGCAGTGGCGTAGGAATATATAAAATTAAATTTAGGCCGGAATTGTTAGATATCGACTACAAAAAAAGAAGGTCATCGGTCATTCGCCCTACGCCACTGCACAGGCGCTTCATAGATTTCGCACACAGGCGCTGGATAGAGACGGCACGGCCCTGCTTCTCACTTTAAGAAGGGTAAGGCCATCGTCCACCACGCTGGTTTGGCAGACTTCACATGTTTTTCGAGAACATTATGGAGAACTCTCGGACATGCAGGTTTCCTCGCGATGTTTTCGTTCACCGTTTAGCAAGCGGTAATTAACAATTACCGCTTGTGTGTGGGCAAGTCGGTCGCGGCAAACCTCGGCGGGCATTCGTCGACCAAATTGGAGACATCCTAAGAAACGGAAAGGTCCGAAGTACCCGTAACCGGCGAGCATGTATGAAAAGAGTAATGAGTGTAGAGGAAGCGCGTGAGGTTTATAAGGAGAGGAGCAAGTGGCGTTCTGTTGTCTCTGCCTACCCCGACGGAAAAAGGCGTGAGTATATTTATGTATGTTATTAATAATTTAATGATGATTACATAACCAGTATTTATATCTGCCTCCGAACCCACACCTTCGCCAAGCCTTTAAACAAGCACAGTCTCCAATTACAAGCACCTAAGTTTACTGACGGTAGACTTGTCTGGTTACAATCCAATTCTGTAACCGCAGCATCTCAAGCTATCGATCTGCGGTTTCGTCTTACCCCTTATCCTCCTGAAACGTCTATAGTTGCTCGTACTATGTTGCTTTATTAATTGGGATTGCACATTTAATTCGAGCCCGTTTGCTACTTTTACCTATGTTATTTGTGCTTAAAGGTTTAAATACACCAGACTTATGGCCGATACTAATATTTGATCTATCCGTGGATTTGGCTTGGCTACAAGAGATACCTTTTTGATATAAGCTCTATACAAAACATGTTATAAACGTAAGTCGTAAATTGAGTAGACTATACTTACTATACTACACTGCCTCTTACTATACTGCCTCCGTGGTCCAGTGGATAGCGTATGCGAATGCTGGTTGGAGGTCCCAGGTTCGATTCCCGGACCGGGCAAAAGTGTTACTGGGTTTTTCCGAATTCTCAATAGCAGCACGGAGACTGGTGATGTGCCCGGTAACGGCAATAAGCTCGTCCCCTATTACGTGGGACCTAAAAATGAATGGCGAAATGTGGGTGTTATATTTATACCTCTGCCTACCCTTTCGCGGATACAGGCGTGACTAAAAAAAATACTTACTATATTAGTATATATTATAACAGGTAACAAATGCGTAAATTGTTTAAAAAGTCAGATGAAATTCACCCGTCATTTTGACATGAGTTTCACGTCTATTTCATAAGATGACTGATACGTATGATCACTAATACATTGGTTGTACTGAGTTTCGAAAGTTACATTATTACACTCGATTGCAATTCAAGCCACTAGGAGGTCTGCGGTTCAAGTTTCTAATAAATTAAAGTTTTAGTTTTCATTAATTGCCTTAAAAGAGGTGATACGGTTTTACCTTCGACCCTTATACAACTATGTAGATGACCAAATATTGCCTCGTCAAAATCTGAAGTTTTAATCAATTTAATTTATCTGTTTTATTGATTAAATTGAAACACTTTTAGAGATTTTATCAAAGTTAATTTTATTTGGCAAAACTATTTACATTATTTTAAAGTGATTGCTAAACTAAAACTAAACTAACCTCTGACGGCCAAGTTACAAATTGATTTTATAGTTGAGACAACAAAGTTACTTTGTACGTTTTGAAATCCACATACATTAATTTTGAGTTTAGGTCTAGATTTTACATTTTGATTTAAATAGTTTATTTGTGAAACATAGGTATACAATAGGTCTTACACATAAAATAGGACGCCATGTTTTATCTTAAGACATACAAATATTATAACACGCAGAATGAATATGCAAAAAACAATTACATGAATAAATTTGATTATATATTCTAATAAACAAAACGTTATAATATTCATGAAACAAAAAAAACGAAATAAAGAATATTATCATAAACTGGGATGTTATTCACTCGTGGTATCTGCCATTATCGTCGTCATGCCTACATATATAATCATTTATCTTGACTAAAATAATGTATAATAGTAGAGCACAAACTATTCTAGGTAGTAGCATGAATTTGGACAGTGCTGCCCTTTACAAAACCTTGCCTAAATCTACGTAACGAAAATTAATGGATATAAATATACATATTTTATAGCAAAATAATTGTATTGTAATCGAACCAACATTAACAAAATATTATTATAAAATTAATACCTGAGGGTACATTTTCATGCCTCACAGTGTACGCTAAAAATAATGATTGTTATTTAGAGAGGAAGCTGTGGAACAACGGACACGGGTGAAATGCAAAATTAATAACTATAATTGATACCGCCTCGATCAACGACTCGAGAACCCAATATCCCCTTTAGGTAAACACTTTTTGTTATACTAAAAGAATATTAAGGGCTATAAATATAAAAATGCAAATCTTAACAGCCGAAACCCTGCCTTAAATTAATGCAGGTAAAGATGAATTTTAAGTGAAAGATTCCATACATTTTAGAGATTATTTTCCGAGGCTCATTGTGATAATTTCAAACTCATCCGCGATTTTATAAGTTGTTTTCAATGGGGTCGGATGTTCGTGACATTTAATCGCAATTGAAAGAGAAAAAATATCGTTTCATGCGTCATTTAGACCACCTAAATCATTTGTCTTTTGAAGGTCGTGCACTTCTTTCTTTTTCTATATTTTACGAATATCATAAAATTTTGCAGACCTTTATTGTACGTATAGACAATATGCTGCATCAAACATGCGGCTTTTGAAAATAGAACGCGAATAGCTTTGAATTAAATAAAAATAACATATTTAAATCAATAGTTCAAAAAGAATAGTGAAAGAAATGGTTAAAAGAAAAAAAGAAGAAGGGAAATAAAGATGAGTTTGATTGTAGATTATCTGACGACTTTCGGAGAAACTGTTCATGCAGTTCAGGAAGTACTCAATCCTCAGAATACACAGCAATAAGAGATAAGTATGGAAAGATACTGAATAGTGAATCGTACGTGCTGAAGAGATGGAAAGAGTATTTTGAAGGATTATTTGAAAGACCGACGACAGAAACATCAACAGGTGAGATGTCAAATCAAATCAAATCAAATCGTTTATTGCAAACTAAGTGTACATTTAAGATAGTAGGTATACATTAATAAGTGCTTTAGACTTAGCGCCTTTTTCAAGCGTAGCAATACATACAAGCTGAGTAGCATATAAAAACTAGGTACATGCATTAGCAAAATGTAACAATACTAAATTATATTTATAGAAGTCATTACATATATTTAGAAAATAAATTTTATAAGTTAGACGTAAGCATTTGAAAACAGGAATTATATTAAATTAATGCAATTATTAGATTTGAAATTTGAAAATTATATGAGAAAGAAAAATAAAAATACTATTAGAATTCAAGATACGGATTAAAGATAACATTTTAAATAAGAACATTATGAAATTACAAATATATTATGTCACATGGAAATTGTATAAGCTTATGAATACTTAAATACCTAAATTGTTTGCCTAGTAATATAAATAATATAAATAACTGAAGTTTGGGAATTTATGCAAATAATGAGCATCGTCATACTGAAGATATATTTTAAATAGGTTATATTTTGTCATTTAAATATTCTGTAACTGAATAGTAACATTTTTGGTTCAGGAAAGTTTTAAGCTGTTTGTTATATTTTGTTTCTATCCTTTCATTTTTAATTATCTTAGGCAATTTGTTATATATTTTAACAGCCATGTAATAGGGGCTTTCGTTAAGCAGTTTTGTTTTTGAAGTGGGTAAATGCAATCTATCTTTATGTCGATGTCGGGTGTTTATGTTGTGGATGTCTTTAATTTTATTAAACGTTTCACTATTTCTGAACACAAATGTACATATATCTAGTATGTATATTGACGGCAATGTTAATATATTAAACTTCGTGAAGTATGGTTTCCAGCTTTGTGTATTGTCAATTTGTGCCAGAATTCTAATACATTTCTTTTGAATTATAAATAGATCGTCTACATTAGCGCTATTACCCCAGAGCATGACCCCATACCTCAGCCAGGAATATGCATAAGCGTAATACGCGGACAATGCTGTTTGTGTGTCCGTGCTATGTTTTATTTGGAATAGAGCATATGTGAATCTAGACAGCTTGGATTTGACGTGTTCTATATGTGTTTTCCAGTTCAAGTGCGTGTCTATATTTATTCCCAATAAACTAAAAGTGTTGACTTCTTCTAGTGGTGTGTTTTGATCCGTTATTTGTAGTGCGAGTGGTGGTTTTTTGTATGTCCTAAATTGCATTATCTTTGTTTTCTTTGAGTTTATTTCTAAATTATGTTCTCTTAGCCATTGTGTAACAGATTGGAAAGCGTTTTGGACCTGGTTATTGTAATTTAAACTATCACATTTTATCAGTATTGAGACATCGTCGGCGAAAAGTACTGGCGTGGATGTTTCTGGGTCTAAGGATTTTGGAAGGTCGTTAATATAGATCAGGAACAATATGCAACCTAAGACGCTTCCCTGGGGGATTGAGCATGTTTGGTGTATAACTTGGGATTGCACGGATTTTAATTGTTTTGAGTGTTTGTCAAAATATTCTATTTGAACGATCTGTGTCCTATTTTTGAGATACGACTCAAACCATGAGTAAGCGGGTCCTCTAACTCCGCAACCGTATAATTTCATTAGGAGGATGTTGTAGAGGACCTTGTCATAGGCTTTGGTCATGTCTAGCAGCAATCCTACAACAGGCTTTTTATCATTTATATATTGAAGTGCTCTTTGTACATACTTATAAACAGCTAGTGTTGTTGATCTACATTTTCTAAATCCATTCTGACTGTCGTCCAGTATCTGGTATCGTTCTAAAAACGAGTAAAAACGGTTGTACATTGCTTTTTCAAAGATTTTAGAAAATGTTGGGAGCAAAGCAATCGGCTTATAATTGTTTGGGGTTAGAGTGTCACCTTTCTTCTTATGTATGGGTTTAACTAGTGAAATCTTAAGTAAATCGGGAAATTGACCTTCTTGAAAGCTTTGGTTAATTAAAAGAGTTAAAGGGGTGGATAATTCCATTGCACACCGTTTCAATAGTATCGGTGGTACGTCATCTATGCCGCAACTATGTTTGTTTTTGGTGAAATTTATAATATTTATGACCTCTTTTTGACTGACTGGTAGCAAGTACAAGGAACACACAGGCGAATTTGCGACATGTTGTCCAATCGGTTTGTTTGAGTCTATGTGATTAGAGTTGTTACCTACTGTCGCGAAAAAGTTGTTAAATGTGTCGGCAACAGTCGTTAGACATTCAATAATCTTATTATTAATTTTTAAAGATATATTTTCCGGCTTGAAGATTTTAGTTTTCCCGTTTTTTGTGTTAATTATTTTCCACATAGTCTTCACTTTATTGTCTGAGTTTTCCATTTGCCGCTTATATTCTAACTTTTTTGCTATTTTAATCGTAGTTTTTAAGGTTTTAGAAAATGTTGTGTAGTACTTTTTTATAATATTGCTTTTTGTTTCATTTAAAATAGTTCTTAAAATCCTTTTATGTTGGCATGATTTTTTTAAACCGGTTGTAAGCCATCCTTTTTTACATTTATTCCTGATTTTAATCGTTTGTATGGGTACATATTTATTTAATAATTGTGTTATAAGATTGATAAAAGCTTCGTAATTAGAATTTATGTTGTGATTTTCAATTATTATGCTATCCCAGTCCAATTGTTTTAAATGGGCTTTTAGGCAGTCAATTTTATTTTGGTTGAATATTCTTTTTTTTAGATACCACGTCTTTATTGGATTTATTAAGTTTTCGATGTTTAATTCTATTTTTATCGCTCTATGATCTGAGAGGCCATAGTCTTAGATGGATGATTTTTTTATAAAGCTCGTGTAGTTAGTGAATAATAGATCGATGCAAGTGGATGTAGTTTTTGTTACCCGTGTGGGGTCGCGTATTATTTGTGAAAGGTTGTGTGTTTTCATAAAATTGATGAATTCTCGAGTTTGTGTGTTGCTATTGTGTAGATTTATGTTAAAATCGCCTCCGATCAAAAAATATTTTTGTGAATAATTTAATATCCAATCTGTGTAAAACTTTTTCCATTTGTTTGTAAAATATATCTATGTGACGATCTGCTCTATACACACCTATAAATATACAATTACTCTTAGGAATTTCAATTGCACTAAATTCTACGATATATTCTTTTGAATAATTTACAATATCTTTTTTCTCAATATATTCTAGATTGTTTCTAACTATAATGCAGACCCCTCCACCTTCACGAGTCTTACGACAGAAGATGGATGCAATTTTATAGCCTTGAGGTACAATAGAATGACAAAAGTTTTCATTTTTCCAAAGCTTCGATAGAGATAATATATCGATTTTACAGTCAAAGAGTAGTTCTTCAAGTAAATCAACCTTATTTCCTATGCTTTGAATATTTTGGAAAACTATGGTCAGGTTATTATCGAAATGTCTTTCTATTTTTTGTGTTTTGTGTTGGTGTAGACTTTTCTGGTGGGGGTGATGTTTGCGTTGCTGGTTGTGTCTGTAAGATATACATTTCTTGTGTTCCTATGCTACGGTCTATATAACTCTCACTGGTTTCTGATTTCCGTAGTACCTCTGTTGTAAGAACTGTGTCTTTGTACTCTTTTCCGTTAATAAATAGTTTGTTGTCTCTTATTACCGCATGATCTCTATTATTTCTAGCTATTGTGAGCTTTTGCTTGAGTTCGTAACGTTGTTGTAAAGTCTTTTTGTCCATAAATAATCCAACGCCTAATCCTGTGTTTTTGAATTGTCTAGCATTTTCAATAATATATTTTGTCATACGTTTGCTGATTAATTCTATTGCCAGTGGTCTTTTTTTGCCGCTTCTACCTATGCGTTTTATATCTTCTATGTATGGATTGATATTTATGTCCATTATTTCTTGGCAAGCTTGGGACACGCGGTCATAGAGATTGGATACAGTTTCATTGTAATTTTCAGTTAAGCCATATAATACGATTTTCTTTGAATTCTTCAAATTATATAATTGTTGCTGGATGTTTTCAATTTTGTCATTAATGTTGTGTATTTTTTCTGTTATTTCTTATTGTTCTTTGGCTATATTGTGTGTTTTATATTCTATTTCAGTTTGCAGATTCTTAATGGTGTTATTTAGTTCTACTTGGATTGTGTTTCTGATATCTTGTAGTATAGATGACTTTATATTTTCTAATTTTGTGTCCAAAAGTATGCTATTTTTTTCTAGGGTCAGAGAGTCCCTCGTAACGCTTATTTGACTATCAGGCTGGCAGCCAGTGTCCTGAACTATGCTATTGTTTAATGTGTTTCCTATTACATAATCTATAGAAATATTGTTGTCATAGCTATCGCTATTAGGTGTACAGTTGGTTGGTTTTCGCCGCATTGTGACATTCATTTCAGTTAAATCATACTGGGATGCTCGTATTGGTGATGAATGGTAATGATAGCAATGATGAAAGCGATATTGGCGTGGATGAGATTTTGCAGGCACTGGCCTACATGAAATTAGGTAAGGCTGCAGAATATGATACGATACAGTCGAAATGCTGAAGGCTGGACAGGGCATCATAGTTAGTGAGCGGCAGCGCTTATTTAACTTGTGATGGAGCACCGGCCGAGTACCTGAAGAAAGTCAAAAGTCAAAAGTCAAAATCATTTATTCATCTAGGTCACAAGGTGACGCTTATGAACGTCAAATTTTAAAATAAATTACTTAATGCTTCTACATTTACATTTACTGCCCATTCGCAAAGCAATAGGTAGAACCACGAGAAAGAACGGGCAATAAAACTCGTGGCCACTCTTTTTAATCGCCAGTGTTATGTTACATATTTTGTTTTTGTAAGGAGCTGCAACTGTTTCACATTGTTATTAATTACTTGTAAATAGTAATTAGGAACTTACATAATACTTACATAATTAATGCAGATTAAGTGCTGTAGTAGCCTTCCATTGTGAATCTTGTGTAACAGGAGCATCCACTTACATCTTATAATGTAGGCAACTCGCGATCATGTTCAGAACTATGATGGAAATGTATGTTACAGAAAGTGACGGTAGGTATATGAATACACAAAATTTACAAAGATGTTGGTGTACAGCCCATGATCACGAGTTATCTTCATCTAACACAGTAGCATTTTTTTAAATTAAAAGGAACAACAATGCAAATGTAAATGTAGTAAGTTGAATGACCTAATAATCCATGGATAGTTATTTAAAAGAACTAGAGATATTATATACAAAAAAAAAACTAAAAGGCAAGGTATCTATATAAATTCTGAATAAGTACAAAGATCAAGAGTTGGCTAGTGTAAGTGACCATCTATCCTTATCACAGAAATAATCATTAATGGTATAATAACCTTTCCTAATAAGGCAGTCTTTTATTTTACGTTTAAAGGTAAAAAGACTGGGCCACAGCAGTAGTTGTGCCTCTTTATAAAGGAAAAGGCTCGCAACAAGACTGCAAAAACTATAGAGGCATTAGCCTTATCAGCATTGTCGGAAAATTGTATGCCAAGGTATTTATTGAAAGAGAAAGTAGAATAAATGCTGTAGAAATGAGAGCACTGATAAGTATGTGTGGTGTGTCTTTGACTGACAGAGTAAAGAATTGTGTGTTAAGAGAGTGGTGTGGAGTAAAAGAAGATGTGACAAACATCGAGAAATGTATGCTAAGATGGTTTGGGCACGTAGAGAGGGTGGATGACGAAAGACTGACAAAGAAAATATATAAGGCAAGTGTGAATGGGACAGGACAAGGGGAAGACCTAGGCCCCCCAGTGGGATCTCCACCTTGTCGTGGTGGGGGGGCTCAGTAACCGTGGTTAGGTCACCCACAGTGAAGCTAAGCAAGATCCCCGGAGTGGACGCTCCGCGTGGGCTTGACGGAGGTCTGCGCAGGATGCGTCCAATGGTGCGGGTGCGAGGGACAGTCCTTCTGTCCCTTGCAGTCGGGCGTGGTCGCGGGAGGAGAGGCGTGTCGGTGTTGCGTTGCCGCGCGCCCTATCTCCCGCGACCAAACGGGGGTGCACCATTGTTGCGTCGCGGTGGGGCCGCAGAGAAGAGGAGATGCGGTGTTACGTTGCCGTCCTCCCTCTCCTCCTCATCCTCTGCGGCCGCTGGGTGTTTTGGTGGAACCCAACACCTTCATCCGCCACCAAGGGGGTTTTGTTCGGGGCCCGCCTGACCATCTGGCGGGCCAATATCCTTCGGGGGGTAGCGAGGAATGCTTCGGCGATACCCGACCTCCGACACACGGGTACATGAGGAACACGGGTTGGTTATTAGTCAGTAAGAGTCTGGTAGTCCCCTTCGCCCTTCCCCCAGGGCGGACTTTTCCAACCCGACACAAAAAAAAACAAAAAAATAAAAGAGGGAAGACCTAGACGGGCGTTCTCTTACCAGATTGGGGACATCCTGAAAAGGGGATAGATCAGAAGTACCCTAAACAGAAGAGCATGCATGAGAAACTTGATGGGAGTGAATGAAGCAAGAGAGGTATGTCAGGATCGTTGCAAATGGCGTTTCGTAGTCTCTGCCTACCCCTCCGGGAAACAGGCGTGAGTGTACATAACTAGGTATGTATGTATGTATAGTAAAATAAACATGAAACAGAAGGATATAAATACGAAGGAATATTATAATTTATGTCACAGTTTAGTAAACTTATTCTTAAAATGTCTATTTTACCCAATTTAACTAGTGACCTTCATAATAATAAGTAGTAAATTCTCTTATTGTCACTAAAGGAAAAAAACATTTTTAAATTATGAAAATATTTTAACTATTTTTATAACATTGCTCGAAATGGTTGCTACTTTCTGGTATGATTTAAAAGGGTTGAGCTTTTTATTATGCTTATACTAATAGACAGTTAATAGAATTTTTGTTAAGTCAACTTTGGCATAGGACTTATTCCAGGTCCTGGTTTAAAAACAAATTGAGTTGTGCGCCACCACGTATTACAAGTGTCTTAGATATATTAAGTGAGAAGTCATTTTAGAAATTGAGTTATAATCTTAAAAATATAATCAGCGTAAAATAATCTACCGAAATGATAAAACGCTAAACTTTTTTCCCTAAATCGGTGTTCCATTTCACCCAATTTTCTCAAAGTACCAAAAAATATGACCATTCAAACGGATCGCTTGACGTCCACAATTCACCTTCTACCGATTGATACAGAGATTATGTTAACGTCGCCTAATCCGGCAACGGCGAAGGATCAAAGAGCCTATTAGCTTTCACTCCCTTATCAGAAAGGGTTGTATTGTACTACCAGGGATCACAATCTTGGAATCATTGTACCGTTGCTCGATTACTGCTGCCCAATTCTTTCCGAACACGATTGACATTGGTAACGAATGGCTGACGTGAATAAGTTTGTTTTACATACATATGTTTATTTACAAGTTCTTGTGATATGTCTAGTTCTTCTTGTTGAAAACTTTAGGAACTAATAACGAAACTTTTTATCTAATACGACTGCTATATTTTTATTCAATTTGTTTGGTTTCTATTTATTTTTGATTCAACACTTTATCAGCCATTAACTTCTTAAGCTAGGTCTAGAAACACCAACACCAGAGTTCGCCACAACTTGTTAGATGATTTTGACTACACTGTATGAAAGTGACGTAGTTTTCTAAACGCTTTGTAAGCACCCGTATGTGCAAACTAACATTAATTTGGTTAAACATTATTTTCTAATGTAAACGTCGACACAAGGTAGCTTATTGTACCTTGGTATATGTAGAAGTGTTAAACATTTTAAGACAGCATGTAGTCGGGGAAGATATTAAGCTTAACATTAATTTGGTTTTCTAAATGAAATAATATAAAAGAAAAGTTTATTTTAATGAACAATTATAATCAACTTAATTCACAGAGAATGTTTTTTGCGTCACGAAGAATTGTCTTATTATTTTATCAAAATAAAATATCAATTTAACACAGGTACCTGCAAATTATAAAAATCATGGTATTTTAATCGTTTGAAATCGTAGAATGTAAATTTAATTTCAAAAGGCTTTGTATAAAGCTGCATAAACAATTTTTAAG
Source organism: Euclidia mi (assembly GCA_944739405.2). Lineage (NCBI taxonomy): Eukaryota > Metazoa > Arthropoda > Insecta > Lepidoptera > Erebidae > Euclidia > Euclidia mi. Next base: position 11,158,146 of record OX123207.2, on the reverse strand, counting down.
ACAGCAAACTCAAGTGACGAAAATAAATCCAAAAATACAAATCATGAAAATCTTTCATCCATATACAAGAGGTTTGGAAATAGCTAGTTTGATCCCGAAGCCATTCTTACTTATTAAGCTGATTGTCCCCTGAAGTAGTTAGTACTGTACCTTCCAATTAAGTAAATCGGCTCCGGAGCAGTTTCATTTTCCCCGTGACAACGATATCATTGCTTTGTTCGATTTTCGTCAGGTTACCGACTAAGGCATTTTCATTGATACCGAGGTCAAGTATTTCAAGTCTTACGCCTGAATGTTTTTAATATAGATAATTTTAGGAAGAATGGAAAAATAAGATCTTGACCTTTTTAAAAACACCATTGATATAGTTAAACATTTTCCATTTAATCATACTGTTTTAATTTTGTTAAGTAGAAATCACAACAAGTCAACAAAAAATTAAATTAAAAATGCTCGAGCTTAGCCATTTAAAATAATAGTGAGGTAAGTAGGTCAACATTGGATTTTCCCCAATTACAATCCGGAAATTGTCAAAAGTCCCACCCTTTATAATATTCGAAAGTGTTTGCTTTTAGGCAAAGAGTGATAATGAAGTTTATGATCCGACTTTATTCACCGACATAAAATTAATTTTAGACGTTACAAATTTCGCCAATCTAAGGAAAAGTAAAAAAAGGGAAAATTATCTTTTTAAAACATAATTAAAACTTCTCGTGAAAATAAAAGGGTCTCATTACTGTAGTCTTAAAGGGAGCGATATAAAAATATATTTTCAGGGAGACATTAGTTTAATGTTAACCATATTTGAATTTGAACCTTAAAGTTGACGGTGTAAAGTTTAAAACCAGTTGCGATGTATCCATACGTGATCGAATGTGTTGGAATACACTGCTGCATTAACAGGATTCGCAAAATTGCCTTTGAATAGTTTCCGATCGTCGGAAAGGATGCAGAGTGATTTGCTTTGAATGAGTGGTACTTATTCGGTTGTATTGGTAGCGGTCGCATTACCATTCGATAGCACTCGTGTTAAGGAACCGATAACATTTGCATGTCTGCACTTGTCGCTTTTATGTTTCACCTTTTATCCTTTATTTAACCGCTGAACAATATATTCTTTTGGATTTATTTTACTTGTTACATTGCGCCACAGGAATCTAATATTGTCAATTAGACTGCTTGTCTTACTGTTGATATTTGAATATTTTGCAATAACGTAGAATTATTTTAAAAAATGTGAGCGTGAGAATGAATCTTTAATAAGCACTCATCAATGAACTATATGAAAGCCTTGAGCACGGAACACCTCATATGTACCAAAATTATAATGGATTTATAACAGTTTTATATAATTATATGAGACAGAGTCAGTTTTTTTTTATTTTATTTTTATAATCACTTAATAATATGTTAAGAGAAATCGTTCTAAGTTTATAAAGAATTGTACGAAAAGATACGTATGCGGCTTAGCATAAAGTTTGTGAAGATATGTAGTGATTGGTTAAAAAAAAAACTAAGTAGAAGTACTAATACTACTGAAACGAAAGAATAACCGGATACCAACGGTCGATCATAAACTTGTAATTATACATATGTTTTAGGTATTATTTTATGATGATGTGCAAGTGAATCTATAACTTCATAAAAGCTAATTAAATCTTAAGAGCCTTGAAGATCATAAACTAGAGAAATGCTATAAATATTTTACCCGGCTTCAGTAAATATATTAACCCTTCAGAGGACCTTACTTTGGTACATAGTAAACACAACTCATCATCCTCCTAGCGTTATCCCAGTTTCAACCCGGGGTCCGCTTTCTAGTCTAACCGGATTTGGCTGAATATTAGCTTTTCCGCGGAGCGACTGCCTGTCTGACCTCCGCAACCCGAAGTGATATCTATATTCCATGGTATAGACTAGTGTCAGTTTATTTTAGAGGTACTGACGCCCTTTAACGACTGTCAAAGCTCGTCATGACAACCGGGACCGACGGCTAAACGTACTCTCCGAGGCACGGGACAAGCGATAATTAACAATTCAATACGCACATAACTCCGAAAAGTCAGTGGTGCGCGCCGTGGATTTGAACCTGATACGCTCTGCATAGCAGTCCGTTGGTATCTCCACTAGGCAATCGGTGCCTTTTTTTAGTAATTTTATTAGTATTGATAAAGTAATTATGCTATATTAGATCCTACCGCGGGATTTTGTCTTTTAGTATGTGTAACTATATGGTGACGGGCATAGTCTTGATTTGATTTAAGAACATAATATCTTTCTATAGCTTTGAGGTACGTTCCGTTGTATGAAGTAAGTTCTAAAGTTTCTGACATACGACCCTATTTTGCCCAAACTATTTTTACTAAATACTTAGTCGTAAACACAACTATAACGTAGAATTCCATTGTGATAAAATCGCCACCCAAAATTTATAAACAACTACACCGAAATCTTTGTTGATCATAAACATGAAAGTAAGCAATATCACACCAATTAAAAAAGAAAATATAAAAGTCTCATTAGCCCAATTTTTACATACCCTAAACAAATCTTTCGGGCCACCCTTAACAAGTCAATTACGTCATCTATTACCTTTTAGTGGGAGGCTTATAAGGGCCAATTAGTTGGCAATTAACAGTGATACAACCACCAGTTAGTTTGGGCCCTATATTGAGCCTTGTGGAAGCCCTCTAATTTTATTGTTTTACAACGTGTGAACAAATTGTTACGAGGTGTTTCAAAGGTATTTTTAGATCACTTTGTTTTAGGGTAGAATGTAATTGGGGTTAAGGGTTAGAGCTGTTGGTTTTATTTGCTTTGTGCTATGAAAAGTGTTACAGACTTGAAATAACACAGAAGGGATCTCGACCGTTTTTAGTTTGAAAGAATAATAGTGCGCTGTGATATTAGTATGTCTTGTATCAATATTATAGCTAGTGTTATGTATAACAAAGGTGAGCAAACTAATAAGTATTTTTATTAGTATTGGTAAAGTAATTATGCTATATTAGATCCTACCGCGGGATTTTGTCTTTTAGTATGTGTAACTATATGGTGACGGGCATAGTCTTGATTTGATTTAAGAACATAATATCTTTCTATAGCTTTGAGGTACGTTCCGTTGTATGAAGTAAGTTCTAAAGTTTCTGACGTACGACCCTATTTTGCCCAAACTGTTTTTACTAAATACTTAGTCGGAACTAAACATTTACGCCTCACTTCACCGTTGTCACCCTCACTAGCCAGTAAACAATCACCGAGAGTAAACACATAAAAACAAGGCCAGACGTATTTATTATTTACAAGCAATCAGCAGAACAAATGGAAATCCTAGTTTACTATGTACATAAATCAAGTAATTTTACACTCTAACAAAATGCAGTGACTAAGTTTTACGGCTTATAAACTTTTGGTGTTACCCTTTATCGTCTATCGTTTACAGCCTCCCCTCCATCCCCTACTTTTTAAGACTCGTGACTTTCGTAGGGCCCTTACTACACTTGACTTCAAGTTTGCAAAGGTTTTAAATTAAACTTTTCCAACCATTGTATTCTTTCGTTTTTTGTGTCAGCATTTTAAAGTTTTCTTTCAATATTTTGTGGACTAAGATTGCAGTCAAATTAAACGAGTTTTTAAAGTACTAAAGATTTTTCATCAAGTGGACTTCCCGTAATTATTTAAAAGATATCTTTTAGGTTTCTTTGTTGTTTAAATTATAATGATTAAGAATTTGAAAGTCAACTAGAACATCTCCGTCTCAAAAAATATAGCCTTACAACCTTGAGCCATGTTTGTTGAATAGACATTTTATCTTACGTGTTTTGTGGTACCAGTAGTGATCAGGGAGTGTAAATACTGTTGTCTTCTGTAATGTAGAATATAATGATCTATTCTATATGGTCACCAACCGTTCAAATTATTATATTTCAATACACGTCTGTAGACTATCAGTAAGTCCGCACACATACCGTGTACTAATTATTACTTTATTAACATAAATATTAATAAAGTCACATTGCTCGGATAACTTTAGCAGTTACATACTGCTTCTCTTAGATATTATTTTATCTCTGATGAAAATTTATTGTTTTTCTTTTAACTGTCTTATAAATTGTTTCTGTTAGTTATGTACTGCACACTTTGTAATGAGTTGTCACCACCCATTCACTATATTATATTATTGAGGTTGAGCCACATTCTCTCAAATGTGGTTTATGTTGACGTATTTGTTCGTGTGGAAATATTTCAGCTCACGAAAAAGGGAGAGTAATATTACGTATCTCGTTAATACTTGAATGCTTTACGATTTCGAAGAAAGAAACATGATTTTTATAAATAGAATTGCTGTTTATTTTTATTATATTTTATCTCCACTCTTCGCCCATTTATATCAAAATAACTTTTGAATTTTTCGTTGCAGAAGAAACAATTTTAATCTTCCTGTTTTCATTCGTAATAAAAATGAAAGTAATTACATACTTACTTACGCTAATGAAACAGAGGTGTATCCACAATGATCAATAAATCAACAGGTACGTACCTGAAAAGCAAAAAACTCATATGAATATTTTATTTTCGGATACGACGTATCGTCAAATTTATTTCGCTGAAAGGTCAGGCTGAGTATATATCAAGCCTACACACCTATTCTGTTATTAAATGTTACGTGGGCGAGCCTATTGCCCTCCTAATACTGTCAAAGCCTCATTGAAATTCCATCATATCCAGAACGAAAATCCATTTAACATTGCAGCATCATATAACAACAAACACCATGTAATTTCATATTATTGTTACACTTCTGTCTACAAACAAAGAATATACCAGAATGTACTAAGTTGAATTTGAATAAACCATACTCTACCAGTCAGGTTTTGACGACGCGATGCAGTGATGAATCAAAATACGTTAAAATGAATCATAGAGCCTTAAGTATAAATAATATTATAACAGTTGTTAATATTCTATCGATTCAAGCATTTTCATGAATATGTTTGTATGGTTGACGGCATAGAATACAAGTGTCACCACCCCCTATCTTCCCGTGGGTGTCGTAAGAGGCGACTAAGGGATAACACGATGCAAATACCATCTTTGCGTAGAGACGGAAAACTCGACATCAAACCCTATACGACTGCCTCGTTGGTCTCGCGGCATAAATGTGCGCGTGGGATCGGGAGGTCCCGGGTTCGATTCCTCTGTCGGGCAGTGTTATTGGGTTTTTCTGTCACGAAATTCTCAGTAGCAGCACGGAGTCTAGAAATGTGCCCGGTACGGCAATAGGCTCGCCCCTTATTACGTGGGACTAAAGTATATCTGGCGAAAAGTGGGTGTAGAAATACACCTCTGCCTACCCCTTTGGGGATAAAAGGCGTGACGATATGTATGTATGTATGTTGAACAAAATACTAAACGCTGGCCAACATTGAAACTAAACAAATAATTTCCATGCTCGATGTTATTTAATACAACCACTACGTAGCTTTTAAACGACCACATTATTATAATCAGTGTGTAACACTGTTTACTAAGTAGTATGATTGGATAATAATTTATGTTTTTGCAAAGTGATACTGTTGGTATTGAATATATTTCATTACGTGCGTATAAATAAAATAATCACATTTATTTATATGAAAGATTCAGTGTTCTTCTGGGCCAAATAATAATGTGATGTGATCCGTAGTGCATGTTATCCAACATAGAAGAGGACGTGTTTTGGGCGGTAGAAAGAATGCTTTAAGGCTTTGATACTCGCCGCTGTCAAATGCCCCATGTCCCACAGTGTGTAAAGGTCTTAAAGTAAAACAATATTTTAGATTTATATTATTTTTTCCTATAGGTGCAAGAGTTTTTCTAGCAGTCGCTATAATGTCATGCCTGTGTTGATTAAAGAATCAATAAAAGTCACGTTTTCATGCATGGCAACTTCTTCTACCGGTCCTGCCTGCATAAAAATCCTTCTCCAGCACAAATTCATAATGGCAGCAATAGCCTAATACTAACAGACTACAACGCAAAGTGACTCGAAACTGAAACTTTGCATTTCACTAAAATTATAATTTCTCAACCCTTCATTATTCATAAAGCAATACCTACTAGATTTAAATTCAGAGAACGTCACCTATGAACACACCTATTTCTATTTCAAAATAGTACCCATTTGTAAATTACAATACCTTAGTCAGTAAAAAAGCAAATAATTGTGGGCAAATTATTTGGTGTACAAATGAAATAGGGTTCCTCACTGAACACGTCTATTTCAATTTTCTTGTACCCTATTTTTTTTCTCTCCAGGGAAATGCATTTACGCATACATCCGCAGGATGAAAAGCGGGGGGTATGTGGGACTCGACGGCTGGAGTGTAAGGCCGTAACACCCACTTAAACCACAGCGCATACGTCCACGCCATTTTGGGGCGCCAGGGGGTTGCGTTAGCATTCTATCCTGGCATCACCGCGGTTAGCCCGAAGGCCACAACCTCCTTGGCGGCGGATAAAGGTGTTGGGCTCTACCACCAACACACCCAGCGGCCGCAGAGGATAGGGAGGAAGGCAACCTGACAACACCGCATCCTCCTCCACTTCCTCTGCGGCCCCACCGCAACGCATCGAATGGTGCGCCCCCATTTGGTCGCGGGAGATAGGGCGCGCGGCAACGTAACACTGACACGCCTCTCCTCCCGCGATCGCACTCGACTGCGAGGGACAGACAGAACTGTCCCCCGCACCCTTGGACGCATCTTGCGCAGGCCCCCTCCAAGCCCGCGCGGAGCGTCCACTCCCGGGACCCCTTAGCTTCACCGTGGCTGTTCAACCCCACCCCAACTAAGCCCCCCACCACAACAAGGTGGAGATCCCACAGGGGGGTCTTGTACCCATACTGACAATACATATTGAACACCCTATTCAAACAAGTCTTACCAAGCTTAATCAAGCTAAAAAATACATTATAAATACATAAATTTATTATTTGTACAGAAAAATGAGCAGAATAATAAGTTCGGCTTTTGAAAGACTTTGTTAACACTCTTGCGGCTTTCGTAAACCAGTCTCACATTCCACTGAGGACAAGAGAAATGACACAAAGGTTGTGTTGCTTTAACAAAAAATATGGTTTCGTTTATATTACGAGCTCTCATTTAGTATTACGGTTAAGTTCCTGTAATTTAGTCAGAGTTGGCTTTGTGTTCAGTTTTATGACCGCGTATTTTGTATGTGAATAAGGTTCACGTCAACCGAAAGACGTTGTGTTGAAGATGGAGGGCCTGGGGCTGTTGTCGTAAGATGCCACAAACATTTGTTGATGAAGGAAATATTTGAAGCAGGATAAACATGTTTCTTACAAAATATAAAGTGATGTAGATTACTTATTTTGTATATTGACATTAATTTAAAATCTTATTTATAATAAAATCCGACTATATTATTGACGTCATCTTTGTGTCCACAGGATACGACGGTTGTTGGATTTGAATGGTTCATACAAAAATTTATGCACCATAATCTGCTCCACAACAACATCACCCATAACAAAAAAGAAATATTGTGTGTAAGCCGAAAAACTTCATTATATAATATACAGGATGTCACAAGACCCATAACCAAGCCAAAGTCTACTCTTTGTGGACATCATGCCAAGTCATACTTACCAAAAATAATACCTGGGAAACGATTTCTTTTTTAAGTTTTCACATTTTTTAAACCGCAATTAAAAGCGCACACGTGCAATTTTCTACCATTTTTTTTTTACAATTTTTTTTTTTAAATACCTACTTATGCGTGGGGTCATAGGGCGACTATAGAACATATTGGCGGGGTAAATGCATCAATTTTGTACCCAATTAAAAAAAATCTATACTAACTTTGAGCCTCAATATCTCCTGAACCAGTAATTTCCCAGGTATGGTGCCGAAGTAAAAGAAATATTCGTAGTGATTGGTACAACATGGGATTTCAGTTTTCGTTAAGGGTCTTTTTACACCCTGTATAATATATGGGGTATTTTTATTCCCAATAAATAATTTTAAGATTCTTTAAACTTATGCTGTAAAATTTTATTTCCTATCATTATTTTACAATCCTGGTATTTTTCATTAGTGTTTACTCTGATATTCAATAAAGTCTACAATAATATCAAATCCTTTAACCAAATTGATTATCGTATTAACTTGATTTGTTTACAACAGTAAAAGACCATAAAATTTAATATTTCATAGCTATTTCAGTTTGATGCTTCAATAACATTTTACTCTCCATTGTGGCAAAGGGTCTTGACAGACTGATAGGCAGCTAGCGACAGCAACATGGACCTAAAATGTAAACCCTTTTCGGGTACAGAAATCAATAAAAATTGGATCAAATATTTTTGTTTCCAAAACATGCAGCAGTATTTAAAAATATTTACAATCATGTAAAGCCTGAAACATCAAAATGTAGGTAAATAAAATAAATCACCTTAAATAATATTCAATTCAGATTGTGACAATATTGCGTATTATAAGTTAATAAGTGTTACTGGGTTTTTCCGAATTCTCAGTCTGTGACTCCGTGCAGTGTGGTGATGTGCCCGATAACGGCCATAGGCTCGCCCCCTATTACGTGGGACCTAAAAATTCATGGCGAAATGTGGGTGTAATATTTACACCTCTGCCTACCCTTTTGGGGATACAGACGTGAGTCTATAAATAAAAAGTTAATAATTTCGAGGTGTAAGAGACATCCAACATGAAAGAATACGGTAAATAAGGCAAATTACGCTTTTAAATATTTTTATCTTTCTGAAAAGGTACACATGATTTCTTCGTTAGAGACATGACACTAGTCATGTATCTAACGTAGATACAAACAGTGTCGTCATCTAACGGATAGGGTTCTCAATCACGCTACCAAATGTTCCCCACGCAATTACTACATAAGTTTAAATAAGTTCTCGAACAACAACACTTTATTTTTTGACTGCACGGCGTATCAAGCGACAAGGCGGCCGCTTAAAGCACTACGCCAAGGTTTAAGCGGCTGCCTCGCCGCTTGACACAGTGCCGAGTGTTGTGGGTTCGATTCCCACACGAGGCAACACTTTGTGTTATTCACAAGTTGCTGTTTCGAGTCTGGGTGTTCATTGTGTCAGTTAGTTGTATGTTTGTAAAGTCCCCTGCGACACAGGACATAGTCCTAATGCGGGGTTGCCTATTTAACAAAAATAAAAAAATGCATATGATACTTTTCTGTATCAAATAGTTTCAGGTTGTAGTAGGATTTCATACATGCTGATGCTGAAATTGGATATTATATACAATATTTTAAACCTAAATCGCCTGCGGGTAACTGTCATGCTATAAATATCGATAATAACCCTTTGTCTAGCTCCCAGAGGGCTCTCCATTATGCTATGTAGACAAATGCTTATTAGATTAGAGATTCAAATAGGTACAAGGGTATTGATTGATGATCAAAGGTCCAGAGTTCAAGTCTTGTTGAACTAAAACATCTTATGTAGAAAGTAGAATATTTAGCTGACACCATTATAACGGCTCTTGTTTTAGTTGTTAAAGGCAGACCTTGATTATGAATATGTTTTACGGTGTTGATTTTAATTGCTCTGGGGATCTTGTGCACGTTAAAAAAACTCACTGGACCTAGAATTCGTGTGGTTTCTACATACGAACTGTGTACACTTCTTCGGCGCTGATTAAGAAATAGTTATTTGTGCAACAAGAGAGCAAAGTTGTTTTTTGTTTCGACTGCTGATTTTAAGTCCCGAGCAAGCGAAGGATTCTATGATTTCAGGATTCTAACTTTGATTCACTCGCTACGCTCGTGAATCAAAGTTAGAATCCTGAGCGTGGAGAGGGACTCAACAGCACGAGATACAAACAACTTTGCTCTCGTGTAGCACACATAACTTTTCACCATAGCAGTGAGAACACATACCTATTACTTAGGAGACATAGAAATGAACAGGAATAGATTGAATTCTGCATAATCACTTGTTTATTTAACTCTTCTGGTGTTAAAGTTAAGAAATTTTTATTCCCGCTACTTTTTTAAATCGTGTTTTAATACCGCGTCCCTGATCTTTATTTTTCAAATGTATCATTGTTGTAATTCTAAATAAAAATGTATTGGTTAAATACTAATTTTATACTATTAATTAGACTTATTTTTATTAAAATCCAATAATAAATTAAACATGTAAACAATAACATATAAAAAAAAGTAATTTCTTTATTACAAATATCTTTTTTTTTTTGCGTTGCCGTAGGTGTTTTCTTTGAGGTCGAATTCCAAAATTGAATTTCGAATTCGAAGAGGTTTGTTTTTCACTCACTTTTTATATGCATGTGAAAGAGACAGAGCACAGTAAAATTCGAATGTTTCAAATTTGTGGCTGAACAATGTCAATTCGTGGCACTGAAGATTGAAAAATTAAAAAGCTACTTTGCCTCACGCTCGAATCAAAATCGCGTTTTGTTCACTGTTGTCTCGCAGCAAAAGCGGCATGTTTGAGCTGCTGTGGTGAAAAATATTTTTCTTTGTTCGTGACAAGACCCAAAAAATTCTTGCTGTCTACATGATGATTCGGTGTTATCTACAGCAGAGTCCGCGGTATTTGCCAATCTAGAAAAAAGAATCATTTCTTATATTTAAGAACGTGAAAACACTTCTTTAAATACATATTTTTAGACTAACATTATTATAAGAAAGAAATTTAAATATGCATAATTAAATACAAATGTCAAAACATTAATATTGCTAGTTTGGATTACGGTATACAACTATACATTAATCATACGACGGTAATACGCATCTGCATACCAATATAATAAAGTCATCTATTACCATAATCTCCCAACTCCTGCTGTAAATATTTTTACATCTCAATATTTCACAAAACTGCAATATAAGCTTATAAAAAGTGCAGATTTTAAGGGCCTCAGCAAAAAGGCGTACAAGAAAAATAGGATGATAATGGTCGAGTAGAAGGGCTCTTAAAATCGTTGCGCCGTGAGTGGAATCCACAAAAGCTTAACTTTTGCTTCCCGCGGCCATTAAGCGTCCCACCCACTGATGCGTAACAGAGCATAAACAATGTTATATAAACAATGTTATATAGCGCAAAGTAGGTATAGAACTTGAATAAATAAAAAAGGAAACATTTTCTTATACGTTGTGATTTGATTGCCAGGGGTACGAACACCATAAAGAGGTTTTATATAAAAGAGTACGCAATTCAGTTAGACAAATACGTAATATGGGAACTAAATACTTGTCTCTAACTATATTATTATTACCGACCGTTCCTTTAAAGAAAAATGTTAAAGTAGACTGTATGTAATAAAGAATGAACGCACGGATGGCACACAGATTCAGATGGTCGCCATGACTAATACAGTACGTTCGCATTATCATTCCAGGAAAAGCAAGTTTAAGGAAAAATTTCCTTCAAAGGTAGAAGTCACAATGCCTTGATTTTTAGTAACATCAAACAAAGCAAACATATTGTCAATGACGGAGGAGTTAGTCCGTATTACTTTCGTCATCATCAGCCCTATATAAACAGTCCCACTGCTGGCCACGAGCCTCTTCTCTCTATAAGAAGGATTAGGCCATTATCCACCACGCTGGACAAGTGCAGGTTGGCAGATTTCACATGTCTTTCGAGAACATTATGGATAACTCTCAGATATGCAGGTTTCTCCACGATATTTTCTTTCACCGTTTTGTAAGCTATAATTAACAATTTAATACGCACATAACTTCGAAAAGTCATTGTTGTTCGCCGTGGACTTGAACCTGAGACTCTCTGAGTAACAGTCTGTCGGTCTCTCCACTAGGCTGTCGCTGCCTTGTTGTATTTTATTATGCTCTTTATATAAAAAGCATTCATACTTTTCGTCACATCTCTATTTGATAGATCTTCAATTTTTTACAAATAAGGCAGTAACTTGATTGAGATCGTAACATTTTACCTTCACTCGTAGCAGCCATAATATACAAATCGATGCCTTACGGCCAAAAGAGGCTAACCGCCACTTTACAAACTTTACAGGAGAGTAGTTTAAAGTTCAAAATAATTGAAAAAAAATCATAGAAAATTTACTGTACGTTCCAAAAGTTTCAAAATTTAACCATATAGTTTTTGATTAGGTCTCTACGAAATGACATTGTTAATTTTAAAAAATCACACGCCTAACACTATTTACTGTCGCTTACCCTCAAATGGTCCTAATTATACTAACAGGAATAAACGTCGTAAGTAAATGAAAACAACTCAATTAATGAGTTCCAACTCAAATGATTTAACTGCACCATTTATTTTATTTCTCTTGAAGAAAAAGAGCAAACCTGTGCTTTTTCTGTCCATCAAGTCGAGCCAATATGACATAACCGGCTATTGGTTAATGGAAGAAGAACAAGGAAATTGTAATAAGTTAATTATCTATAAAAAATACAATAAGCTCTTTTATAGAACGCGAAAACACATTGTGATTAATTCTTATAAAATTATACATACATATTTACATACATACATTAGACTTTAATAAGTTTTTAAATGGGCTAACCGACTAAGTTATGAATTAAAAAAAGGAGATATTGTGCTCAATCAGTCTTTATTTTAGAAAATTGAACAAAGCAATTGTTACTCATTGTAAGTTAGTCTTGCATTATACATTCATGCCGACATTCTAGGTATGACAAAAAAATATAAACTTAAAATTTCGTACCTAAGGACCACTTTTAGGTATGACGGCGTTTGGTCCTCAGCGTCCGCATGTCCGCGTCTACAGTTGCCGTAAATCGCCTTGCGACGTCCGTTGCCGGGGGAGTCCTCCACAGCAAAGAAACTACCCAAAACAACCCTGTCCGGTGAAGTCATGCGTCAGGCGGAAGGTGAGGACACCGTGGCGGCCTCCAGCCACTCCACAAAGAGGGTTCTTACTATCGCTTTTGCCGCGTATCCATTCATTCGCACTCACCCATCCATTCACTCAATCGATAAAACAATGATGATGACACATCGGCTGTCCCATATCAAAACCTAGTAAGGGACATTTTTTACAAAAATCGTTTTATTGCTGAATCTTGATAACCTAGTTAGTCCCTACCAAATACAAAAACACTAGCGTTTTATACTTACTTGAATGCTATATTATATAATGATATATTTAAGCATCGAAACCTAGTAAGTGCTCCATTCACTCCCTCGTCATCTCATTCTCTTAGCGTTATCCCAATTTCAATCTGGGGTCCGCTTCCTAATCTAACAGGATTTGGCTGCACATTAGCTTTTCCACAGAGCGATTGCCTGTCTGACATCTGCAACCCGAAGGGATAGCGATATTCCATGGTTTAGACTAGTGTCAGTTTATTTAGAAGGTACTGATGCCCTGTAACGACTGTCAAAGATCTTCATGGCAACCGGGACCGACCGCTTAACGTGCTCTCCGAGGCACGGGACAAGCGATAATTAACAATTCAATACGCACATAACTCCGAAAAGTCATTGGTGCGCGCTGTGGATTCAAACCTGATACCCTCTGCATGGCAGTCTGTTGGTATCTCCACTAGGCTGTCACTACCTACCTAGCAAGTGCTCCATTCACTCCCTCGTAACCACTTTCAAACCTAATATGTCACTTTAACCATTTCAAAACCTAGCAACTCTCTGGACTTGCTAGGCTTTTAAATGGTCGATGCACCTTACTAGGTTTTTGAAACACGGGAAACGTGGGGATAAGCGCGGGGCTGGGGCCTCTCGTAACACGATGCGCTTGCGCGGCAGCTTCAATCGTCGTGGAAGCGCGAATGGTGTAATACAGCTATACTGTGTCGCTTCGTAAAATTGAGCCGCCAAATGCAATTCTACCGTTCGAAAAAGATTGTGATGAAAACAAACATAGACTCTCGCCTGTTTTCCGGAGGTATAGGCAGAGACTACGGAATTTGAAATTGAAACCATTTGAAACGATCCTAACATACCTCTCTTGCTTCATTCACTCCCATCAAGTTTCTCATGCATACTCTTGTGATGTGGGGTCCAGTCCGTAGTAAAGTGGGTCGTCAGAGGAAGGGTAGGAGGTGGCAGGAGCGGTGGGCTAACTAGCCCATCAGCAATAAGAACACAGACTCTCGATCTTATTGTATAAGTATATTGGTATAAGTAATACCAATTAATACAGTACGAGTATAGCAATGACTATATCTATCAGTCGGTAGCTAGGTGCGCTTATATATAATATAGTATGTTCCTTATGATAACCTTAGTATCTAACCATACAACATTCCTTATTGCTTACATCTGAAACCAACCTAATCTACACTAAGTTAGTGACAACGTGACTCACACACTACACTCTTCTGTTTAGGGTACTTATGACCAGTCCTTTTTTAGGACGTCTCCGATCTGGTCAGAGAACGTCCACCTAGGTCTTTCCCTTTGTCCTGTCCCATTCACACTTGCCTTTTATATCTTATTTGTCAGTCTTTCGCCATGCATTCTCTTCATGTGCCCAAAGCATCTTAACATGCCTTTCTCGATGCTTGTCTCTACATTTTCTTTTACCCCACAACATTCTCTTATCACACAATTCTTTACTATGTCGGTCAAAAATACACTACACATACTTCTCAGTCCTCTCATTTCTACAGCATTAATTATACTTCTGCCATACCCAACTTACACTACCATACATATGGGTAGGCACTAATACCCCTCTATGCACAGCCAAACGTGCATTTTTGGACACGTTTTGGCTTTTCATAAATGCCTTCAGAGCTCCATTTACACTAGTACCTACATTAACTCTTCTTTCCATATCTTCTTCATTCTTACCATCTCTTGTAAACAACGTACCTAAGTATACAAACTCATTTATTTGCTCCACTCGTTGTTAATCGATCAAAACATAACAAGCCGTAACGCATTCCTCCTTTTCAAAAACCATAACTTTCGTTTTATAATAAACTGATTTATTCAATAATTCATTATTTTATTCATAAACCCTATAGAGTTACTAGAATTTAGTATTTGAGATATGCTCAGTTCCATATTCCATAAACTGTGCTCTTACTATGTCATAAAACGAATTGGCTACATGAATTTCCTATCTCGTGGCAATTATCAAAGTTAGTAAGGGGTTTAAAATACGTAATGTACACATATATTAACATGTTGCTAGTACTACGTGTTCGTTATTTACTAATCTTTACAACCAATAGCTTTTTCTTAACCTAACATAAATACTTTTTATAGGCTGACCTATTTTACGTTTATGCGCTCTTCTGTAAAATTTTGTTATGAGCCCTTACTAGGTTTTGAAATGGGGCAGCCGACATATTAAATCAGTCACTGTGGCAAATCTTGAGGCAGAATAACAATTTGCAAAAGAGGGACCTACTAACGTGCGCTAATATATGTGCAAAACAAACGTGCAGTTTTTATTCACTTACTCTCATAGTCCCATATGCAATTCTACACAACAGAGTCATATTAGTCGCAGGATTAACTCTTGACTGTTACTGAGAATTCATAAAAAAAAACAATAATTCCTTGCTGGCCTAATCTGGGATTCGAACCCTTGATTATGATCCTAAGCCAGGCCAGTCAACAAACACTCTGTTGGTACTTATTTAGTCGTAGTAGTCTGAACAAGATAGCAAAATAATGACTTCTTACCTTTAAAATTTAAAATAACTAATTAGAATACACAATTATAGATGCATATAAATGTCTATTAAAATAATCTTAACGTTTAATTTCCTTCGAAAAACTTCGCGCCATACTGACTTGCAAGCAAGGAGGCGCTTACGCCGCGGTGAATGTTCGCTGTGCAACGCTAACGACATTTTGTTAGAACGAAAGAGTGAGATAACCGATGCTGTTTGTCATTCTTTTGTAAGCTAACCGCCAAACCTTTGATTTACCTTGTTATCTTACCACCATACCAAATATTTTTTTTGGGGGGGAAAAATAGGGTATGCGACAATGTAAACTAATGTCTAGTTTGGATGATTTATCCTAAGCGCCTTCGATGATTGATTTGATGACTAGGGAAAATAAGAATAAGCGCCAAATAAAGTCACGGAAATGAGACCTAAATGTAATAAATGACTTATATTTTATCCGAAGAAACTGCCCTAATATCCTAACCGAAAGTTTGGTACACAAAGATTCAAGTAAAATTTGATTAATGTATGTTTTACAAAAAAATATTTACAGCCCAAACTACTTAACGTTCAAGTAAAGAAAAAAATATTCAAAGCCAAAATTGCTTATCTCACAGTTTTGAAATATTATTTTTATCCAACCACCATATTAGAAAATACACCAAAAATAACTGTCGTTTATGACGAAAAACTTAGTGTTAGAACCACAATTCCTTTTATCGCCTAAGCGACAAAAAGTTTGTCCTAGAGCCACGAAACTTAGACTATTAGACGCAGAAAAAAAAGCCGATTCTGACGATATATATATAAGTCGATTTCGCATAAAATGTCGCTTACCCCCTTTTGGCCGGCAGGCATCGAAATTATAATATAATGAAGGGTTATGCGCTAGTAAACGACAAGGCTTACGTTTCAGGGTCTCGCCCGCAGTTATTTGATCGAAGTGCGTTTTGTTCTGCGAAGAGCTGAGTAGTAGGTTCCAAGCCTGAAAGTATCGTCCGATGAATATTACTTCGAAATTATTGTGGCTTGGTAAAATATGAATCTCAAACGTATTTTTTGTTCATGTTTTGTACGTTAGGATAGCTACAAAAAAATGTATTATGCCGCTGTCATTGCATGGCTGAAAATGGTTTAAACAGTATGCTAACAAGTTAGTTTGAGACAGGCTGAGTTTAATCATAGCACCGGAGTCTAGAAATGGCTGTGCCTCTGCAGGTACACTATGATTAAACTTGACTTCGATGTCTAAGCCAAAACATGGGCGTTCAGTATAACATGTTTTTTTTCAATCGCAGGAACGAAATTTGCGTTGATACAGTTTGTGATTAATCGGAATGGAATACTACCTTGTAGAATACCGATTTATAACAATTCAGAGTGCTATAGTTTATAGCTCTGAAGGCGGTTATGAATAGCCAAAACGTGTCCAAAAAGGCACGTTTGGGTGTGCATAGAGGGGTGTTAATACCTACCCTAATGTATGGTAGTGATAGTTGGGTATGGCAGAAGAGTCATGAAAGTAGAATAAATGCTGTAGAAATGAGAGCACTGAGAAGTATGTGTGGTGTCTCTCTGACTGACAGAGTAAAGAATAGTGTGATAAGAGAGTGTTGTGGGGTAAAAGAAGATGTAGTGACAAGCATCGAGAAAGGTATGTTAAGATGGTTTGGGCACGTGGAGAGGATGGATGACAAAAGACTGACCAAGCAGATATATATACAAGGCAAATGTGGAAGGGACAGGACGAAGGGGAAGACCTAGGCGGACGTTCTCTGACCAGATTGGAGACATCCTATAAACAGGACAGGTGAGAAGTACCCTGAACAGAAGAGCATGCATGAGGAATCTGATGGGAGTGAATGAAGCAAGAGAGATATGTCAGGATCATTGCAAATGGCGTTCCGTAGTCTCTGCCTACCCCTCCGGGAAACAGGCGTGAGTCTATGTATGTATGTATGTATGTAGTTTATCGCCCGGGGAGACAGCTTGCCTAATTTCCAATAATACCTCGCTTCCCATTTTCTAGCTCCTCGTTCCTTCTCCTATTTCTATTGTTAGGCAGCAACTTGGATAATTTGATTTTTTGTCATATACAGATGTTTGTATCAGCAACGCTAACCAATCACCATTAAGTTTAGAGCCAACGCAAACAATTAAAAAAAACCACAAGTACTCAAGTCTTAAAAGTCGCGGTACCAACACCCAAGTATCCTACATTTACACGGCCACATTAAAAAGGCAAGATCCATAGCCTTACCGCACAATTGAAACAACTCCATTTAAACCACATTGTTAAACATTTCAACTTAACAAATACAAAATTAATTAAAGAGACGATAATAGCTACTTTTGGTCCAACTTTTGAAGTAAGTTACATTTAAGTTATAATTTAAGTTGCGGTCTATTGACACACTTGGCTTAATTGTCAATCTTATGGCCAAGTTGAGAGTGACAACTTTCGCAATACTTGTTAAACGGTGGTTTTGGGGCAATCTAATTTGTCAAAGGTAGAGTAGGCTTTATTCGTAATCTTTGGATGCCAGCCTGGTCTTATAGCTGTTTAGGAAATATTAGTTTTAGATTGTCTGGGTGTCCGGTAGTATAAGATAGGGATAATTTTGTAATTTTTTTTTGTAACAAATTTTCTAAAGCCGCAACAACGTAAAACAGTTCCAATGTAGACGCTACATCTCGCAATTTATTTGCAACAAGGAACGGACAAAGTCGCCAAAATGCAATTAATCATTGTTGCAGTCACTAAATAGCTGATTTAACCTCCAACTTTTACTACGAGAATGCGAAAGAAATATTTTAGTCCTAGGTTTCGAAAATATATTACTAGTAAAATCTTCTGTACATTTTCCACAATTTAATCATCTTCATAGTATAAAAAGGCTTTTGCCTTTTATGTTTTATTCTGCTTCACCTGGGAACTGCTTACTTTGAAACTAATTACCGGTGAAAGTAAAACAAAAAGGAGTATAAAACAGATGCAAATAAATTGGAATCCCAGGCCCCTTGCTAATATTTGTTACGCTCCGATTTAACAAGTGAACCGATTTAAATGAAATGCTAAAGACAACTATCGCGAAGCGAGTGGCTCTCAATTTTGAATAGTACCTATTTTAAATGTATTCCAGTTGGTGTTGCTGAGATGTCTCAAGACTTCGTTTAGGCGAATTGTAAGATTATTCTTATATTTGAGTATTGTACATACATATACAAAGTCTGGTTCGATTAGTTAGCCGACCCTGGGCACCAAGGCATGTAAGTCTTGGGTGCAACCGGGATAATGCTAGGATACGCATACACTACACAGTCTTTACCACCTTTAAATCGTTTCTTTTAATTATACTTGAAACCAAATGGAAGTATGAGTTACCTACCTGGAAAATAAATAAAACAAAAATTTACCAAACAGCTGTGAAACTGACCATTACTTTTATCCAATTCCATGAACCCAAATACCTCCCTAAAAACCACCTACCGATTTTATAACGTAGAACATAATTATTCTCCAAGCATTCCCAATGCGCAAACCCTGTCTGAAATTGCATCCTGCGACTTGCAACATTTGTAGTCCTTTGAGATCGCATCCAAAGATATTTAGCTATGTTCAGCTGCTGTAGTCGGTTCGCGTTTGATATCAAACACCGATTTTGATAGATTCTTGGACAGTGACGTACCTTTGTAATGCAGAAAGGGATACGGTGTAAAAAATATACATGTGTATATAGACAGTCATGGCCTAGAAAGACTAATAGACTGGCACGCAGTGGGCCTCAGATTGAAATTTACAGCGCATACTATTGCATTTTCAAAGTTGTGTGTATAAATTGTTAATTATCTCCTGATAAACGAAAAAAAACAACTTCCTGTTGATACATGCTTAAAAAGATTTCTAAAAGACGCGTGATGTCTGCTGATCCGCACCGAGCATAGCTCGTCTCATTATCAGTAGATACACACATAATGAGAAGACCCTTGCTCAGCAGTGAGCCTAATTATGCGGAAAATATTATTAACAAGATAGATAAATAGTTATTATTAACCCTTGAGGTGCGATCAAACTAAAGGCAAAGTGCCACAAGTGCGAAAGGTCACGTTGCTGCAAATTTTCATTGGCATTAGGTTACCGGAAAAAAATTAATTATGACACCTCAATATAATTATATCACATAAATTGCATATCATTATGTTGGGTATAAAATCAACTATCATAATAATAACATGAATTACTACTAAATACTCACTTTTCTGGCAAAACAAGCTTACAAACTTAGAGGTTTGTTTTTTTTCACTCGTTCACACAAACATTTCATCACATATTAATGAATTTCATTACTTGTTTGGTTCATAAACACAAAAACATTATCACATATACCTTTAGGTTTTCACACAATACATTATTTATTTGTAACAAACGAATCTAACGCCACTAAAAAAATTATAATCCGAACGCGTAACAAAAAGTTCGCCGTGCCAGGCAGTCATATTACTGTTATGAACACTGTGGCTGTGAATTATTTACTATTTGAAACACGATAACAGTGAAAATGTTCGACAATGCTAGTATTTAGTTGCTAAAATATGTTTTCAGATAAATAATCTGGGTACTTTTCTGTCTTTCATAACTATTAAAAGAATATTTATCATAAAACACTTCCGAAAATAGCGAATTTCAAGAGTAGAAATAGCCCTTCTAAAAAGTTTTTGCCTTTTATCACTGTATTTCTTGTCTTTGTCACGAATAATGTCACTTCACAATTAATATTTATTTTTTTCTGAGTAAATCTATATAAGTATCTTTATAAAATATTCACCGGTTTCTCCCACAAGACAACTTTTATTATAAAGATCATGGAACAAAACACAACAATGGCGGACGCTTTCGCAACTGAGACACAGATAATTATATTTCAATATTTTTTGGCGCGTTTCGTTTCCCTCACCCTTCTAAAACGATTTAGTTGGATAGAATATGAACTATTCTAATAGTTACTACTTTCGTTTCTTGGTTTAAGTAAAACAAAACGTGAAAAAACCGCGACCAATAGAACGATTTTTAATTGAGCAAACACTTCGGACCACCAAAATTAGAGCACGACCGTGCGTGCTGTAATCACGTGGGGGGTTAATAGTTATTATAAATAGTTATTATATATACACCATTAAAATACAGAATTACAATAAATAAAAAGTGTAGGCAGTATTTTGTTATCATGGCTGGTGTAACCTATGCCAAAACGTTAGGGCAAATAATTATAAGGTAATTTACCCTATAATTTCGAATAATTACTTAAAATTACGATAATTTAAAAGTGTACATCAATCTACATTTTATTATAAACAATCTTCCTTAGAAGCCATACTACAAAACTTCACTTCACACATCCATAACAACACAACCTCACTTACACCTGCTCAAACATCTCAACACCAACTTCGTCTAATACCCTCAACAAATTATGCAGCGCTAAGTAAAACTTATTTAATAGCAAACATTTAGTAAAACAACGGATAGCATAGTTTTACCGCGACACGCATTGTCATAAGAGCGTAGTTGATTTCCCTGGAGAGGTGGCTGCGCGGATGCAAATGCCTTCGTGTCAGTGATCATTAAGCGGTATATACAGGGCATAGTTTTAGCGGATGCGACGATGTGTGATGCCATTCATTTGCATCTGTAATGGAGGATAGAAATGAGGTAGGTTATGGACTAATGGCAGTAGTTCGTGAGTCACATTTGTTCAACCTTTTCATCACACAGAATTTCAAAATCTACTGCTTGACATAGGCCTCTTCTAATTTGAGTCACAATGGCATTGATAGTCAAATGAGCATGCAGTCATACTATACAATACTGGCTAGATGGGTTGGTATAGAGTTTTATGTCGACTGTTTCGTCTTTTCCCAAAGTTACTAGGTACTTGCTTCGAGTATTTTCCTTAGCCATATCTTGCGACTCCCACGGTATGTAATGTGGTGGTGTTAGTAACCAAAGTTGAGCCGTTTAAAAATGTTTCAATGCTATGCAAGCTAAAAATAATCTAAGAAATTTATTACTAAATTAAGAATTAAAAAAAACGTGGAATGTGGAACGGAGCTGTCATGGCGCTTACATACTATATTTATTGGTTTTAATAATTGAAAAATGTATAAGATTTACCTAAACGACACTATCGGAATCAAATTAATAAGAACAATAATTAATTTTATTTATTTTGTGATATTCAATAATATAGAAATATTCGAAGAACATGTAATTTGCTATGTCATTATATATGGCGCACCCCACAACGCCTTCAGATTCTCATCGTATCAATTCCTCAGTACCTATATTATAATGGACACGGCGCTAGCAACAGTGCCGAACAATACTGGATATCACCAAAAAGAAGCTATACACCGCCGCCGTCGACAATAAACAAATTGTTTATACCATATAAAAAGCAGTGCAAGTGACATTGACAGTTACGAGCTTTTGTATATGTTATTAATTTTTACTGCTTTATTTTTGTAAATATAGTGTAAATACTACTTATGCAAGACGATAATGGCTCTGGCAATGCGGAACTGAGTGTGAGTCAACCTGCCGCATCACTATCTGGTCTGGTGCGTTGCCTACAATGTTCCCAGGATCGTTTTTTTAAGGGTAAGCTGCTTCTACCAAAATGCACTATCAGGCCCCCTGATAGTGCATTTTGGTAGAGTTCACAAATCCCAAAATGCATTTCCTGGCCCTCCAATATCTACACAATCTGCATCAGATAACATCACCCAAATTCCTTTTTGGCAAACCTTAACAAAATTGAAACATTCGATTCCGGTTCTAAAAAGAGTTCACCGTGGGGCAAGACCTGCAGTTTCAAAAAAATTTGCAGAATGTATAGGTCTTGTCGTAAGGGAGAACTCTATAACGGTCTGGGAGCAATTATTGACACTCCCATATAGAATTTTACAGGTTGACACAAGTCAGGCAGCCCAAATTACATTAACATCCCAAATTAAATATAACTGTCACGTTTCGGCCAACTCTTTGGATTCTAAATTCACTTTTAACAAGCAGAAATCGCTTAGTCCATATGTAGAATCCAAATTTAGGGCGGGTTATATTCGGGGCGCATCTAGACTGTTATTTAGTAGTGATGTGGTGGTGCCTTGCTCTCCAGACACGCTTGCGGGTCTGAAGAGCAAACATCCAGCGCCTATCGATGATCTGATCTGATCACTACGGCCAAGGATGTATTAGCAGCAGTTTTCTCCTTCCGAAGTGGCTCGGCAGGTGGCCTTGATGCCTTGACACCACAGCACCTAAAAGACTTAGTGTGTGCAAGTGCTGGGGTGGCCGGGGAGACCCTTCTGAAGGAGTTAACTGCGCTAATTAATATGATGCTCCCCGGTAATGTGGACGATGCGATCATTGAAATCTTGTATGGGGCGAACTTGTGCGCCCTAAACAAGAAGGATGGTGGCATTCGTCCCATTGCCGTGGGCAGCACATATCGGCGTATAGCAGCTAAGATATGCTGTAAATTTTACAGCTGGGAGCTATCCGAAAAGTTCCAACCCCTCCAACTAGGTTTTGGTTCCAAGAGGGTTGTGAGGCTGCTATACACGCCCTTTCTACATACCTTGGAAGTAGTGATGGAGTGGTCATTATTAAGGTTGACGTGAAAAACGCCTTCAATTCAGTGAATAGGGACACTTTGTTGGCACAGGCAAAATTAGAAACACCAAAATTTTTTAAATTTCTTTGGCAATGTTACAGATATCCCACAAAATGACTTTACAAGGACAATGTTTTGGATTCAGCAGTTGGATGCCAACAAGATGACCCTCTTGGGCCAGTAATTTTTAGTTTAGCCATACACCCCATTATTCAGCAAATAAATTCAAAATTTAATGTGTGGTTTTTAGATGATGGAACCCTGGGAGGCGATCTAGACACTGTATTGCAAGACATGGCTTTTCTAAAAAATAATTCCAATCCATTGGCTTAGAACTAAATTATAGTGAAATTGAACTTTTTATAAATACAACAAACTCAATGAACAAACATTTGGCAATATCGAAATTTAATAATTTGGCACCAAATATCAAAATTGTTGAAAAACTTCTCTTCGCCTCCTAGGTTCACCAATTTTTGAAGAAGCTTTTGAATCTTTCGTAGAAGAAAAGATACAAAATTTTAGTGATATTTCAGATCGCCTATTATATATTAATATTCATTCAGCTTACAGAATTATTCGATACTAGAAGACGCCAGCAGCTACGCCTGCATTTTTTTTTAATTTACCCGTTTTGGCCGATTCCATAGGAATTTCGGGAAATCCCTTCTTAGTGCACCCCTACGGTCCCAAGGAACATACATGCCAAATTTCAGCTTCCTGCACCCAATAGTTTCGGCTGTAGCGTGTCTGTCAGTCAGTCAGTAACGCAAGGATTTTATATATTAAGATTGCCTTTTTGTCCCTAAATTTACTCATACTTTAAGATCATCACAACTTTGGAAGAAAAATGCACTTTTAGGAAAAATTTATCAAATTATTCAAACAACCTTAAGAAAGATATTAAATGTGGACATGGACGACCGAGCCTGGCTATAAGCGTCATTACCTATACGTCTGGGTAGGCTCGGCGTTCGCAAAATTTCCAGTGTCAGTTTACCGGCGTTTTTGTCTTCGGTTCACAGCACGGAAGAGTTAACTAGGAAAATTTTATCACCTACACTAGTTGATTCGGAAGTGGTGTGCAAAACCGAGGCTTTAAACGCCTGGAAAATGGCTTGTCCAAACACTGAATTGCCTACCAACCTTTTCTCCCAGAGACAGTGGGACTTGCCGCTCTGTAGCTCAGTAAGAAAAAATATTTTGTCAACAGCTTCTAATGTTGCAGAGCGTGCTCGCTTGCTGGCTGTGGGGGAATGGGAGTCCGGTCTTAAGCTACAAGCACTACCATCTTCCAACACAGGAACCATGTTGGACGATGAGACGTTCCGTATTGCCACTTGCCTACGTTTGGGTGCTCCATGTGTTTCTCCGCACCGGTGCCATTGTTGAGAAGACGTCGATAGCCTCGGACATCATGGGCTTTCTTGCAGCAGAAGCGCAGATAGAATACCACGACATGCTAATTTGAATAACATAAGTCGTCTTGCCGCGTCTGGCGTACCAGCTGTACTCGAACCAAATGGTTTGGTACGAGACGACGGGAAGAGACCTGACGGCATGTCGTTGTTGCCATGGAAAATGGGTAGGCCTTTGGTGTGGGACGCAACGTGCGTAGATACCCTTGCACCGTCACATATTCCAAGCACAGCAGGTCATGCCGGCGCTGCTGCTGCAACGGCGGAAACCCTCAAACGGTCCAAATACGGAAATTTAGTCGGCAATTACATATTTGAGCCGTTTGGGGTAGAAACGTTGGGCCCATGGGGTCCGAGCGCTCGTATTTTGTACCGAGAAATTTCGAAACGCTTGATCGACGTCTCACGTGACCAGAAGGCTGGTTTATTCTTTGCTCAAAGAATCAGCATTGCCATCCAGCGTGGCAATGCTGCCAGCCTTCTGGGCACGTTACCCCATGACATTGATGCGGAGGTATACTACGACGCCTAATCGCCTCGTGCCTTTCGTTTTATAAGAATATATTATTTTATTTTCTTTTTAATTTAGTTACAGGTTTATAAGTATAGTTTTAGTTGTAAATAGTAATTAAGTAATAGTTAGTGGACATGTAATTAGTTGTAAAATAATTGAATTGAAATAAAATATAAAAAAGAAATGCCGTTTTTACGATAATTGTTTGTAAAAATCTCTTAAATTAAAGTAATACACAATAACTTAGAAATTCGTAATACTGTATAAGATGGGCTATTTCTGAAACGACCGTCAAGTCAGCGTCAAACTGTAAACATTACAGTATCCAATATTGCACTGAAATGCAAACTAGTAATAAGTGCATATGAAAAATTCTCTTTATACAAGTAGCTGTTATTAAATTTTATATCCAGAAAGTCTATATCAAAATGTCACTTCTATTTATATTATACAAAGTAATATGATTCGCAGGATGTGAATATAAATGACCAAAAAGAAGAAGAGATTCACTTTCGAAGAAAGACGCTAGACATGCAAGTGCATACAACAATGCACTTGCATGTCTAGCGTCTGCTGAAGGATGTAAAAGCTAAAGAGTTTTTTAGTGAAGTACAATTAGGTATTCAAAGGGAAAAGCTATACGAAAAGCTCAAAAGTAACCGTGTGCGAAACTTTTATAGCGTGATTCCGGATTACCGTCCGTGGCCGTTAGATGTCCTCAGTGTGGGCTGTAATCAATATTGTAATGTACGGTAGATGGCGTTGAATAATATGTAAGGAGCTACTGTTAAACTGATATAATAATAATATTCTACCACATAACCACAACAGCATCTAGTCCCAAACTAAGTAGAGCTTGTACCATGGGTACTAGATAATGATATAACTGTCATGATAGCTAGAAAGGTCAACAGCCTTAGAATAAGAAATATAATCTAAGTCAACAGTAGAAACCACTCGTCATTTGGTCCATAGATTAAACACTATTTTAATTTGGTCGGTTGATGCAGATAAGCTGTAAGACAGGTCTTAATCTTACCCCCTTCTTTCGATATCTCCAAACCGTCGTTGAGAGTCAGTTGTTATTTTTGTCCAAGTATATTTTTACTAAAATAGTGTGCTTATGATCTATGTATTATTCTGTTGGTGAAAGGTTTGCGTTGTATGTTTGAATGTGATCGCAAAAATTACAATCACGTTCAATAATCGTTTAAATTCATTACATTCGTTTATAAACAAGTCAGCATTAAATAGTAACTTAACAAAACATAACAAGTTAAGTTAACTTCACGAAGGGGTAGGCAGATATGCATTACACACCCACAATTTGCCAGTTATGTTCCGGTCCCAATGTAATATGGGGCGAGCCTATTGGCATCTACCGGGCACAGTGTTAAACGAGCGACAGTGTTTTTTTTGTTTTTCATACACACATAACTTCGAAAAGTCAGAGGTATGTACCGGGGTAACTGGGTATCGAACTCGAGACCATTGTCTCGGCAGTCCGTTACGTACACCACTGGGCTAGTACATACATACATACATATCGTCACGCCTTTTATCCCCGAAGGGGTAGGCAGAGGTGTATTTTTACACCCACTTTTCGCCAGATATACTTTAGTCCCACGTAATAAGGGGCGAGCCTATTGCCGTACCGAGCACATTTCCAGACTCCGTGCTGCTACTGTGCTACTGAGAATTTCGTGACAGAAAAACCCAATAACACTGCCCGACCCAGGAATCGAACCCGGGACCTCCCAATCCCACGCGCAGATTTATGCCGCGAGACCAACGACGCAGTCGTATAGGGTTTGATGTCGAGTTTTCTGTCTCTACGCAAAGATGATATTTGCATCGTGTTATCCCTTAGTCGCCTCTTACGACACCCACGGGAAGATAGGGGGTGGTGACACTTGTATTCTATGCCGTCAACCACACGGCTGGGCTAGTATTCATAATCAATTTTAGAATTTACGAATCATCTGTACAATATTCAATATCTTTCACTGAGTCAATTAACTATGTTTGTATATTATGTTTCTAGTAATTCAGCCTTCTGAATTTCAGTTCAAAGTCTAAAGTTCATTTTGCCCGCTGCTCAAATTTAGTTTTAAAGTCTGCTCCACTACGGATGAGGATAATTAGTAGTTTAAGTTTGTTGCTTTGTGGCGAGTTTAAATGTCAGTCGTGTAATATAAATGTGTAATAATAATGCACGGATGGTGTTAAAGCTAAGGGTTAGGTTTCTACACGGGATAATTTGCATTTTGTCACAAGTAATACGCAGTTTGGGCGATCTTTTTGTTCTTTATTTCATGGTTGGTAAAACCCATGTCACAGGATTACTTCTTTTGGGGAATTTGATTATGCTCATGTCATCATCATTCTCCTAGCTTGTTCCAGTTTCATACCAGAGACTGCTTACTAGTATAACCGGATTTGAATGAACATTAGCTTTTCCTCAGAGCATCTGCTGGACTGATCTCTGCAACCCAAAGGGATAGCGAAATTGTTTCCACAAGTATCAGTTTTTTTTGTAGCTCCCGCATTAGGACTAAAGCTTGTGTCGCGGGGGACTTTACACACATACAACTAACGGACACAATGTACACCCAGACTCGAAACAACAATTTACGAATAACACAAATTGTTTGCCGTGTGGTTGACGGCATAGAATACAAGTGTCACCACCCCCTATCTTCCCGTGGGTGTCGTAAGAGGCTACTAAGGGATAACACGATGCAAATACCATCTTTGCGTAGAGACGGAAAACTCGACATCAAACCCTATACGACTGCCTCGTTGGTCTCGCGGCATAAATGTGCGCGTGGGATCGGGAGGTCCCGGGTTCGATTCCTGGGTCGGGCAGTGTTATTGGGTTTTTCTGTCACGAAATTCTCAGTAGCACAGTAGCAGCACGGAGTCTGGAAATGTGCCCGGTACGGCAATAGGCTCGCCCCTTATTGCGTGGGACTAAAGTATATCTGGCGAAAAGTGGGTGTAGAAATACACCTCTGCCTACCCCTTCGGGGATAAAGGGCGTGACGATATGTATGTATGTATGTATGTACAAAATGTTGTCTCGTGTGGGGATCGAACCCACAACGCTCGGCGCAGTGTCAAGCGGCGAGGCGACCACTTAAACCACTACGCCAACCGTGCAGTCAGAGTTTAATCAGAGGTACTGACTCCCTATAACGACTGTCGAAGATCTTCTATGTACTTATATCGATGATAACCGGGACCAATGGCTTAACGTGCTTTCAGAGGAATGGACAAAACCTAGATATGACCCTTATCTAAAGGACATTAACTAAAATGTCATACGAAATATAAAATTATAATGTTCGCACTATCTGGTAACGTTGGTCCATCACTTGTTATTCACGTGACGCGTGTCAAATATGTTAATGTGACGGAGTGTATGACGCTCAATATACGGATAAGGATTGGGTTCTATCGCAAGCGAGATGGCAAATAGCGACACTTTTTTTTAGGGCACATCCTTTTCTATGGGACTCTATGAATACGTATCCGTTCTAATATTTATGTAAAAATAAATTTGTCTTCTTCTTCTTCTTTCCGACTAGGTAGAAATCTGGCTCAGTGACGTGTCATTGGAGAGGCATATATCCAGCAGTAGACTTTGTCAGGCTGCTGATGATGATGAAACTTGTCTTCACAGTGGATAACCTTACGGGGTCATCCCCTGCCTCTTAGGCACCCATATTGCGGTTGGAATATTTTGCTTCCATTGTCTTTCAAATTCAATATTATTTATATACTTTTGGTCAAAAAGTTACACTGCTGAATATGTAGCCAATTTTTCACAAGCTTGATTAATACTATAGCAATAGGGTCATTTATATTCAAGTTTACAAAACCTTGAGTGATTTCCTAACGGTGACTGGACAGCGAGAAAAAAAAATTTCTACATCATACATCAAATCATCATAATTCTGAAAAGTATAGGTATAGTTTATAGGTACATCCTGAATTTAAACCATTTATAGAACTCATAAAAATGTATAAAGAAATAACAAAATGTAATCTAGTATAATAAATTACTTACACGTTTTTATGGCTACAGAGGGACCGTTTAGAAGTAATGTTTAAATTATTATTTACAGCATAATAACTAAATAGCTTTTGTACTAATACTAGTAAACTAAAATACTATTTTGGTTAAACTTGACAATATTCCAGCCTCGTGATCTTTAAAAAACACCCGTTTAGTTAGTAGTCTCTGATTATAATGAGAAACGAATAGATAAATTATAAATGAGTTTTATATAATTATAGGTACATAGAACAAATTTAATGTTAAAGAGCTTCTATACCAATAATAAAAACAGTAATAGAAGATTATAAAATAAGATAAATGGAAATATTATGCACGACTCTGCTTGTATATGACTAGATTCTCTCATTACTGTTAGTAATAAAAAGACGGTCTAACTGATGGTAGCAGTAAAATTAGTTAGATATTCGTATGTTTTTATGAATAAGAAAGCAGGTAGCTTTACAAGACATATCCAAGCCAAAGAAAGAATATGAAAATAGGAACATGACTTACTGAGTGAGAAAATGATAGAATCACCCTTCTCATATATCAAATAATGCAAAACATTACAAGTATTGTTAATTTACCTCAATACTTCAAAACGAAGAAAACACATTGTGTGATCCACGAAAAGTCTTTTCGAGTCTGGATGTTTTTTATCATCCGCAATACAGGCGTTATTCGTGGTGCAAGTATTTGCTTTAAAAGAAAACCCTGAGGGTAGACCTTACCCAGTCGAACTTCAATGTTCATATTGGAGCCACTTAGACCCTACTATTCAATAATATCCTGATATATGCTTGGGATTTCACTGCAAGTGAGAAAGTGGCCATCGACAGTATTCTTTCCAAGGGACGGTCATAAATTTTTCTTTGGTATGAAGGTAAATCTTACCGAGGATACTTCTTTGTGTGTAGCTATACGCTTAATATGTTTTTACACTTCAATGCTGCTCACTTGGACATTAAAATGACGGAGATAAATAATAAAAGGGTCATACAGTAAACGTAATTTAAAAGTTTTTTAAGTACCATTATCTCAAATATTAAATTTCTAACCTTCCTAACTATAAAATTTAGAACTACGTGTAAAATAAAGAGGTACCTTTTTCCAAAGATTAAAACCTCCAAAGATATGATGACAAAAGAAGGATAGAATATAATACTAGACTTGCTTCGAGATTAACATAATTTTAGATATAGGAATTTAAACTTTCGTGGTCATTTAAACTTGATTTAAATTGTCTTTCGGGATATATACCACGTACCTTTGTTTGGAGTAACCGATATTTTGGCACTGTTGCAAGCGCCATGTTCACGGATGTACTGAGTACATCCGTGAACATGGCCGAAATATCGGTTACTCCAAACAAAGGTACGTAGTATATATACCGAAAGACAATTTAAATCATAATTTTAGATTTCTTTTGAAAGAAAGTAATTGTTGTTTTAATTCGATATTTATTCCAACAAATTTTAGAAACAAGAAATAAGTATGTGAGCCTGTTTATAAGCCGTCTCACTGCTGTACGTGGGCTACTTCTCACTATGAGAACGGGTATAGGCCATAGTCCATCATTGCCTAGCCCTTCTTACGGTGAGAACTATATGTGGTTCAATATATACCTTTCAAATGAACGGTTCACCAATTCGCCACGTCATGTTGGTTGGATTGCTATAGACACACATAGCAAAAAACAGTATTCCAAAAATATTATAAGTCTAGTCTTATTTTCGTAAGTATATCAATCAACAACAAAACAATTGTCAAATTTCAATATAATTTCCTGATTTAATCTAAATCGCTGTCAATCGCACTAAACAGGCATCACAATATTTGACATAACGCGGTCATTTTCCATTGTGATTATTTGTACGTTGTTCGGTTCATTAGATTATCTAAATAATGGTTATTGCCGCTTCGAATTATTGGCAGAATGCATATTGTTTTCAGTGTGCGTAACTTGCCAGTCAATATTAATTTGGTTGATTTAGCACTATTTAGGGTGATAGATAGTATTTTGATAATAATAATATGTGTGTCGTGTTGTTGTAGTATCATGATTTGAGTGATATGATTTAAATGTTATAATAGTTTGTAGTATACCACTAACATACTTCATGAACGTAACTTATTCTATAGCTTTAAAGATTACCTCACAAACTGCTTGGATTTTTTGTCCCACATTTTTGGTTATTTTTTATGGTGTGACTGTTCGAACAGCAATATAAAATCGAACGTTCTCATAAGGACCCTACACTCATATGGAGCCAACACAAAGACTTCTGCAGCAAAAGCAATTTTTTATTCTGGAAATATTAATCTTCTGGCATGACATCTGTCAGGTGGAACTGTCATGTGTAGAACTTGAGCAGCATATTATCATATGTGTATATCGTCCACGTTAAGTAACTTTAGCTTGTTTGAATCACTTATTGAAGATGCAATTACTAAAATTAGGAGCAATAAGAAAGGTATTATAGTTTGTGGTGATTTTAATGTAAATATTCTTGATCATTCAGTAATGACTAGTAGATTTTTAAATCTATTTAAATCATTTAATTTAAAAAAATTGTTCCTTGAGCCAACTAGGATTACAGCAACATCATCCACCTGTCTTGACAATATATTTAGTAATTGTACAGTTTCGAATAAATTAGTTAATTCTGAATTAACTTCGGATCACTGTGGTCAATTAGCAAGGATTCCGTATTATAGTGATAGCATCATACAGAAAGTGTTAGTTAGGCCATTACCTAGGCATAAGTTTAATGAATTCCGTAATAAAATTTTGATTGGAATGACTGCTATGAGTCCTGATTTAAACGAGATTGATTCGCCAAATGAAAATTTCAATAATTTATTTAATGTAATTAACATGGAATTTCAGAATACTTTTAGGACTAAGGAGAAAGTAGTTAAGGAATCTCGAGCTTTTAGTGAGTGGGCTACTGCAGGTATTTACAAAAGCAGAGCAAAGATGTACGAGTTGTACGGTATGAAGAGATACAATTCTGATTCGAACTTCACTGAGTATGTTAGGAATTATTCCAAGATATTTAAAAGAGTGTGCAATACAGCTAAGGCATTTTTCGTTAGGAACAAAATTAAACAATCCTCGAATAAAATTAAGGCAACCTGGCGAGCTATTAATGAAGCAACAGGTAAGACAACACTAAGAGGTAATAGTTTTAGTTTATTTGATAGTGACAGATTAATTCATAATGACAAAGAAGTCGCACACACATTTAATAAATTCTTTGCTAGCATACCGATTACTACTACTAGAGAATTAAAATCATCAGCTATAGTCGCAGAAAACCTATTAGAATCTAGTGTAGGAAAATGTGATGTATCTATATCTATATGATGTGAATATTTAAGTTCCATTGTATTAATTCTACCGACATTATAAGTACTTTTCAATCTCTAGAGTCTAAGAATACAGGTGATCTCTGGGGCATTTCTGTTAAGGTTTTAAAAAGTATAATTGATGTAGTAGCTCCTTATTTAAGCAACTTATTTAATAAGTGTATTGAATCAGGTGTTTTTCCCGATCTTATGAAACACAGTAGGATAATACCTCTTTTCAAATCCAGCAGTAAGACTGATCCTAGTAATTATAGGCCAATATCGATACTACCTGCCTTTAGTAAGATTTTTGAAAAGATCATTCTCAAGCAATTACTTAGACATTTTAATCTAAACAGCCTCCTTTATAGTGAGCAATATGGATTTACCAAGGGTCACTCGACAACAGATGCAGGAGTAGCGTTACTTAAACACATATTCAGTGCACGGAAGAGTGCCCAACATGCAATTGGTGTGTTTTGCGACCTTTCGAAAGCATTCCATTGTGTCTGCCATGAAACGCTCTTATGCAAACTTAGACATTACGGCGTACACTTAAGTGACAGAATCCAATGTGTTGAAATAAACGGCTCAAAATCCAGTGGCTTACCTGTTGATTTAGGAGTGCCGCAAGGCAGCATCCTAGGGCCTTTCTTGTGTCTTGTTTAGATAAACGATTTACCTTTTTACTTGAAAATCATTTGTGACGTTGTACTGTTTGCTGACGATACTTCTTTGATATTCAAAGTAGATAGAAATAAAGAACATTTTAACGAAATAAACAGTGCGCTCATTCAAGTGACTAAATGGTTTAATGTAAACAATCTAGTACTGAACGCCAAAAAAACAAAATGTATTAAGTTTGCTCTGCCTAATGTTAGAAACCTAGGTCCAAGTATAGCTCTAAATGACGATGTTCTCGAAACATCTGAATCTACATTATTTCTAGGAATAACACTTGATTCGAAATTACAGTGGGGTGCGCACGTTACATATCTCTCAGAGAAACTTAGCTCAGCTGCTTATGCCATTAAGAAGGTTCGTAGGTTGACTGATGTCAATACGGCTAGATTGGTTTATTTTAGCTATTTTCATAGTGTTATGTCATATGGCATATTATTATGGGGTAGGGCCGCTGACATCGAAAATATTTTTATATTACAAAAACGGGCAGTTAGGGCCATTTACCAGTTGAAGACAAGTGTCTCATTTAAAGAAAAATATAAAAATATTGGTATTCTTACTGTAGCATCACAATATATTTATGCCAGTGTTATGCATGTACGACTACATATAAATTCTTACAAAATGAATAGTGAAATACACAATATTAATACTAGGAACAGGCACAAATTATGTGTACCATATTTCCGTTTACACAAAACGCATAGCTCTTTTATTGGGCTTAGTATAAGAATGTATAATAAAATACCAAGTAATATTTTAGACTTGCCTTTAAGGTCGTTTCAGACAATTGTTAAAAATAATCTTTTACTAAAGGCATATTATAGTTTAAATGAGTATCTTGACGACAAGTACGCTTGGAAATAAATATTCTTTTATTAGGTCAATTTCTTTTTATTATTAGGTCAATAGGCAGTTTTATAGTGTAGTTAATTAGCGTATACTCTTTTATACTACATTTGCACTCTTGTTCTACTCTTTTTATTATAATTTATGTGAGGGTAACTCGTGGTCATGAACTGCTAACTAATAGATTGTAAATTGCTGTAGGTTTATATACCATTACTTTTCGGAACATACTGTTCCACCATAGATCAGAACACTCATGTTCGCGAGTTGCTTACATCAAAAGACGTAAGTGGATGCTCCTGTTTCACCATATTCACTTTGGGAGGCTTACTAAATGAACATAATTTATTGCTTGAGTATGATATCAATAACTATTAACTTTTGCAATAGTAGATAACTCACAATGTGAAACAGTTGCAGCTCCTTACAAATATAACATGTAAAAGAATTATACTGGCAGTTAAAAAGAGTGGCCACGAGTTTTATTGCCCGTTCTTTCTCGTGGTTCTACCTATTGCATTGCGAACGTGGCAGTAAATGTAAATGTAGAATCATCTAGTAATTAACTTTAATCTTTGAAGTTCATAAGCGTCACTTTGTGACCTAGATGAATAAATGATTTTGAGTTGAGTTAAAAGGCCTGACCTAAATAATCTTCTGCAATCTATTAAAATCTAAATCAGCAAAAGCCATTTTAATTTCAGCTAGAATGCATTTTAAACGTTTTTCATAACGAGTTTATAATCCTAAACAAAACTGCTAATAACGCACACCAAATAATACATGGGACATCAAATCATGGATGTATTCATCTTTAGAGCGGGAGAGTTAATAAAAATGCGTGATGAGTGAACGAGTGAAGCTTTGAATGAACACGTTCACGTAGGTGTTAATGCTTCCATATTCGTACTAATTGCATTTGAAGAAGTAATACCACTGTTCTGTCTCGCGCTTTGTTTAAAGTTAATAGTTTTTTGTGTTGAACTTGGTTAAAAGTAAAGTACTTGAATAATAGCGCTCGGAGGTATTGTTGTTTTAAAAATGTTGTGTGAAGCAAGCTTTTTGGTTCAACGATACCTTTGGGCTGTGTATGAATTAGTTTGAGGTTTTAAGTGGCTATCTACTATCTTTTTAACCTAGTAAGTAAGATCAGTTGGATGCTATTTATCGCCTTTTCAGCGATGGGTATAAAAATATTTTCTGAAAAATATGTGGCAATATTCCTGAAATATATTGCAACTTGATTTTTGTATTTAAGAAAAATTAATTAAGTTATTAATGATCTTTAGTCTTGTCTAATCTAGGTTGCATTTAAGAATATTTTACTCAAATTTTATCTTGGGGCTTCGCGTACTTCGAATACTGTAAAATCTTTGCATCCGAAATGGATAGCCACATTCTATGGTTTAAACCACGATCGGATTTGAGGGCACTGACTCCACATAACGACGATTTTTGATCAATCTACCCAGATATTTACTAAACAGTGACGAACGCGTTTAATTTTGTGAATAAAGAAGTACGTGCGGCGGAATGTCTCAGCTTTTTTTCAACGAATATAGTTAAATTTTAAATGAAGAACGACAATAATTCTTAGTAATAGTCTGAATTCAAATACTTTTCCCGAAGAAGTCTGCACCTGAAAACATTATCACAGAAAAAATGAATTCCGAAGTTACCGAAATTTTACCTTCGCCCCACAAATTGGAATTCCTAATTGTAATTAAAGTAGAAAGTGGCGCCGACTGATAATAAACCGCAACTCTAATTGATTTGCCGATAACGGAGGCCTCGTAATTTGTGTCTGGCGGACTACTTGAAACCTTAATTGTCTGCGAAAAATGAAGTGATGTTTATTTATAGTAGGTATCTAAAGGTGATAAGCAGTGATAGTCTAGACGCAGGGGTCTCGGGTTGAAACCCACGGCGTACTAATGACTTTCCGAAGTTATAGGCGTACAATATATTATTAATTATCATCATCATCAATCCTGTATATAAACTTTCCCACTGCTGCGCATGGGCTTCTTCTCACTATGAGAAGGGTAAGGCCATAGTCCACCACGCTGGTGCAGGTTGGCAGAGTTCAGTTCTTTCGAGAACATTATGGAGAACTGTCAGACATGCAGGTTTCCTCACGATGTTTTCCTTCACCGTTTAGCAAGCGATAATTAACAATGTAATACGCACATGACTCCGAAAAGTCATTGGTGCGCGCCGTGGTTTCGAACTCGGACCCTCTGCGTAGCAGTCTGTCGGTCTCTGCTTTAGGCTATCACTGCCATATTATTAATAATAGCTTGCCAAAAATAGTGACGGAAAATTTTGTGAGGAAACATGCATGTTTATAAGTACTTCATGATTTTCCCGAAAGACGTGTGAAGTGCACTATGGTCTAACCCTCGCGTAGCTAATAATGGCCTAATGGTGATGGAAGTAAAAGATATTTATAGATTTAACGTGTTAGAGCCTTGAAATACGACCGGGTTCAACAATAGACGTCTTTTGACTGAGATGATGACATAATTTTATTTTATTTATTTATTTGGGATAGACAAACAGTTACATATTATTGTGTCTTAAAACTAATCTTACATAATATATAGATATAAATATGCAACTCACACCGTTATCCACAACTTATAATTAATTAATATTATATTATGTATTTTAAACATATTAATTACATTACATTTTTGTTTATGAATCAAAAAAAGCAGTCATGTGATTCTATCAACTCATTAGTATTCATTTTCTGGATTAGAGCGCTACGAAATCTGTTATGAGATATAGCAAACATATCTAAAGCAGTAAAATATTTGTTGTAGTTATTACTCATTCGACGCAATGGCGCACGGATTCCAGCATTAGTTTGACATGAAGTGACAACAAAAAGTGGGTGTGTGCGCACCTCCCGCCTTATAACTGTTCGGGGCACAACATATCACAGTCTATTAGTTAAACAAGACATAATAGAAAATATTCCTAGTTAAAACTTATCTTTGGAAATATTTATAAAACAACAAGTGGAGTAATTATTTAAGCAGCTTTTGCAATATAAATTAATGTTTTAGGTTACATGTAAATACGTATCTTAGAAGAGGCGGATCAATTGCCCTATTCCGGGAATATTTTCAAATATGTTCGCGACAGATATTAAAAAACTATGATAGTGAATAGTGTATTCGAAACCGCGAGTGAAAATCGTATAAAATCAGTGTTAGCTAATCGTGCGGTACACCGGGTTCGGTTCCCGGACGCGTCAAAGTGTTAAAATACAGCTAGAATAGTGTAAATAGTTAAATCTTTAATATAAAGTACTATATAGTACATGAACATTAGTCTAAAACTTGTGCTAACTGTAGAGACCTAGATATCGATCATAAATAGTGTTATCAGTTGTAACAGATAAGAACTAATACTTGATAAAACAGCTGATTGTTTACATATTCGTTTTATAGTTTTATAAGTGTTTTTTGGCTTTATATAGACTTAAAATCATGTCTAGATACTTTTTTATTGCTAGTTATTACCTTATATAGTTAAAATAAGCATAATAATAAACAATTGCATGTTTATCATAAACTTTGTTTATGTACGATAGTGTTTACTTAAAAAATTCTGTAATTTTTCTTATGCATCATAGGTTTTCATGTAATGAATTCGAATTGAATAAAGATATTTTCATGGTGTTTGTTTTAATAGATGCCCCATATAGTTGCACACAACTCACAAAAGATGGACGTTCATCAACAGGGAGGTGATTCGCTGAAGCCGTTCATCACGGATCTCACCTCCGCGATCCCCGCGCTTGCCGACAGGAAGACACCGGACACATCGATAGTTGCACCACACCCGGCGGTTTCGAAAGTCATCATGACGCTACCGACGTTCGGCGGCGCGCACACCGAGTGGATGTCGTTTAAGGCGATATACGACACCACCAAGAATTTCTTCAACGACGTGGAGAGAAGAGCGTTAGAAACAGTTAGCCCTGAACTGATTGGGCATGCGCGACCAGACGAAATCATGAAGGATTTGGAGCTGCAGTTCGGACGACCAGACTCGATCGCACAGGCAGAGACGCACAAGTTGAGGACCCTGCCACGCTGTAGCGAAGCATCTAAGGACATTTGCGCGTTCGCGAGCAAGATTAGAAGCGGCGTCGTCACACTTCGTGCGTTGAAAAAGGAAGACTACCTCATCAATGCGGAGCTAGTGCTTGTGTTGACCGAGAAGCTACTGAACTCGCTACGTGTGCAGTGGTACAAGACGTACACCGAGAAGTGCCATTCGAAGCCAGATCTCAGCCGATTCAGTGACTTTGTGACGGAGTACGCGCGTTACTGTAGCGCGTTCGCACCGGCTGAGAACATCACCGATGGGCCGCCAAGCAGACGTACCGTGCAGAGGACATACACGGCGGCGACGACGGAGAAGCGAACGCTTACGGACACATCTAACGCGAAGTGCAGGATATGTGAACGCGAAGGACACTACTCGTCGGCCTGCAGCACGTTTAGTAACGCCAACACAGATAAGAGATGGCAGCTAGCTAAGCAGCATGGATTGTGTTTTCGCTGCTTACGCATACGCCGAATAGAACACTCGTGCAAGCCCAAGAAGTGCGGTGTAGAGGGATGCCGCGCTACACACAACCAGTTGCTTCACTACGATAGAGGAGCCCATAGGACCGAAGACGTGAACATAGAAAAGCAAGAAACGGTCGCCAGTTCGTGCATACGTTCAAAGGCTCAAGCATACTTAAAGATAGTGCCCGTGCAGATAGTCGGACCGGCGGGAGAGGCGTCTACGTTCGCCCTACTCGACGACGGAAGCACCGTATCGCTCATAGACGGAGACATAGCCAAGGAAGTCGGCGCGGAAGGGAACCTGGACCCGTTTACGATCCGTGCCATAGGCGATACGTCGATCGACATGCCAACGTCGCGACGCGTAGACATATACATACGAGGAGCCGGCGCTGACAGCA
Organism: Euclidia mi; assembly: GCA_944739405.2. Taxonomy (NCBI): domain Eukaryota; kingdom Metazoa; phylum Arthropoda; class Insecta; order Lepidoptera; family Erebidae; genus Euclidia; species Euclidia mi. Next base: position 11,118,932 of record OX123207.2, on the reverse strand, counting down.
AACAAGTGCCTTTGTGTGCGCGCACCGTAGCCAGCCTACACCTATCGCCACAGAAGATCGCCGAAGAGGACCTGATACACTGCAAACACCTCGAAGGCATCAAGAAGAAGCTGGTGTACGACATAGGCGTGCCGAAGGTGCTAATAGGACAAGACAACTGGCACCTGCTCATAGCGAACGCAGTACGAAGAGGACCCAACGATCAACCGGTGGCGTCGCTTACGTCGCTGGGATGGGTGCTGCACGGCGCGCGCTCACTCACCTTGGGAAACACCGTACACTTCGTCAACGGTCTCTCCGCTACAGATGAAAACATAGAAGCACAACTGAAAGAATATTTCGCTCTGGAATCGCTCATAGTGAACCCACGTCGACCGAACTCGGACCCCGAGAAGCGGGCTATAGATATGTTAGAAAAACATACGAAACAATTAGAAGATAGACATATAGAGACGGCTCTTCTGTGGAAACAAGAAGACATCGTCATGCCAGATATTTACGAGTTGTCGAGGTGCACACAGCAGCAGGCGTCCTCAAACGACCGGCTAAGAAGCTGGTCGCCCTGCCCAAGTGACGAGGCGTCGCTCACCGGGTGCTCTGCAGCACCGCCACACGACGGGTCACGCGCGTTGCTGCACGGCGGGTGATAGTGATAGTCTAGACGCAGGGGTCTCGGGTTGAAACCCACAGCGTACTAATGACTTTCCGAAGTTATAGGCGTACAATATATTATTAATTATCATTATCATCAATCCTGTATATAAACTTTCCCACTGCTGCGCATGGGCTTCTTCTCACTATGAGAAGGGTAAGGCCATAGTCCACCACGCTGGTGCAGGTTGGCAGAGTTCAGTTCTTTCGAGAACATTATGGAGAACTGTCAGACATGCAGGTTTCCTCACGATGTTTTCCTTCACCGTTTAGCAAGCGATAATTAACAATGTAATACGCACATGACTCCGAAAAGTCATTGGTGCGCGCCGTGGTTTCGAACTCGGACCCTCTGCGTAGCAGTCTGTCGGTCTCTGCTTTAGGCTATCACTGCCATATTATTAATAATAGCTTGCCAAAAATAGTGACGGAAAATTTTGTGAGGAAACATGTCTATAAGTACTTCATGATTTTCCCGAAAGACGTGTGAAGTGCACTATGGTCTAACCCTCGCGTAGCTAATAATGGCCTAATGGTGATGGAAGTAAAAGGTATTTATAGATTTAACGTGTTAGAGCCTTGAGGTACGACCGGGTTCAACAATAGACGTCTTTTGACTGAGATGATGACATAATAGAAAATATTCCTAGTTAAAACTTATCTTTGAAAATATTTATAAAACATCAAGTGGAGTAATTATTTAAGCAGCTTTTGCAATATAAATTAATGTTTTAAGTTACACGTAAATACGTATCTTAGAAGAGGCGGATCAATTGCCCTATTCCGGGAATATTTTCAAATATGTTCGCCACAGACATTAAAAAACTATGATAGTGAATAGTGTATTCGAAACCGCGAGTGAAAATCGTATAAAATCAGTGTTAGCTAATCGTGCGGTACACCGGGTTCGGTTCCCGGACGCGTCAAAGTGTTCAAATACAGCTAGAATTGTGTAAATAGTTAAATCTTTAATATAAAGTACTATATAGTACATGAACTTTAGTCTAAAACTTGTGCTAACTGTAGAGACCTAGATATCGATGATAAATAGTGTTATCAGTTGTAACAGATAAGAACTAATACTTGATAAAACAGCTGTTTGTTTACATATTCGTTTTATAGTTTCATAAGTGTTTTTTGGCTTTATATAGACTTAAAATCATGTCTAGATACTTTCTTATTGCTAGTTATTACCTTATATAGTTAAAATAAGCATAATAATAAACATTTGCATGTTTATCATAAACTTTGTTTATGTACGATAGTGTTTACTTAAGAAATTCTGTAATTTTTCTTATGCATCATAGGTTTTCATGTAATGAATTCGAATTGAATAAAGATATTTTCATGGTGTTTGTTTTAATAGATGCCCCATATAGTTGCACACAACGGCCTACCAAAATTACATATATAAATTTAGTATATAATAGCTTTTCAATAGAAAATATAGTGGGCGGGCCCTTGTGTGACAGCATTTTTTGGGAGTTTTTATGGAATAACTTAGTGACGCTAGTAGTTAGGTTTAGGTATTGTATACCGATAGATAGAACTTAATGAGACCTATCTAACGATGTATAGAACATATACGTAAGTATAATAAAAACGAATATAACGTAACATTTGTACTGTATTTAAAATAAAAATAAACGAAAGATTCTCTGTGCACGTGTTCGGTGCGATGGTCGTCGTTACGGTAAAGTTTCGAGGTACTTAAGCGACCATGTATTCGGCCAGTTCGTTGGGGTCCCAACCACCATCTTGTGACCTATGTAACCATCAAGCACCGAACACCTGAACAGCATCGCTCTCAACGTATGAAGATGTTTCATTTCTGAAGCCCCAACACATCGAAGCCATACAGTCCACACACATAGAAGAACACGCATCGTCGTAGGCACACGTCAGCAGCACACTACCAGCGCACTGTAGCGGACTAGCGAAGGTTCGATTCCTGGCATCCGTTACAAAATATTTCCTAGAATATAAAATAATTAGTCAAATGCCTCAGCACCTTAATACGTGGAATCAAGCAGAGACAACATTTTTACATATAATTATATTTAATACAATAATTTGTAGAATACAGAATATTATTCCTATCTCTCTATATATTATAACTTTTAAACAAGAAATACTCTTAGCGATTTTACGTAAATCACTGTTGTCACTTTTTTATTTACTGAACTAAATTTCTATGAGTCTATACTATGGGTTATAAGTAGGTTGGCGGGTAGCTCCATACCAGGCAGTTTATCAGAAACTTCACATACTATGTGAGCACAGGGCTGAGACCTGTGCAATGAATACACACTTACTAAAATCATCATCCTCCTAGCGTTACCCCAGTTTTCAACCCGGGGTTCGCTTACTAGTCTAATCGGATTTGTCTGAATATTAGCTTTTCATAGCGACGGCCTGGCTGACCTCCGTAACCCGAAGGAATAGCAAAATTCCATGGTTTATACTAGTGTCAGTTTGTTTAGAAGGTTCAGTACCTTCTAAATAAACCGACACTAGTATAATTGACGTATAACGACTGTCAAATATCTTCATCACAACCGGGACCGACGGCTTAACGTGCTCTCCGAGGCACAGGCCAGGGGTTATAGATAATTAAATACGCACACAACTCTGAAAAGTCATTGGTGAATTCGAACCCGATACCCTCGGCATGGCAGTCTGTTGGTATCTCCACTAGGTTATCGCTGCGTGACACACGCTTACTACAATACACTGACTTTATTTACTTCAACTTAATTTTCAATCAGTTTCGCCAGGTCATGTCGCCTGAGTTACCAGATAGTGCATGTCCTCTATCAAGTGCCCTACCATCGTGTCAAGATACGTCACCTGATGATCGGGAAAAAGGTTGCTTTTTCAAAACAAATCAAATCAAATCGAAACAGTTGTGTTTCGATTCAAGACAAGTTCAAAACCAAACTACTAATTAACCTGATCCAACAATTAGATAATACGTTCGCAAAAAAGTCAAAACATTTCAAGTCTACACTACTCAACAATAAGCGTAATATAACTTTTAAGCCTTCCAGCAAGAGAGTAAGTTCAACTCACAAAGATCGATAATGTCTAAAACTGTATTCGTATGCTAATCGGCTCCAACTTTGATGGTGCAAGCAGTGTGTGAACTGCGAGCTCATGCATAATGAATTGTTTCAACGGGTAGTCGTTGTAAAACCACTGTCTAGATATTTTGTTGTTGTACTGGGTAGTTTGAATTACTGATGATTTTTTCATAGGAATATTCTGTGATAATTCTAATTTATCATATTACGTATACGATAAATTAGAATTATATGAGTAAATAAATAAATCTCTACACGAGACAACACTTTGTGGGATCCACAAATTGTTATTTCGAGTCTTTGTGTACTTTATGTCCATTGGTTGTATGTTTGTAAAGTTCCCCGCAAGGCAACACAATTTATTTATAGTGCGGGAGTTTTCTTCAAAGAGGAAAATGAGATATGCGCCACCTAGCGGTCGGCAAATAGCAACTTTATCTATTCAAGTCAGTTTCGAAACCACACTAATAGTTAACACGATTCGACAATTATATAATGCTTTCTCAACTATAAGTCAAATAAGCCTAATATACTTTTAAGCTTTACAAGAGCAAGTTCAGCTTAGAAAGATCATTAATGCTAAAAGTTTATTCGTATGCAAATCGCCTCCAACTTTGATTGTGCAAGCTGTGTGTGAACTGCGAGCTCATGCATTATGAATTATTTCAACGAGTAGACAGTAGTTTTACAACGGGTAGTACCCGTTGTAAAACTACTGTCTAGATACTTAGTTGTTGTAGGGGGTAAAGCTTGAATTACTGATGATTTTTTTATAGTGATATACTGTGATAATACTAACTTATTATGTACATACCCATATGAGTAAATAAACACATAGACCTTATATATGTTTATTGAGTACATCGCCTGTTGGAATAATGGTTAGTGACTGCTGACTTGGAGGTCGTGGATACAATCCCCACCCAAGAAAAATCTTTCTGTGATTTAGAAATATATAAATGCTTGTATCATTTGTCTGATTATCAAAGTAGGTTTAGGTGGCTGTGTGTTATTAGTATAAAGTTGTAGTAAACAAATATTCGACTTGCTTTGCGTTGTACGAATAACTCATTGGCAAACTCCTATGATAACGTTTTGTTGGAGATGCCTTTTTTATTAAAGAACCCAGAAACATATTGCATACTTATTGCAGCCTCATATTTTGAAACAGAAATCTGATTAGGATTACGCCTTGGTACAGTTTATAGAGTCATAATGTCCCATATGTTGCATAATAATATTAAAATTTTAAACCATATAAACAAATCGAAGCTTAATCGATATCGCTTTTAACCTATCACATTACATAAACATTCCATACAATCAATATGCAAAATTGAATACATTACCAAAACTTCTAACTCCACAGATCTCCCGGTTCTCCATAAACGCGCAATGGTGAACGTAAAAACTTTTATTTCAAACCGAATTGAACTCAGTAAATGCTTACGTATTCACATGTTTTGAACCTTTATTCTTCCCTAAGTATTTTCGTTTCAACTTACAGAAATTTTGAAATGTTTGTCGAATATACTTTTAGTGTATGCCTGTTCGCTTTAGTGTGAAAACGACTCTGTCAAAATAGGAAAATAAATCAACCTGGAGAACGTTGGATAACATCTTGGTTTGGGAATTTATTTTATTTCTTGGGTGCAATGTTTTAATTGCCAGAGCCGCTTAGTAACCACAGCGTGGTAGATTAAACAATAAAAACATAGGTTTGTCACAGACTTGAATGCCTATTCTATTGATATTTATGTTTTATCGCCGTCTAGTATATTTTTATTGTAACCATTAATAAAGGATGAACATTGAACAAAAAAGCTTTGTAATAGGGAAGTTTCCTGCAAGTGAAATAAATTATAAAAGTATTTTTATCTAGTGAAACATGTCAAATTAATAGTAGTTTCATTCATTAATTAATGTTAAAACTTTATTTAACGTTTTTATCGTCAATATATTGATAATAAGTATTGTACTTGACAGCAAAACACTATAACGTCACTACGTCATATTTCATACAAAACCCTTGGCAAAGGTCGTTTTTGACATTTCATTATAAGTGCTTGATTTGACTAGTTGGAAACAACCCTATTATACCTTCACTTTCGGAAACACGTTCTTAGTTTCAGTAACGTCAGTCATACACGTTACGGTATAAATAAACAGTTGCCAGTTCCCCCAACAGTTTCCTTTGACTAAAGGAACATATTTTTGGGCCCGAGAAAGTAAGTTGTTTACGCTTAGAATTCAGTCCATTTGAACGATAGGTACCTATATTGTCAAATTATGTTATCTCTCAATATTAGATATACTTATGTGACAGCAGAAAACGTAGCCCTTCGTACTCGGATAAATAAAAAGTTAAATAGATTTTACTTATTCAAAATTCAAAGCGATTCACTCTAAACATTGCAAACTTAAAGAAACAAAAGAAATCTTGAAAATAGCTCAGAACTGTTAAGAAGTATGATAAGTTCATTTCTCTAGTAATCATCGTATTAAGTCGCACAGTGGATACTTCCAAGACAAAATCTTCATAAACCGACGGCATTCGTTGAATAGCTTGCAAAAACTCCGTCTTATTTCTATCTAGCTCTACAAAGGCAAATAGTATTTAAATGGAAGAGAACCACAAACGCATTATGCTATAAATTAAACCCTTGCGTCTTGTGAGAAAAAGATAGAAAATTTAATTTAACGACAAACTTTCTGCAGTTTTATTGTTCTAGTTTTGGTTACTCGCCTTTTTGTAATGACTATTTTAAATTGCATTGAAATGGATGCGCCCTTATAATTCCATATAAATTTATCACTGGTGGCGAGCGTAGTAAATTGCTGTCTGTTTTCGTGTAAACAATACCATAGCTTTTGAATATACAGCAAGTAATTGATAAAATAAGATTGCGTTTTGAAACATTATTGCTGAAATTTACATCGTAACCGACTTTTGTACCACCGTGTATAGGAAAATACTTTCTATAGCAATCAAATAAATTCCGAGTTTATTTATGTATTGATCTGGATGCCAAGAAAAATGACAGTATGAAAAAGGCAGACACTATACGACTTGAAGAAAGCACTCCAAATAGAACACTAAAGCTAAGTACAAGTTCTTGGCAACAATTTATAAAAATAAAGATATAATAGATTTATATTTCCATCACAAAATAATACAAAGTCACTCTCTACATACAGACTAAAAACCAATTTTTACAAAACCGCCATCAAAAGTAATTCAGCGACATATATAACCCGACGTACTGAAGTAAAAACCGCAACACCTAGCGAAAGTACTACGTAATGACTTTTAACAGCCCATCTAAACTAACCACAAGCAACTACAGGTAAAATATTACTTAGGTTCTGTACCTTATTCGCTACCTAATTATCGCAAACATATTGCCAATAGAGGCGCGTATATTTTTCAAAACCGCCCCATCCCCCCCCCCTGGGTTGGAGAACCTCGGGCCAGCTTTATAATGGGTTGGGGCGGTCGAGGTTCGTTATAGTACAAATTGGCTTGTCTCCAGTTTTCTCTGTTTGTCCGTATTTTTGCTGAAATAACAGCGACGTCTTGCCGTCTCCAGATCGTAATATATCAAACAACTTATTATTGTTCAAATTAGACGATTTGTGTTTTTTTTGTTAAGGGTCGACTTTCACTTAAGCAGTCAATGTATCGAGCAATGCCTTAGTTAAACGATGAAAATAATACAAAATTATTTAGCGGGTCTTAATCGCGTAGACTTTACTTATTTAAGGTATAAATATCCATTTGTTTCCGACGTTTCGCTCATTTTGCACTCTCGCGGAGAGACTGTCAGCCTCTCCGCAACCGACAGTCTATCCGCGAGAGAGAAGTATAGTATAGTAAGAAGTATATATATATATATACAAATCGCGAAAGTTTAAAAACGATTATTAACGATGAAAATGTAAGAATGTGTTTTGTAATAAAACTATAGTGTATGTTAAGATATACGTACGTCGTATATATAATATGTATATCAGTTATCCTGTTGCCATATTAGTTTCAAACTCAATATACATTGTCAAGCTATGAAGCTGACTCTTATAATTTATTTATTTTTTCTTTCTTTCTTATTTTTTTATCGTACCTGTACCACTGTAACTTTTTTATAAACATAATACTAAATTTTTTGTTGTCGCATGCTGAACCCGGAAAAGTTACCTACTCCTATTATATGGACTTATAAAGTTAAGCGGAAAGAGGAAATGTCCTGATTTTTTGTTATTTCATATCAATAACTTTCGTAATCTTCTTACCTTTATTTAGCTGAAAAGTTTTCCATGCGTAAGCAAAGGCGTCTTAAATTAGAAACAATGATTCAAACATAAAAGCAATGATGCGACATAATCACTGAGTAATCAAGCCACTTACAAATAAAGATAAAAATATATTATCAAATAATTTTTGACGTGACAACGTCTTATAAATTGGTTTGCCGGGTGACACTTCAAGAAACTGCGTTACGCTCCGCTCACGTTATGCGCTCACAATGAGAGCGAGTGAGAGGCACGCGTCCCGCCTAAGAGCGAGAGAGACAGACATAAAAAGTGAAAGGCACGCGTCTTTCATCCTTCTTCCTACTATACGAATGAATATTCACATTAAAATTATTTTACCACTCAAAGTCGTTGTCACGTAAAACTTTCGCCCGTATACCGACTTTACAGGCAACCAATTTTTATTTTTTACTTTAACAAACAGTAATAAAAGTGTACGTCTATAAGGTAATTTTAAATAAAGGTAACATGAAGAACTGCCAGACCTTAGACTTAGAATATAACCGGTAGATTTGCTACCAAAATTTTTTTGCTACAGAATTTACTATATCTTAGGCTCGACATCTCAAATATATTACGTAATATTGAATTACAAAAATCAGAGTCAGTGGATTCTATTCCTCCTAAAAAAGAATCCCAGGTATTTTCTCGGGCGCTTTTCTACGTGCCTAGAGTAAATAATATAGTCGATCTGCCGCGACTTGGAATATGTAGAACTTTAGATTTTCTTATTGGTTACTGTAGTAAACTTTTCGTCAAAGTAAAGAAGGACTCCGGCTTAGCAAATATTTGGAAACTTTAAGAGTATTGACAGTTTTATTATCTATGTTTGCTACATATTATGATGTTGGCGATATCGTCGACCTTGTAGTGTTACAACGACATTGAAAGCGCAGATAGCATAGTGGTTTAAGCAGCCATGGCTGTTTAGCGCCTTGCCACGTGATGTGTGATTCAATGGACACATTGTTCTTTCGAGTCTAGAAGTGTTCTTTGTGTCCGTTGATATAATGCTTATACAATTCCTCTCATTATAGAATTTATTCCTAGTATGGGACTCATAATTATAAAATTTGTTAGACGTAGTGTTGATGAAATATAAAGTATGTATGTAGTCTTTCAGGTAACAAATAAGAGTTTTACAAAGATGTTTCAAATAAATAAATTTCCTTGACAATATTTATTGAATAGAAATATATAAAATCGAGCAATAAAGCAGTTATTGGCGATACTCTGGTTTTCAGCAAAAATCGGTATCTGGATCTAGATATGGATATTTAATAAATTTAGCCTTAGTGTCAAATTCCAAGTTGTGAAAAGATTTTAAGCCTTCGAGATTTATATAATACAAAACATCATATATAAATTAATTAAATGGGTGTTAATCGCTTTAGCTAATTCGTTTAAGGTAAACCTCTGTTTCTGCCGTCGTTTTTCTCGTTAAAAGAGGTTATACAGGCACTCTAAAATACCTTTTGCAGCCAACAAAGCAGACACCTCTGATTAATAACAGGGATAAAAGCATTTTCGCCGAATGCTAACTATATTTACACTTCTGTAATAATTACGAGTAAATGTAAATATTTAAATGCTAAAATAACATTTTTACTGAACATAATTTGCGATTACGGGGATTCCCCGGGGAAACAGGTAATTATGAAAGCACCTGTGACGATATTATTAGTTCGAATAAAATGTTTTAATTCAGTACACTTGTACTGACGAATTCAAGAATAGGTTCAATGTCGGCTCAAAAAGTAAGGAAAGTTGTTCTAGCAATTATATTACGTATGCGACCTACGAGCTGCTGGCGCCGTGCTTCTACCAGCCGCTGCCTACGCATCAGCTCCGACCTACTAGCTTACTACAGCCAGGCCACTGGTGCCTGACTCCACCAGCCTGCGCCTGGGCCCTGCCGCTCGACCTACATCAGATACGCAGCCTACCCAGCGTGCACTTCGGCCAGCTCACCGGCGACCCTACGAGCAGTCTACCCTACGAGCGTCGGAGAGCAGCAGGAGTCTACCCTCCAGCCTTCAGGCCAGTGCTTACACCTAGTCGGTCATACTGTATGTAAGCGGTAGTGAGACATAATAAAAAACCTGTTCCTGCTAAGCAGTGTTTCTATTAGAACCTTCCTGAGAACTAATAAAATTAAATACCATTATACTTAGTAGTAGTCATGCCAAATGAAGTCGGACGGCACATCGTGATACTACCAGCAAGGATCTTCATCAGATGGTGAGAGTGAGTTTGTTACTTTGTCAAAGACAAGAATAGAGAGAGAGCATAAGTGTCGCGACCAGCTGCCGTGCCCAGCCTACCCGCTATAGAACTCCTTGTCTTCAATATAGCGAGACAAACGCGTCTGAGGATTGAGATTGATGACAGATGGAATTTCCTCCTAGTCAACATTTGTCTGACGCAACTTTGGTAGCACACAATTTGAAACATCCAATGTTAGTCCATTAAAACGCCTCATCAGCAGTTTCACCAAAACACACCAAGGCATCTCTAAACTAGCAAGCCCAATCCAAATACACCACATACCTTAACCTTAGTGAATACTCTTAACGAGTAAATTCACCTAACTTCACAACATCCTTAAATAATATTGTTTTTGTCGTGTATAATTCTCTTAATTCATTATCTGAGAAAATATTCATATAATATAAACTAATGTTAGCAAAATGTTTGTTTTGCCCTACCGAAGGATTTCAGGCTAAAAATACGTAAGAGGATGTTCCTATTAAAATATGTTACGGTACCCAAATAATTTGATTGTGTAGGACAATCTTTATACTGTGCTTTTAATAAGATATTGACGTCTTTAATATTTTTTATAAAACGTACGGGTAACTTTGACGGAATTGTCATTTTTCTTTTAAATAAACTTATCGCTATCGAAGTGTGCTATTTTTCTAATTAACAAATAAACCTGCCTGTCCAGAAAGGTTAAGCTAGAGCTTCTGTAAATGTATTTTAAGACGTCGCCCACTAACTAAAGAATCAGTAATTTTAAAAATAAAGCATTCATTTGAATATTTTTATGGTACAAAGTAATATTCCCTATGAACGTACCTTACTTAATCAAATAAAAAGGTAATTTGTAAATCAAACAAACTGTTGTGTCGTGTGGGGATCAAACCCACAACACTCGGTGCAGTGTCAAGCGGCAAGGCGGCTTAAACCACTACACCAACCGTGCAATCGCTATATTATATAAACGCGAGGGCAGATGTTTGTACCCATTGTACAAGCTCTGCTTAGTTTGGGACTAGATAGTGTTGTGTGAATGTGGTAGAATATAGAATATTATTTTTATAAATAAATATTCGAAATTTTCGCTTAACGCGAATTGATTTTGATCACAGTTTTTAGTTATATATACATACTAGAGGACCCCCGCAGCTACGCTCGCACATTTTTTTTAATTTAACTGTCTCTGCCCGATCCCGGGGGAATTTCAGGAAATCCCTTCTTAGTGCACACCTACGATCCCCAAGGAACATACATGCCAAATTTTAGCATCCTGCACCTTATAGTTTTGGCTATAGCTTGTCTGTCATTCAGTCAGTAACGCAAGGATTTTATATATACAGACAGATAACTAAGCTAAGCTAAGCTCATATGTACATCATGGTAACACATAGACTACCTTTTGTCGCGATTAGTGTTGTAAAAATACCGTATAATACCAAAAGGCTATGTATTAAACCGGTATTTTATTATAACTTACGGTATTATTGGTATTTTATGTATTTTATATTCTGATTCAGTTTATAAGACCCTGCGATATTGCGACGAGTTCTAGTTTAAAACATTAAATATATTTTAAGTTTCGATTGTATTCTTTGATTTAGAATTACCTACTAATTAATAATTTTGGAATTTTAACTTTTGGAAAAATTCATTGCAAAGCCCGAAATTCGTATCGTCGAAACACGTAGATAAATCACGTTTTTCTAAATTGGTCTCGATTTACACAAATCTTGGTGTTCCTGACAGCACATTCGAAGTTAAAGAAAGAGGTGATGAAGGTGATTTAGCTGAAAGTATGTTGTTAGAATGCATTACTGCGTCGTCATCTACCGAGAACGTAGCAACACAAGAGGATTTAGATATGGAGGTAGAAGATCCTCTAAATCTCGGGTTTTCGAACTAGGAAGACAAAAGGCGTGGGCCACGTCTGTGCTTTTCTTATGGATCTTGTATTAAGGTTCGGGCTTTACGTGTCTCCACGCAGAGAGGAACATAATGTAATTTAGAATAAATAGAGAGATGATTCAAATAACTTTAAGGACCCTTTTGCTCTAACGTACCTTAAAATGTTACGTGTTTTTCTTTAAATCATATTTTGACCATGTTTTTATGGTAATATTGTTGTAGCTAATAGTAATTATGGGTCGGGTTTCGAAACGCGTCGCCCGAATTTGAGGGTATTGGTGGTGTAGGGGGCTTAAGGGAGTTAGTTTTAATCCCCTAAAAGTAATTTTGGCTGCCGGAGTTGCGTCTAAATATTTTTAAACTATTTCCAAAAACTCTTCATTCAAATATGAAAAATGGAACGTAATTTTAGGTTTTATGTGAAAGTAACTAAATAGGTTGTGTTAGGTTCTATTTTGACCCTTAACCCGAAAATAGGAGCCCTTCTTTTTTTGAGTAAACTAGTGTAATCAATAAAAGCAATATTTAGGTTTTATGTGAAAAACGTGAAACGAAACGCAACCGCCATCTTGTATGAATTATATTGACAGCTAATGTCAAATTTGTGCCTGATTGCTTTCGAGTACCTAGGGTAAGGTGCGACTGTAATAAGTAACTAAATAGGTTATGTTAGCAGGGCTCCTCCAACCTTAGTTTATTAAAGTAGTGTGTTGAGTTTTTTTTTCCAGAGGAAACCAAGTATTTCCGGCAAGTGAAAATGATGAGGGGTGGTTCCGAGACCTTCCCCCCTCCCCCTCCAATCACTCACAACCCCTAAAAACGGCGACTTATTTCGAAACCTTAACCGTAATTATTAATAATACAAACTTAAAATATAATTTCGTGCTTTATTCCTGTGCAATTCTACCGTATTCAGAATTTTTAATGATTTCTATGATCATTTACTTCAAAAATATAGAAGAATTGATTTATACATAAAATACCGTAGTAAATGGTATAATACTAATATAGTATTTCGTTTTATACAGTTCAGTACAAATGGTATAATACCGTACTTACATCTCTAGTCGCGATAGATGACATCCTCATAGGCGGAGCAGCGGGCAGCTTTTAGCATATGACAATTAAAACGGATCACAGAGACGGTTTAAGTATTTACAGTGCTAGATTAGAAAGCTTGCGCTCTTGCTCTAGAGATGTTATGTTCTGGGGTTCTTAATTAGTGAGTACTGTCAGGCTGTATTTACGGACAAGACAGCAATGTGAGTAATCTTCAGTTAAGGCGCTGTTATACCTCAGAAGCCGTGAAACACCTAATTTTTCGTCGCGGATCTAGCCATAACGGTACATATTACAAACTAGCAAAAAATAGAGCTTAAAGTCAAAAGTCTGAACAAAAGACTTTTGAAAGAATTTTTCATGTATGTAAAATAGAATCACGGTAAAAAAATCACAAAATCGAGGCAAAAAATAATCTTTCGTCTCACTGTTTGCAATATTTTGATCGTAAGCTGTCATATTTTATTTGATAATATTGTAGGAAATCTAATGAACTAAAGAATTACCCTATTTATTTTCATATTATACGTGTATATTTTGTAAAATTAAATAAAATCTGCCAAACGTCTATGATTTTGACACTCGGTAGATCCCATCAATATCAAACGCTTCAGCAATTTAAACCTTATTAGCATAAGCGGTGTACTGAGTGTCAGTTGCTAGTTTACGCCACGCCCAGACCTCATCATTCGGCTATGAGCCCTGTGAGAGATAGGTCATGTGGCTTGCGTCTCCGCTGCACGAAATTTTACGTAAACCTGTTTGTTATTATAATACAACAAATTGAGTTCGTAATTTCATGTTTTATGTTATAGACTGAATACTTTGAATCAAATAGGCTTTTCATGTAACTATGGGCACATATAATTAGGACCTAATTTTATACTCTTGTTGCGTTTAATGTGTTATTGTTTCTGTGCTTATAAATATATAGTTAGAAGAATAAAATATGGACAATTAGAGAAATTAAGTTTTACGAAGGATTTGTACAAGAAAGCGTCTTAATAAAATAGTAATTCATCCATGGCCAAGTGATTATGAAATATGTAACATCTTTACACAAATTATTTTCGTAAGAGTCTTTTATGACTAACTATGTTATAGATTATCGATTATGCATAATATAATTATATAAATTATTCTCACAATACATAGCTGCCACAGTTTTCAATTTTCGAAAGAGCAATAACATAAATAAAATCGAATCATTTTATGTACCTATATTGCAAATTCATTAGCTTGTCAGAGCGTCTGGAGCGCTAAGTTGCCGCCACGGCGAATAATAAACAGCGCTAGTATGGCGCTCCGCAATCCGCACACAAGTGGTAACGAATGTTGTATTATTGTGTTGTGAACATAAACCTATTTAGGTTCATTGGGTAAAACTTTGATAATTCATAAACTATTAGGTATGTTGAGACATACCTAATAGTTTATGAATAATCAAAGCTTTACCCGATGTACCTAAATAGACACATCTAATATCTTTTTAATTTCTAAAATCAATCATTTATAAGTAAGAAGGTGACTTCTCTGTTTGCTATAACACAAGATATAGTATTTTTTTAATAATAAAGTACGTAACTAATTATCTTTATTGTAATTACAGTGAAGTTAAAGATAACAGTTCTGCAACGTCTTACACACATTTGACTGCAGTCATTCCTAACACGATCTGTTCAAGAGCTAGCCAAGAAATTCCAAACAATTTTATTTTAACAAATTTGACTCAAATTCCGTAGCGATAAGCAAAAATTACAAGAGGGATAGCAGTGACTGGTTCGAATTGCGTAAGAATATGTTGACAGATTGAAATTTTGGTATAGTGGTAAAAAGAAGAGATAACAGCAGTAAAGCCAACATAGTAAAAAATATTTTGTACAAATAAAATATTTGCAATGTAAAATCAGTTGCGCATGGAATCTAAAATGAACAACTGGCTTTGCAACAACTGGCGAAGCAAGAAAATGTAACAATCGAGTGCCACGCCAGATGGATTAATAGGTCCAAACACGATTGTGGAAATTTAATGTTCTATAGTTGCCTATAAGAATGGCCTGGAGAATAGTATAAGAGCAAATAAAATACAAATATGGAAACATGATAAAAAGTGAACTGACTAGTCTAAACAAATATTGTAATGGTTATTACCAAATTCAGGGGCAACGCCACGTTACACGCAAACAAAAGTGTTTATTTGCTGTGTGGTGTGGCGAAAGTATACCACTAAAAATAGAAATTATAGAAAGAGATGATGTTTTCTGGGAGAAGAAAAGCTTGTGGCGTTTTATATGAATTGGCAGTTGCATGAAATTGTTGATTCTCGTCAAGCTCAAAGGATGGCATTGCGAGATCATGGAGAGGAAATCGTTTCATCAGTGCTTGAAATTTCTACAATACCAAGCCGTAAAAGTAAAGTAAATGAAACTGTGCCTCGTTAACAACAGCAAATAATAATAATTGAAGCCTTATCACCTCACACACTGCCTCTAACATTCGATGAGAATAAAGAAAACCTGCCGGGTTGTAGCACAGCTAACTTTTGATGAGCTGTAAACTCTGAATTTCGTTAATAAATGATAAATGAATATAAATAAATATCTTTTAATATTTATTTTCTTTGAATCAACACATATTTGAAGCGAAAGAAAATTTTTATATTTTCCATACAAACATGTATGAGGAGAGCTAACGAAAAAGCAGTAACTCAAATTCTAATTCTATAATTTTCTAAGCGACATAGCAGTATCTCATGAATAAGGTATATACACATATATTTAAGATGTTTCATCTATTTTGAAAAATAATAATGGGTTGGGTTTCGAAACGAGTCGCCTGAATTTGAGGGTATTGGTAGTGTAGGGGGCTTAAGGGAGTTCGTTTTAATCCCCTTAAAGTAATTTTGGCTGCCGGAGTTGCGTCTAAGTATTTTTAAACAATTTCCAAAATTTCATAAATACTTCGGCAATTATGCAAAACGGAACGTAGTTTTTATACTTTAGTATAGTTTTACAAATGTAATTTTTAGGTTTTATGTGAAAAACGTGAAACGAAACGCAAAACTGCCATCTTGGAATGATCATATTGACAGCTAATGTCAAATTTGTGCGTCATTGATTTCGAGTGCCTAGGGTTAGGTGCGACTGTAATAAGTAATTATATAGGTTATGTTAGGTTCTCTTTTGACCCTTAATCCGAAAATAGGAGCCCTTCGAAGGGCTCCGTCAACCTTAGTTTGTTAAACTAGTGTGATGAATGTGGAAGTTGGCAGTGCCATACACACCGATGTTTGGAGATTTTTTTTCAGAGGAAACCAAGTTTTTCCGGCAAGTGAAAATGGTGAGGGGGGTTTCAAAACCTCCCCTCCTCCCTTTCCAATCACTCACAACCCCTAAAAACGGCGACGTATTTCGAAACCTTTACCATAATAATTATACCTATAATAACAATAAACATCCATAAATAAATAAAAGAAATCAACTTTTACTAAACTTCAAGTATCTCGTAACTCACTTTAGTTGAGATACGGCTTTTGCGCTTAGTAGAACAGTATTGTGTTTTTAGGGTTTTACCGTAGCCAAAAATTGTAAAAACGGAACCCTTATAGATTCGCAATGTCTGTCTGTCTGTAAGCCCGTATGTCACAGCCAATTTATTGCAAAACAGATTTGAAAACTGGCAGGAATGGAATTAGATGTAGGTATTCTATGAACTGCTTCACTATTTTTATACAAAAACAAAACAAACATAATAATGGCCTCTCCATACATGGAACTGACTTAATTATTTTTATCATCTTACGGCACGTAGGTATTTGCCTACTTTCGTCAACTATTAATACCTATAACGTCTAATTTAAACCAGTTTTGCTCATGGCTGCACTGAGAACAAAAATTGCGCTATGCCTATATTGTACAAACAGATTGATGTATGTAATAAATGTAAAAATCAGTAATATGGATGTAAAAATCAGTATGTCAATTCAATATGCTAAAACGTTTTGCTTGCGATTTTGAAATATTGGAATACGGATGTCGCCAGAATACGGCCGCACGCGACGAGAATGAAGGGGGGCGCCCCGCAGTAGACGGAGCTAAGCTCCCTTCACCTCCCCTGCTTCACCCCCTCATTTACCAAAACAGTCGCTTAGTACAGCGCCTTAAAAAGGGATTTTGCTTTCAATAGTTCTCACTATGATTTGAACGAAAATTGTTCTTAAAAAAATTGTGATATCACTATTCAATTGTGTACACCCTTTAGAAAAATATTGGCTGATAAAATTATACCTCATGCACAATTATGCAAATAAAGGCGGATCTCATGTATCAAACCCATGACCTTAAACACCAAAACGATATTTTTAATTTTTTAATCAAGTGCGTGTTACTAATTTAGACTGGCCTGTTTGTGTAGTGACTCTGCTAAGACGTGGGTTCGATTCTTATCCAGAACAACCTTTCTCCATGCACAAATACATATTTGTTCGATGTGTCTATAAAATAATATTTTAGGTACACTTATCACATTCAGCGGCTCAACACAATTTTTGCCTAGCTAACAATCAAATGGCCAAATATTATAATTACCTACCAGTTTTTCTGAACGTTTGATAGTCTGTATAATCTAAGAGCTTATTAAAACCCTGCGTAGTAGTTAGCTTACTCACAATGCAGTAACTATATATAAGTCTAATCATGGCAATCCTGATACCAATGGCTGTTGGCTTCACTTCACATCTAACTAATTGCTCCTGGTTGATTCACAAATAGACACGACCGTTCGGTTGTAAGACGGTTGAAATGTCGGTAAAACAGAGGTATTCATACCTTAAATTAATAAAATATCGTAACTAAGAC
This sequence comes from Euclidia mi, assembly GCA_944739405.2. Taxonomy (NCBI): domain Eukaryota; kingdom Metazoa; phylum Arthropoda; class Insecta; order Lepidoptera; family Erebidae; genus Euclidia; species Euclidia mi. The sequence goes on along the minus strand of OX123207.2, from coordinate 11,100,805 downwards.
CGGTTTTAATAAAATTGAATAAGAATCAGAAAGAAAATAATTTAGTACTCTTGACAAACCCAAAGCATTGTCTCCCTAAAAAAAATACAGCATCTCGAACGCTCAGCACATAATTACCAGCGGCTTCATTACGATACGAACTAAATTAAGTTCTGCATTACATAATTCTGAATTTGCTTACGCAAATAATTGCCACAATATTATTTGGATACATATTATTATGTTTTTTGTTTTTGAGTAACAAATAATGGAGCCGTTTGCCTCGGTGTATTTATTTGTTTTATTTAAATACGTTTTATTTAATTCTGGATGTACATAATAATAAAAGCTATTTTATTTTAATACATTGTGATAGCTGGTTTTAGCACAGTGCCATAATATGTGCCTATTAAACATTATTTTTCTTAATTTGTAGTTTTTTTTTATAGTTATAGGTGGCAAACGAGCAGACGGATCGCCTGATGGTAAGCAATTACCGCCGCCCATGGACTCAAGCAACACGACAGGAGTCACAAGTGTGTTGCCGCCCCTTGGGGTTGGGAAAAGGGATAGAATGAGGAGTGGGATGAGGGAGAAGGAATATAGGGGATAGAGCCTACGGCACTCTCACTCACCGAACGAAACGCAACAGTTTAATTAATGTTACTTTAAGTCGATTTTCTGTGAGAGTTGGTACTTCCCCGGTCGAGCCGGCCCATTCATGCTGAAATCAGCAAGGCTCTACTAACTATAACATTTTCTTTTTGGTTTGAATATCAGGCACAGTGATTTGCTACTTCAAACGGAATACAAACACTTTTTACGCCATATGTGCTCCTTATGTAAGATATAAATTAAGACTTAGTCAAACATTTAGGGAATCCTAGTCTTGGCGTTCGCAGTCCTATAGTGGCTGGATATCGTCACGCGTTATTCAATGCTTAGAGCTGCGATTGGATAGAAGATATTAACAATAACGTGCATGTCCCTCTTCGCCTTATTTTCCTTTGTAATTTTGATAAAATTTGGTACGACTTAAGCCTGGATAGGGATCCAGGCTTAAGTCGTACCAAATTTTATATCTTTCTAGGGAGAAAGGACAAGGTGTGCAATTCATCGAGAGGATCACGCGAATCCCATTCATTTGAATGAATAAACATTAATTGCGAGAACAACGTGACATCTCGTAAAACGTTATTTAGGAATTTAAACTTTCGTGGTCACTATCATTACTTTTTATTATTTCTACGGGATATATACCAAGTACCTTTGTTTTGAGTAACCGATATTTCGGCACTGTTGCAAGCGCCATGTTCATGGATGTACTTGTCAGTACTAACGGTGTACATCCGTGAACCGAATCGTGAACTGAATCCGGTGGTATATATCCCGTAGAAATACTAAAAAGTAATGATAGTGACCCGTGATCCGTGTGGTGACGGATTAAGAATACGGAATGTCACCACCCCATATCACCCCGTGGGTGTCGTAAGAGCTGACAGAGGGACCATACTATGCAGAGAACAGCACTGCAAGAGAAGGAAAACTTGAAACAAACCCTATAACAACCCGTTTGACCAGCGTGGTATAGTAGGCCAATTCCTCCTTTCAAAGGAGAGGCCTAGTCCAGCAGTGGACTGTAATGAGCTGAAGATGATGAATGATAGTGACCACGAAAATTTAAATTCCTTAATTACGTTTTTACGAGATGTCACGTTGTTCTCGCAAAGAGGCGATTTGTTCTATTAAATATCAATTATAAAAAAATACTATATTTTTTAAACAATGTTTTATTCCGCAATAATTAGCAACTCATATAAATTGTAGCTTTAGCTGCATTGTGGTTTTATCCTTGTATTCGTCAATCTGATTAAGAACAAAAAGGTTCATACAGCATAGTTTCTATTACAAGTGAAGCCAATAAAACTACATCTAGTAAAAACACGTGCTCATGAACTCTTATAACAATGGCAAGTACATACAGATCTAAACACATGTATGTGTTACCATAATGAGTAGAGTTTGGCTGTGATGCATATGTCTGCGCGAGCGCTTGATTTTTTTCGGTTCCGTCCAAATTTTCTGTTTTACTAAACCAACAAAAAAGTTTAGCTATACGATATTGATAGTGAATGAGAATAAATTTAATACAAAAATCTGTGCAGGATTATAGATGCTATTCTCTTAATATTATTATTTTAATAATAATAGGCGGCAAACGAGCAGACGGATCGCCTGCTGGTAAGCAATTACCGCCGATTATACGACGATATTAAATGGAAAACTGTGTGAACAAGGCCTTAATCCTAAGCATAGACTAGTGCATATTACCATAATGATCACGCACCATTGAAACCATTCGTCAGATGTATTCAACATCGGATTTGTCTGCAGGAATAGAATTGACGGGAGTGCAGAGATGTTGATTGGATTTTCTGAGAAGGACTATAGAATAATAATGATATGTACATCATTTTACGTATAGGTGAGGTAATGAATTGAAAGAAAATATTAAGCAATGAAAGAAACTAAGACTACACAAGAATTTAAATGGCTGTAAAATGCGGACGGACAGACAGATGGACATGGTGAATCGACAAGGGTTCCGTTTTTTGCTAGATTTCGCTATGGAACCCTAAAATACTGTGCATTAAATTCGCCAATGCAAATAACCAAAAATAATTGGAACGTTCATATGCGCATTGTGATTTAAGTGAATTAATGATTTTAACTTTGATAATTAAAATAATCTACAACTAAGAATTTTATTATATGCTAAAGCGACTTTTATAAAACACAGCACACGTTATAAGGATAAATCAAAACTTGAACACTTTAGCGTCCAATGATGCGGCAAAATGGGCGCATCGGCTTACATTTATATTAAACTTTATTAGCAACATGTTACCGAAACGTAGTTCAGCTAAAAACTGAAGTATAACGGCTTAAATATTGCGGCTTGTATGAATGATGTATGTTGATGACATATTATTGTCATCTATTCGATTGTGGTATGAAGATGTAGAAGAGATTTCTGTATCTAATATGAGCTTGTTTCACAGCTAATCATAGGCCTCTGCTCACTAAAGTAAAAAATGCAATGTACTTTACTTAGTTTTTAGTTAACTTAGTTATTTAAATTGTATAAAAAGTTTTTAGTAAACTTAGTTATTTAAATTGTATAAACCATGATGATAAAAAGAGTGGCCCGGAGTTTCTTGCCTGATTGTTCTCACGAGGCTCTACTTTCTGAACAGCAATTTTATTTCAATGCTCCATTTGTAAATATGCATTTATAGTTACTTTATTTTTTTATTTTTTTTATGACATTCAAACGTGTCCAAATTATTTTTCACATTTCCATGGAAATCAACATATTTGAGTTTGAGTTTGAAAGAAAGATTAGACCGTAGTCCAATACAAGACCTTTATTTTTTATTTTTTTTATAGGCTCACGTCTGTATCACCAAAGGGGTAGTCAGAGATGTAATATTAAACCCACATTTCGCAATGATTTTTTTAGGTCTCACGTAATGGGGGGCGGGCCTTTTGCCGTTACCGGGCACATCACCAGGCTATTTGCTGCTGCTGAGAATTTGGAAAAACCCAATAACACTTTAGCCCGACCCAAGAATCGGACCCGGGACCTCCCCAGCAGTCGCATACGCTATCCACTGGACCACGAAGGCAGTCCATTTTCTTGTATTGAAAATAAAATTAACACCTATAAAAAATAATTTCGAATTGCCCAATATCACAGTAGAAATTATAATATTAGATCTGTTTATAGACTGTCCCACTGCCACTGCTGCTCGCAGGTCTATCTTCTCTGACATGGATTAGACCAGAGTCCACTTTACTAACTAAATGTGTAGTAGACTTCATATTGCTCAAGAACATTATACAAAAACGTTGCAGCGTTGCGATGTAAAAGAGAGACAAACGAACACGCTTCATATTTGTAATATTAATACCCAAACGGATTCTACACTCATCTCTGCTAAGCTAACGACTCAACAATTTATCAATTTATTTAAATATAACATCCATAAATACCGACGTTTCTAATTTCAGAAAATCAGCAATACAGAGCCCATAAATTCAAGAGCGATTAAAAAACTACACCTACAATTTTTGCAAAGAGTTTCTGGGAAACCGCTATTAATAAAGCCTTCGGTACGCTGGGAAAGTTTTAAGAAAAGCAAACCGCAACAGGAGTCCGGCTGTAATAGTTCGTTTAAAGCATAAATATAACGTAAACTTGCAGGAAAACATTGAAAATATCAAACTTCGCACAAAATTTTTCTTTTGTAGTTATTTTTTTCTGTATTGTTTCGGTAGTAACCATGGCAGGATATACGCCAGGTTAGGCGAATTGCCAAGGGAAAACAACTAAGGTGTAAAAAAAAGCTATATTGAGGAAGGAGGCGATATATTAATGAAGATAGAAATAGATAGAAAACATTGCTGCCTTGATGGGAAGTCTGCTCTTATTCGTTGTATTACTGACCGTTGTATAACTCCTTATGGTAGGATTAACAATAATCAGTTATATGCGTGTCTAAGAATATTATTACTAACCAACTGAACACTATCCTGTTACACGCTAAACTTACGCTTCGAAGCCAAGAGTCAGCTCTTAAGTCACTGCGTTCGCCGAAATGTAGCTAAATATCAATTTTTCCACAAAACAATTTCCATGTGACCCAAGCAAATAAGAATGTGTAACCCTATACTATTTGGTTTTCAGAATTCTTATAATTCGAAACACAAACTGTCTGAAGCTCAAAAAAAGGACTCACATACGCCTGTCAAGTCAATAATCTCTTCAAGCGTGACCACCCTTCAGAAAGGTCAATCTCTAAAAACAATGTTTATATCAGTTACACTTCAAAGCCACAAATTCCAAAATTCACCGAAAACCCGAATTAATTATCTACTTTTTACTTATTGTTTACCCGCTTCGATAAACAGATGGGGTTTCAGCATCGGAATGTCGGATCTATTTTATTAGATTCTGCACGACCGCTCGTTCGCTTGCCTCCGTTCAGCTTCCAACATTTATCTCAGACCCCGGGACCCCAACATTTGTTAACAATACAAGGAAAACATAATATTGGGTTTTTGTGCTACTGGTCACAATGCTGATCACGATGATTCACGTTTTACAAGTAAAGAAATAGATTCAGACGATACTGTATGTTAAGGAAGTCAGGAGACGAGTTAAGGGAGTGTTCCTAAAGAAAAACTGGCTCTCATTTTCACTATATTCCGCTATTTTGTGGTACATTCCTAAACATAAAAGGTATTGTAAATATAGATGAAGAAGATATTTTTATAGGAAATCGCAGGACAGTGATGGTTTTATGGATCTTTTTGGAGATAGTATTGAAAGGGAAAACCGGATTGACATAAAATATTTTTTTTACACCGGAAGTAGTGATTGCATTGCATGTGTTTAAATGTTTATTTTTATTGTTATACGTAAATATTTAAATAAACACAATAAGAAGCAGAATAAAGTGGGATTTGTCGGAATTTAGAAACACCCAACCACGATTAAATCCGTAAATATTTGTAATTTATAAAGCCTGTAGTTGTAAGTAATTTAGTTAAAAGCTCATAAAAAAATTCCATTTCGATCATGAACGCTTAATTGCCCATTAATTATAACACAGTTTCCCGATTTAATTGCCGAATCTCAGATTTCTTCAGGAAACGGATCGAATAAAAACACTGAATCACTTTTACTTAGAAACGTGTTAAGAATTCTAATTTAAGGCAACAATAGAGATAGAGAGATTTTCAAAGAAATAAATAATAAAAGAATTTACTTCAAAGTAATTTTATGTGAAAAATTTTGAAATATAATATTTATTTTTATCATCGGAAGGAATAGTGGGCTAGAAGCTCTGACAGGCGAAAATCTTATTTGGTGATGCTAAATATAATATATTTTGATGCTAATGTTACTTAGAACTTGCGTTTCACCAGATGTTTGTGAGATACTTAGCCACACTTGGGAGGAATTAATTACAGTGGGGAGAAAAGAGGTGTAGTGTTGGTCTAGAACACAACCGTGTGACTCTATCCCATTTTATTCCGTAGTTGTTGGCAGAAGCGACTTAGAAAAATATCCAAAACAAAAATTAAATCCGGAAAGACATGGCAACTCGACATCAAACCCTATATCAACTCGTTTGGCCAACATGGTATCGTAGACCAAATCCTCTTATTTGAATCACTATGCTGTTATGACGTTGGAGCAGCCTGTGTCCTGCAGTGGACTGCCAAAGACTGAACGATAAAAGTTGACATAGCCCATTTATTGGTCCACCCATTAAACCAATATTACTTTGACGGTGTGTTCCATAAATACCTTTGTACCAACAGCCAGTAAATTCCGTAACAACTTAAGTATTTGCCTACGAAATGTAAAGCCTCACAAATATTCGGCAATTCTGTTGGATTTTATTAAAACCAGTAACAATCGATGAGAGTCGCGGTCTTTAACGCGTTTTATTAAAAACTCCCACAGCTATAAATTACAGGGCCACTTTCGGGCACGACTCTGAAATATTCGACTTTTCTGTTTGACCTCAAGGTTTGAATAGTGCCGTTAAGGGCATCAATGAAAAATCAATGGCGAAAAGTTTTTTATTTAGTCCGACTGATGTACTTTGTGAGTTGGAAGCATTTGGGCTTTTTAGGACGAAAGACCTTTTGTAGATGCAGCTGTAATGAATCAGAGGGTAGTGTGTCTTTTTATCCAAAGTTTGTTCAAGCCAAGGAATAACCTGATATTTTTTATTTAAATTATTACACTGTGGTTCGGCTTTACACCGAAACCGTAGGGTTCTAGGCGACTTGGGAAGGATTAATGGAATGGACTGTATTAGGGCGAGTTCTGGGTCGCCTAGAAAGGAATAAGGGAAGAGGAGAGGGATACGGGAGGAGGTGATTGAATGGGTATAGGATATTTCAAGGATGGAAGGCACTTACCTTATACAACCTTCTTCGTTTCTTTTCCTCCTGGTGTTTCGTGATGCAGCTGATTGTTTACACTTCAATTCACCGTCACTCCCACTTGCGAGCGGTTTATATAATCACATACAACGGTGCGGCGCGGTACGGTATCGAGACGGCGTTCTCAGCGGGAGGAATGTTCTCGACTGTCCCTCGCGTCCACGATCGCGTCGACGAATCAGGCGAAGGCAGTGCCTCTTCCAGGGAGTGGGATAGAGCGGGACGGAAATATGGTATCGCTCGCACTAGACGTGGAACGATTGATCTTGATGCGATTCGTTATAGATAGGAAGGTAGATGGCGCTACCATATCCCCCCGGCCCTAAAGGGTTGCCTTTAAAAAAAATAGAATTGAACTTAGCTATGTTGGGTGTACTACCGCATAACCCATCAATAGGCTAAGACAGCGATATGACAATAAAATTAATCTAAATTAACTTTAGCGAAAGCTACAAACGCAATAATAGCGAAAACTACTAACTAAATACTTAAACTAAGAGGTAAGTCCAACTTCAGGCTAGATCTCACTGAGTTGGAAGCGGACAGAGACGTACAACAGGGCGCACGTAACTCCCCTTGGCGGTTTTCACGGTAACAACGCGAGTTGTACCGTCTTTGGAAGTATGCAATTTCTCTACGATGGCTAACGGCCATGAAAGCGGCGGAGCATTATCATGTATTATGACGACCAACGTACCCCCCTGTATAGGGGATGCAGGACTATTCCACTTGGATCTAGCCTGAAGCTGGTGTAGATATTCCGCACGCCAGCGCCGCCAGAACGACTGCACGAGTTTATCCAGCAGAGTATGTCTCTGGAGCAAGCTTGAAGAGTCTGCTTCAGGAGCCGGAAATGACGATAATGGCACTGTGTTCAGAAAATGTGCAGGGCTTAACGCGGATGGTTCTGCAGGGTCACTACTTAATGCCGTGAGCGGACGCGAGTTGATCAGTGCCTCGACTTGTGCAAGGACAGTTAAAAGCTCTTCGTAAGAGAGGATCTGTTGACCTATAACCTTGAAGAGATGCGTTTTAATTACTTTGACCATGCTTTCCCAACATCCACCGAAATGCGGTGATGCTGGTGGAATAAACTCCCAGTCGATATGATTTATGGAAAGTTCCTCCTGAAGACGAGTACGATATTCTTCCCTGAGAAACTTATAAAGGTCGCGTAAATAAGAGCTTGCGCCCACAAAACAAGTGCCGTTATCCGTGTACAAACACTGTATAGGGCCGCGCCGTGAGAGAAATCGTTTAAGGGCTGCCAGGAATGACACCGTGCTTAAATCTGTCGCAACTTCAATATGCGTAGCGCGCGTCGTTAAGCATGTAAAAATACATAGCCAGGCTTTACGGCTTTTAACACCTCGACCACGCACTGGCGTATACTGCAGTGGTCCTGGGTAATCACAACCGCTGCGTGTGTAAACGCTTTAGCAACCTGGTTGACGCGCTGGCTAGGGAGATCGGCCATGGGAGGGAAAGTCGGACGCGGACGAAATTTGAAACAGACGTTACATTTATGTATTCTGTGACGAATTATTCGTCGAGCGGCTAAAATCCAATACTTATGCCTAAGTAAGGACATAAGCAACTCCGGACCGGCATGGAGGTGCTTCTTGTGATAAAAATCAACAAGAAGGTCGACAACATGATCATGTCGCGGCAGAATACAAGGATGTTTGTAGTCATAAGGTTCATCCGAATTTGACAGACGACCCCCAACGCGTATGACGCCATGTTCATTGAGAAATGGCTTGAGTCTAAGGATAGCGGGAGAACAAGGTACATTGTCCTTTAAATTTTGAATGTCGTTACTAAAATGAACAGCTTGTACAGCGCGTAGTAACTTACATTCTGCGAATTTCAGATCAGTACTTGATACAAAAGTCTCATTAGGTAGGTGCCTAAGAAACCTATAGACATAAACGATGGCGCGGAGTAACTTAGACCACGATGACATGCGTAGTGCGAGTGCATAGATGGGAGACTCCGCAACCTCAGCAATCACGGGATGAGAAACAGACTTCCGCTCGGGTACATCTTCGTCTTCTGCACTGTGGTCAAAGAGTTGCATGGGCCATTCTGACGGATCATGGGAGATACAAGAAGGTCCACGACGCCACAATGGATGATGCAGAAGATTAAGTGGAGTGACACCACGAGACAAGCAATCTGCGGGGTTCTCAATACCCGCGACGTGATTGAAACAAGTAGCAGGAACCAGTTCAATCAATTTGCTAACGCGGTTGGCGACAAAAGTCTGCCAGCGATGAGGAGAAGAATGAATCCAAGCGAGCACTACTTTGGAGTCGGAAAATGCGTATAATTTATTAATGGGGTAGTGGGGCAAAACTGTGTCTTGAACCTTACGGAGCAACTGAGACAGCAGAAGGGCCGCGCACAACTCCAGTCTCGCAACTGAAATGGTTTTAACAGGCGAGACCTTAGACTTGGCACAAACTAACTGCACCGAGTAGTTAGAACCAATGCGGACTTGCAGATATACGACTCCGCCGTAAGCACGCTCGCTGGCATCAGCGAAACCTATCAAGTTGATGGTACATCCATCTACCAACCCAAGATGACGCGGAATAGTAACTTGATTGAGCGCGGTAAGCTCTATACAAAACTGGCCCCAAGCGGCGACAATATGGTCAGGGGGTGTTTCATCCCACTCACACTTTGATAGCCAAAGCTCTTTGACCAAGAGCTTGGCGTACAAAATTGTGGGAGCCACAAAACCCATTATGTCCCATAGTCGAGCCACTGTGGACAGCATAGTGCGTTTGGTGCACTTATCATCTGGTGGTGAGACGTCAAACCGAAAACTATCGCAGGATTTGTCCCAGCGTAAACCGAGAACCTTATGCGGTACAGACTTCTCAAACTCAATGTCTGGAGAAGCCTTATGAGAATCTGGTATGCGTGCGAGAACCTCCTTAGAGTTGCTTGTCCATTTGACAAGATCAAACTGGCCTCGCTTGAAAAGCTGAATAAGCTCTTCACAGAGCGAAATTGCTAGCGGAGCGGATATGACACTACAGGCAATGTCATCCATGTACAAAGCGGAAGTGGCAACAGCCGCTGCGGCGGGAAAGTGATCGCCTTCATCAGCGATCAACTGGCGAACAACTCGTAACGCGTGATATGGGCTAGACTTGAGTCCAAAGCAAACACGATTGAACTGATACACAGATAAAGGTTCTTTCTTGTCAAAACGATAAAAGACCCGTTGAAATCTACGGTCAGATTCGCGAACGCCGACATTGAGGAACATTTGGCGGCAATCAGCTGACAGAGCGATTTGGAAAAGACGAAACTTTATTATGATGTTAAATAAATCACCCTGTAGATTGGGGCCGGCATGCAAAATGTCATTATTCGACTGACCCGATGTAGTCTTACAACTAGCGTCTAAAACCACACGAAGTTTAGTAGAGGTTTTATCTTCGCAAACTACGCCGTGATGCGGGATATAATATGAGGGCAGAGAGTTGCCCTCGTTGTTTACAACTACACTCAAAAAACCTTTATCTATGTAGTCACGAATGACGTCATTATAGGCGCTGCGTAACTTAGGTGATGCATCAAGTTTACGTTCCAAACAATGGAAACGTCTGAGCGCAGCAGCGTACGAGTCGCCTAACGAATAAGGGTCACCACAGAATGGCAACGCCACAACATATCTGCCACTGTCGTCACGAACAGTGGTAGCGCGGAAATGTTCTTCACACTCGAGATCTTTATGGCTCAACGAGGGCGGTGCGGTAACCTCTTCAAGCTCCCAAAATCGCTTGAGAAGAGAGTCAATATTGTTTTCTTGAAGAACAGAACAACAGCAAGACGTAACGTATTGAGAAGTATGTAATGTAGGTACGGTACCCATAATTACATACCCGAATACCGTCTCAATAGCGGGCGGTAAGTTATTTTGCTCACTACGTACCACTTTAGTAAGTAGCAAGTGTGGGAATATTGCGGCTCCGATCAAAACATCAATGTCTGCCGGATTCGCAAACTCCGAATCCGCTAGTGGTAATGACTCGAGATGTGTGAGGAGCGACACGTCCACATTAGCGTTTGGCAACGTGTCTGTAATACGTTCCACGATAAGCGAAGAAATGTTAAAATTAATGTCCCTATTAAAACGCGAATGTATTTTAATATCTACGGAACCTTTGCAATGTTTTTCTGATCCGCCTATCCCTCGGATTATTGAGTTCGTATTTTTAAAGTTATTCCATAATCCGAGGCGTTTGAACAATTCTAACGTTATTAAATTGGTCTGAGATGCGCTATCTAGCAGACAACGTACCATGTGCGGCGACCCATTGACATCATATATGATAACTTGCGCTGTCGCTAACAGAACAGTCTTAGACGCCATACATGGCGGCCTAGCACTGCTCTGATCACTACAAGCGCGCGAAGGCCGTCCGCGCGTGCGTGCCGCCCGCGCAATGGATGTCGTACACAACGATATCTCATTATTGCGAGGCGTGGAAGGCGCAGCTACCGTGTTCTGCACTTGCGTGAGTGTGTCAAGGTTAGCGGCTTGACTTGACAACCTGTTATTTTTATCAAAATGTAACAGTGTATGATGTTTTTGTTTACACGTGCGACATCTCGTTCTACTGGAACAATTACTCGTTTTATGTTTTATGCTTAAGCAATTAATGCAAGCTTTGTTATCTTTTACGCTTTTAAAACGAGCAATTGGATTTAAATCATTAAAGGTGGGACACTTATAGTAATGGTCGTGCACTATATTACTGCACAGACACTTCTGTGAATTATTACTATTAGATTCCGAACATGTTACGTAAGATTGTGGATTAGGGACTGAGTTATTATTACTATTTCGCGATTTATTCAACCTTTGTTTGTTGTTGTTAGTGTTAGACGGGCCAGGTGAACCAGACTGCGTATTATGAAATATTCGACACTGATCTTTGATGAACGAAATAAAACTATCTAGTGTAGGTATTTTATTATTGCGTTCCGTCATCTCGAATGCGCGAATTGTATCAGTGTCAAATTTTTTTAAAGCGAGTTGAAGCAACATAAAGTCGGAAAGATCTTCTAATTTTAAATTCCTAAGAGAATTAACCGCGGTTACGAAGTTATCAATTAACAGCTGGAAATTCGAGACAGACGCGTTGCTGGATAGTTTGAGATTTAAAGTTTGGTCAAAGTACGTAGACGCTAGGACGCGCGTGTCTTGATATCTGTCAAGTAGTGACTGAAATATGACCTGATAATTCTCAGCACTGGGTGTGACACCTGCAAATACGGACTGGGCCTTCGGTGACAGTTTACCTATTAAATAGTACAACCTGTCAGCATCTGTCAGAGAACCATTATCGTGCACTGTAGACTTAAAACTCGCATAGAATAACGGCCAATTTCGTATATCTCCGTCAAACGACATAATCTCGATTGGCGGTAATCTCGGTTTGCGGGCAACGGGCTCTGCCGAAAATTTACCCTCCAATTGCGATTGTATACGCTTAATAATACAATAAAGATCTTCGAATGAGGTATACGGCTGATAGTTCGGTTTTTCATCAGGATTGATAGAAAGTAATCTTGCGTTATAATCGTCTAACAACTTATGAAAATCCGTTCGAATACTATCTACTGTTATACAATAACTGAGAAATGCTTCGCTATTACTGTCAGACATAGATGCGGTTTTTGAGCATTCATAGATATTTTGAATGCGCTCAAATAAAATATTGCGTTTTGCTTCTAAGATTGTCATCTCTTTGTCTTCCGACACGCGTGATTTCTTTTGTTGTGACATGCTTACGTAAGTATAAGCTAATGAGAACGAAACAAAATAAGAATATCTAATGTATCTATTATTTTACCTAAGTAGGCTAAGTAGGCAACACCTTAGAGCTGAGGAAATAAAAGTTGATTGAAATATGAGATTTATAAGACAACTATGATAGTTGCAGAAATAATAATTTAATAAGTAGGTAGCTACATAAAAGTTTACCTACTAATGCGGGCGGAAATAACCATGTGTCGGTTATGTGAATATATTAGGAGTATAGCTAGGTGCTATAACTGCCTAGGTATAGCGGTATAACGTATAAAACGTAAATGAATCCGACTCGTATGGATAAAAAAAAATGGTTCGGCTTTACACCGAAACCGTAGGGTTCTAGGCGACTTGGGAAGGATTAATGGAATGGACTGTATTAGGGCGAGTTCTGGGTCGCCTAGAAAGGAATAAGGGAAGAGGAGAGGGATACGGGAGGAGGTGATTGAGTGGGTATAGGATATTTCAAGGATGGAAGGCACTTACCTTATACAAACTTCTTCGTTTCTTTTCCTCCTGGTGTTTCGTGATGCAGCTGATTGTTTACACTTCAATTCACCGTCACTCCCACTTACGAGCGGTTTATATAATCACATACAACGGTGCGGCGCGGTAAGGTATCGAGACGGCGTTCTCAGCGGGAGGAATGTTCTCGATTGTCCCTCGCGTCCACGATCGCGTCGACGAATCAGGCGAAGGCAGTGCCTCTTCCAGGGAGTGGGATAGAGCGGGACGGAAATATGGTATCGCTCGCACTAGACGTGGAACGATTGATCTTGATGCGATTCGTTATAGATAGGAAGGTAGATGGCGCTACCACACTGCCTATGACTGGATTGTGATGTCCTTTGGACTAGATAGATGTCGAGTCTTTACATTTTCCACTAGATAAATATTTTTAATATAATACAAACATAAAATACCATATGCCGTGAAGGTGATGATATCCTTACCGTAATTTTAAGAAATGGAAAAGCACTCGAGTGTCACCCTAAAATCTTAGCATTATATATGATTTCAGATTAAGTCATATAATTTTTCTCATTACATCAGATCAGTACCTGGACACAGCCTTTTTCTAACTCATTGCTCAAACAACAAAACAATTTGCTAACATACAAGAAAACTAAGTATTATTACTCAATCCGGCTAATATCAATTCCATTTCTGCTGATTTCATCCCCGTCATGACAACGGTAAGTAAGCTGCGCAAAGAAGTCAATAACAAATTCACTACAAAAGAAAACAAACAGAACACAAACTCCGAACTAATAATTGCGTTTCGATTCAGTCAACTGGATTATCCGAAACGTCACACTTTCCAAATACGTCCTTACCAGTCCGGGTAATCCTTATGAAGTAACGCCCGGATGAATCCGGGTTAGATCGGGTGTGTCCGAGTATCGTTCGGGTGTCCGGATTACCCGGAAAAGATTAGATTTTAACGCAGTGTTAGAGTACCCGGCCCGTTCGACAGTAAGTTAATACTTAATTGTGATTTACATTTTGACGATCCCAGAATAAAAATATATGGGCTGAATATTTTGTTTGGACACGACATGTGATGTTGCTTGGAACGAATATGTTGAATTTACATAAGGTTTTGGTTGAGATGGTAATATTTTATCAGTCTTACGTGACAGCCCACGTCTTTTAGCCTTTTTCACAAGATTTTATCTAAAGCTGAAATTATACAGTGTGGGGTACACCCACACAAGTGAAGGGTTTATATGTAAGTGAAGAATGTATTAAAGTTAAGTTTTCGAACGTACGCCCAGCGTGCGCTCGGTGTTCACTCTGTAGTACAAAGTGAACGCCGGGCGCACGCCGAACGGACGCCGAGCGTACGCTCGAGGAACGCTTATATTCTTTAGAAAATTATATTATTATTTACTATTTAGAAAAGTTTTATAGGTGTACATTTATATTTGACTGCATCAATACTGCAAGAGGTTTAGATATTTTTATGTTTTTCGAACGCCAATTTGAAAAAAATGCATATGGGTTTAATGCGTTGCGTTGTTAAGAAAAAGACACAAGTTTTTATTTGAAATAAATTCGTCACAAGAATTTTCAAACATTGTAACAAAAACATAACATGTTTACGGTGTTAAAACTACTGCACAAAAAAACAAAGCATTCCCAATTTTTATCAAATCAGACGATAGTAAATTCAAAAGATAGATATTAATATTTATTGAAGTGGCAAACCAACGCCGTAACTAACACAAAACAATATCATTTGTTATATTGAAACATTCGCGTTTATTTGTAACAAGTTTATTATGTCTATTTGAGTTCTCACTGGGCTCTTTATACCCTTTAGGGAGTTAATCTTAATTATATTGAACTGTTTCGCTGGCTAGCTATTTGATCGGCTTTCCAATATAATTGATGCAGCTATTGGAAGAAATATGTTACCAACATGACTTTCTAACCCTAAGTTGATCTTGCTAGTAATGTAACAGTAAGATCACGTAGGTATTAGTATTCTTTTCCTAGTTATCGTCATCATTTGTATTTCACCGTTTGTGTCTTTTGTAATTGTATGAATCCAACGTTAATGTTAAGGCTACATAGCATGCCCGTAGATTGGATGGCACATTGCGTCGGTCTTGACACACGTTTATTTAACATGGATGAACCATTTCTGCGTTAGTGAGACACCCAAAGAAACCTTCGGGCTGGGTCGACTGGGGAAGTACTACCCTCTCACAGAAAATCGACGTAAAATAACAGTACCTAAACTGTTGCATTTCGTTCGGTGAGTGAGAGTGCCGGAGGCCCTATCCTATTCCTTCTCCCTTATCCCACTCCTCATCCTATCTCTTTTCCCAACTCCAAGAGGCGGCAACGCACTTGTGACTCCTGCGGTGTTGCTTGTGTCCATGGGCGGCGGTAATTGCTTACCATCAGGCGATTCGTCTGCTTGTTTGTCGCCTATTATTACATAAAGAAACCCTGTGTAGACTTTTAAAACAATGATCTCCATAGTACGCTAGACAATGTCAAAAGTTATATTACAGCACTTTCGTCAAAATCCGCTTGGAATTTTTTGTGTAGAGGAGTAACAATCACCCATACTTCACAAGAATTTGCATTTATAATAGTAGAAGATTAGTATTACTATAGGGTAGTACAAATTTCGTGTATATAGATACGAGGTAGACTCAATAATGAAAATCTACAAAACGGAGACTTAGATGGTAATTCCTTTACCTCCTCCTATAACAGTTTGTCGATAGATAAACCTTTCTGAATATAGCAGTCTAGACTGATTAACGTATTCGGGACTAAGATTGGTTGGATCTAGTAAAGACAACAAGATTAACTCTTTCGTACAACCCAGATAACGTAGAGTAAATAAAATGAGTTTGTTATAGAAATCTTAATTAGTCAATTATTCCATTTTCACATTATATTTCTTCATGACTTCTCATCTTTCTCATTCAAGCGTTACCCAGTTGAGATAAACAAGTGTAACTTGTACCTCGAACTCCTGTCAAATCGGGTCAGCCAATAGCTAAGAGCTAAATCTGCCATTATGTTAACCAGACCGATCTTGCGAAGCCCGCATCCAACTGCTTCCTGCGATCCTATCAAAATAAACGGTGTAGCTGCGCCCACTTTGTCGTCCAGTGTGTAACAACCCTAAATAATCAGGTCTGCTCAATGGCCATCGATTCCTTGAACTGCGTGCCTTGCCCATTACCATCAGGCGACTTTAGTTCACCTACGGATCTTCTCATTTCTAATTCGCATTTCTAAATTCTGGGCATAGTTTTCTCCGTCACCCTCAAGATGCCTTTAAGCCTAGCTAGCTTAGCTAAGGCCTATAGTAAGCAACTACTTCTCTGTAAGACATCACTGGAAACACACACTGGTCACTTTAGGCTAAACTATGTGAAGAACATTTGAGAGATGGAGCAGTAGAAGTATTTTTCACATACACTTGATTTGAAAATGTAAAAACATATAAATGTTGGATATTTAAAGGTACCCACTGGTTTCCGTAACGGTCGCTAAGGGCCTTCCAAAACGAGGTCCAGGTCAAAATTAACAATATTAATTAAGTTTCTCTACAAGGTGTCTGAAATGCACCTTAACATACATTACCTACCTGGTTGGTAAGCGATTAACATCATCTCGGTAACGTCAAGGGTATTAAGCCCGTCGTACAGCGCTTTGCAAAAAAGCGCTGATTGCTAGTGCAAGAGGCAAAATTACTGATCCTTTACCAGCCACTACTAGGAACTCTAGAAATGCTATTCACAAGAGGTTACTTGGCTGGATTTTGGCAAAAGCTTGTTGGTAGACGGCATAAGACCATACATAATTTTGGTAATGGCAATCTGTTCTATGTTTCTGGTAATTAATTTGTTCCTTTCTCGGGGTTTTATTTTAGCCATTTATTAAAATTATTACGAGCCTGATTTAAGCATTTTTAGCTTGTGCTTCATCATCATCATCATCATCAGCCTTTTATACTGTCTCACTCCTGGGCACGGGCACTATGAAAAGGGTAAGGCCATAGTCCATCACTTTATAGACTTATATAATCTTAATTTCGAAAGTATTAATCAGTCAACCTATTTGTCCGCTTAATATTTAGGGTACCATAATATAAAATGATAATTATCCTCTTATTGCCAACATAATAAATACAATTGAACAAACATACATAAATAAAACTTCGTTTATTTAGCAGCGATTGTAACATAAACAAAGCACACGCTAACACCAATACCAAAACTTATACAATATAAAACGCAAGAATACAAATTCTAGTATTGAATCACTATATTACGTATTCACCCTTACATGACCCAATCCTAAAACTCCGCCAACAAAAACAACAGCATTTTTAAATGCAAAGACCATTCGAAATATTTTCCCCAAGCAAAATTCCAATGTATTTGGAAATTGGAACTTTAAAAGACAGCATCCAGTTGCCCTACTGCACGTTTCTACACTATGTCTTCTCCAGTAATAGACAGGGCCGGAATTAGACGTTTGTAATTATATAGATGGCGTTTCACGAACCGATACGCCCCGTTCCACTAATTTGTTTTGCCGACGCTACACGATTTTGTACGAGACTTTGTTTTTGCTGAAAATCTTTTCGGATATACTTTTTCGGTTCGAGATCGATGCTTGAGATTGAGATATTTTTTGTTTAGATTTTTCGAATATTTCATGATGTTTCACAAATATATTTAGCAGATAACAGAAGAATACAAATCATATTTATAACTTAGGAGGAATGAGGAATCGTCAATTGGGTAAAACATTTTTGACTGGCAATCTGGATAGTTTGCATTTTCGTTCTACATTTCGAACGGCAATTACGAAATAAATTGAGTTCCACTAGAGGACTACATCAGAAAATAACAGCACATAATTTCAAAAAGAACAATGGCCACTTCTCATACATTGAATGACCTGATAAGGTATTATTGATATAGATAAAATGTACGAAAACAAGTAGCTCTATGATCAAGAATTTATACTGTAAAGACAGTTTTTCTTATAAAGGCCTATTAATTAAATAATACACCGAAATTAGTTCGTATTAATTTGACAGATTCTCCCATGTCCAATGTTACCGGCGGCGTCTTTACATCAAAAACGTTCCGTTGCATCCTTATCCAATGTTTTCAACGGCAGAAATACAGTTATATTTATCTTTTTATATCTTTTAACATGAAAAGATACATTCATTTATAATCAGCTTTTAACAACTTGATTCAATTTATATATGAAATTAAGTTTTCTCGAGGTTTTGACAAAACAAGTCGATATAGATGTGGTGTAAGTGAAATGGAACGTAGCTAAACAAGGAAGTATTATCGGGCACAGATAATAATATATAACAATGCAGCGAATAAAAAATATTTTGCTAAGGATGCGTTCACGAGTTCTAGAACATCTTTACAACCCAACATTTTTCTCTTTACCTAGGCTTCTATAAAATATAATAGTTAGTGAAATCAGTACACCATAAATAACCTTATTTTTTAAATAAGTTTTATCTCTAGACATGTTTAGGTCAAAAATGGCCAATGTTCTTTATGAAACCACACTAGAAATCTCCGAGTAGGTACCTACTTGTTATAAAAATATTTTATCAGTGTAAGAGATATCTATTACTAAAACCTGTTGATTAGGTCAATGGAAGAGCAAAAACTAAATGCCAATCCTCAGATCATAAAATACAAGTTCACATACACATAGCAGTGTATCAAATTGAGTGAGTGTATTTTACCTTTCGAGAATTTTAATACTCGTAACATTGGCAAAATAAAACTTCTAAGTAACATTTTTTATCCTAGTTCTAATCTATATTCAAAAGATAAATACACCTCGTGCAATTTATAAAAATACAAACGAAATGGAATAATAAATACTCTAACCTTGAATAAAAAATCCGAGGAAAGTAACCACAATAATATATCAACTCAAAACACGTGTCCATCCATCCCCAACTCAAATCCCAAAACAATTCCGAACTACCCGCACAATTTTAAATACCTTATTTATTTTGTTCTTTGTCAAGTTCCTTAAAAAAAAAGTTCATTAACGACAATCATGAATATTTCATATAGCTAGAGCTCTGCCGTACCCCTCAACTTACAAAACTCGCACTTTATTACACAAAGAACCCTTGACTCGGGAAATTTTCAGGATTTTTTTCTTGAATACCCTGAATTATTCATAAGCCGTCTGCTAAGCACTCGATATAAGTATTTTGGGCTGTGTTTGAGAAATCTCTTGTACCCTGATATGTTATTAAATCTTTTTTGAAATATTATGAAAGAATAACTTCTTGAGAAACCAGAATATTGCTCTGTTGAGTTCTGGTGCAGAGATAACTTGATGTTTTGCCTTTTTCCTCGTTTTTGCCGATTGGTTCTTTTATTGCGAAAAGCGAAACAGCAAAATTTTTGTCACTTGACACTTTACTGACATTGTATTATTACACATTATTTAAAAATATGTTTTGTAGCAAATCTTGGCCGCCATACGCCTGTACGTACACCTAACGGCAATGAGACGAATACCATCGTCTCGCATTCGCAAAGCGCATAGATTTGCGCCATACAAAATGTCAATGATCTATTGTATAAGATAAAGTTCTATTTCTTGAGGTTAATACTACTGTCAAAAATCTTCATGATAACCGGGACCGATGGCTTTTAACGTGCTCTCCAAGGCACGAAGCAGCTATTGACAGTTCAATGCGCACATAACTACGAAAAGTAAGTGGTGCGCGCCATGGATTCGAACCAGATACCCCCTGCAAAGCAGACTTTTGGTATCTCCACAAGACTATCACTGCCTTCAAAATTATTTTGAACTGACTACTATAATAAAAATAGATTTCAGAGAGCTGGGCAATTTTGAAACTTACAGCTTTATTTCACAAAAACTATGAATCATAAGCCCCATAGCTCAGATGCGGAACGATAAAAAAGTAAAAAGAAAGCTGGAGAATTCGGAAATTGAAGCAGATAATGCATCCGTAAAAAGACAGTAACTTATATCCTGAACAGGAATTGAAATTTTTATAGCCTTCGCTCTTTGAAGAAGTTGGTAGATAAGTGTAGGTATCTTGTTCAGCAGTTCAGTTGCACTGCTGAATATTTACGTCCTTATTGAAGTGGGAACATAGTATAAGGACGGCAGATTACCTTTTATCTTGTCAAAGGTAACGAGCCTGTGGGATATCGTCGGAATCTGTGATCGCTTGATTGGTATGAACGTTTTATCGTTGTGCTATTATCTGCTAGTAATGAAGTAAGTTCATGTTCTTGCGAAATTACTTTGATTTTCGTATGGTAGTGGTTATCTTTGTGCTGAAACATGTAGGCCTTATTACAAAATAAATACCTTATGAATATGCTCATATTCTTTCATATCTGACTGGACTTGTAAGCGGACCCGGAGCTCCAAGTCTTGTATGCAAGTGGGATAGTACTAGGACAATGATGATGAAAGACTTCATTAATACATGATACCTACTTCATTCCAGATCCAAATCATCATTTCATCATCAGCCTTTAACAGTCCACTGCTGGATTAGGCCTCTCCTTTGAAAGGAGGAATTGGCCTACTATACCACGCTGGCCTAACGGGTTGGTTGGGTTTGTATCAAGTTTTCCATCTCTTACAGTGCTGTTCTCTGCATAATATGCTCCCTCTGTTGGCTCTTACGACACCCATAGGATGATATGGGGTGGTGACATTCCGTATTCTTAATCCGTCACCACACGGACAGCCCAGATCAAAATACAGTACTGTAGATCATCTATCAAAGAAGTTGATTCAATATTTGTTCTAATGATAAAAATCCTCGAAATTAACACTGGGAACAAGTATGAATGTATAGGCAAATATCTTTTATTATAACGCAACTAAATGAAACGCTATGATCGATCAGTAAGCACGTATTTATAAGCAAGATTATAAAATACTTATGTGTAGTATGGAAAAAGTTCAACATCAGCCTACATTAAATACATTTTACATAGATGGGGCCGAGACACTTATAAGCAAGTTTTATACTAAACCTGTTAATATCATCAACATTGTGTATTATACCTTGCACGTAATTACATGTTATTAAGGGCCAACATAATGGGCATATTAACATTCTTCGGTATCCAAATTGCAGGAAGCGGGCAACCATTCTCCGCATTAGACTTTCGATCATAAGGACACAAATTCTTGATTTTATTATAATTTCATAATGGGCATCGCAATAAAAATAAAGTTTACATTATGAA
Organism: Euclidia mi; assembly: GCA_944739405.2. NCBI lineage: Eukaryota > Metazoa > Arthropoda > Insecta > Lepidoptera > Erebidae > Euclidia > Euclidia mi. The sequence goes on along the minus strand of OX123207.2, from coordinate 11,079,178 downwards.
CTGGTTTTTAATTAGGTATATAGTTCCACATAGGAACCAGATTACTTTTACCATCAAATTTAAATTCAGTCTGCGGGTCATTTATTTGTACAAAAGTATCTCGAATCATCTTAGTATGTGAAATTGTTATCTGATTGCCATACTTTGCCTTACTGGCTATATTGCAATCAAGTTTGTCTCAAAATATTTTTACCGCTTGACCGCTAGTGCCAATACGCCGAATTCACTTGACCGCTCACGTTCTAAACAAAATGTCGCGCCGCCGCTCGCCAGATAGGCGCGCTAACATAAACATTTATTGTTAATAAGTCGGTAACATGATTAAGTTGAAGTGATGTTTTTCTTCAACCTTATAAATGACTCTTTCAAGTCGTATGAATTCTTTGTTGATATTCATTTTCTAATTTATTATACTTAGCAGCGAACATTGACTATCGTTAAAAAAACACTTTGTGTATTTTAAACAGGATTATTTTAAAAAGTAAATCGATGACATACATATTTTATGAGTTTTAACTGTAGAGGGATTCTATCTACACCGAATTAAATAAAAAAAACATGTATCATAGTATAAAAATATTTTATTACACGCATACGATAAGCACGTAATTACTTAGCAGCGAACATTGACTATCGTTGAAAAAAACACTTTTTGTATTTTAAGCAGGATTATTTTAAAAAGTAAATCGATGACATACATATTTTATGAGTTTTAACTGTAGAGAGATTCTATCTACACCGAATTAAATAAAAAAAAACATGTATCATAGTATAAAAATATTTAATTACACGCATACGATAAGCACGTAATTACTTAGCAGCGAACATTGACTATTGTTGAAAAAAACACTTTGTGTATTTTAAACAGGATTATTTTAAAAAGTAAATCGATGACATACATATTTTATGAGTTTTAACTGTAGAAGGATTCTATCTACACCGAATTAAATAAAAAAAAAACATGTATCATAGTATAAAGATATTTAATTACACGCATACGATAAGCACGTAATCACGGAGCGCGCGAAACAAAGAGTGGCATTTGACATTATTTTTTCGTTCCGGGTTAACGATTTTAAGACTCGCTTCGTATTTTTAGCATGAAGAAATGTTCAATGATTTGAATAGAACAGAGAAAAATAATATAAAACATTACGTAATAGAAAGAAACAGTAAATTCAGACCGAGTGTAGCGCTGTAACCAAAAAGGGAAAATAGTCACTTGTGCGCGGTCTACGGCATTTCGAAAAAGGGAGAATAGTCACTTATGCGCGGTCAAGCGGTTATCCATGCAGTATCTTTTCATAATGATTCAGTTTAATTAGGAAATGCTCTGCAGTACAAATCACATAAGCCGTACTACGTTTGACTGATGCAGATTTTGCGTACAAGGCTGGTGAATTATAGAGTTAGATTTCACTGTGTTAATAGTATCCATACCCAATATGGATATATACCATGTCAATATAATATACCCTGTATCTCATACTCCTTCACATAAGAGCCCTATAACGAGTTATTTCGATTATCTTTGATGGTTGGCGAAGTGGTTTAAACGGTCGCCTCGCCGTCTGACAGTGCGCCGAGTTTTGTGGGTTCGATCCCCATACGAGACGACACTTTGTGTGATCCAGAAATTGTTGTTTCGGGTTTGGGTGTTCATTGTGTCCGTTAGTAACATGTTTGTAAAGTCCCCCGCGACACAGGATTTAACCCTAGTGCGGGAGTTGTCTTTTCAAAAAATAAATTATAGTAGGTAGACCAGTAATAATAGTTGTCTCATTTGCGTTGCTGACTAATTTAACCACTGCAGATAGGTAGAAAATGATTTTTGTACACCAGATACAAGCTTAAAATACAACGCACACAGTGTACGAACGGAATAGAAACAACAATTTGTTGATCACACAAATATGTAGTTGTCTCGTGTGGCAATCGAACACTCAGCTTGCTTTTAAACAGTGAAGCGGCCACTTAAAACCACTAAAGTGGTCCACGCCATCTATACGATGTAATGGTAATACTCTTGTTCAACCGCCAAGAGATAATTATTATACTTATAACAATGGCACCTGTAGATTCTCAATGGACATACTGTCTGCCTTATCTACAGAATAACATGTATACATTATTATTATGGAGGGATGATATACAAAGCATGTTATGCATAGTTAGCTAACTGTATGAATGCTTAAAATGTTTATAATGAAAATAATTTATCTGTTGTTTAATTATTATAATAATAATAATATTCTACCACATTCACACAACACTATCTAGTTCCAAACTAAGCAGAGCTTGTACTATGGGTACTAGACAATGGATAAACATACATAAATACTTTTTTTTTGTAAATACATACATATATTATGACTAGAGTTAAGATAAAAAAGCCTTTGAACGCGGATTCGATCATGGGATGTATATTTCTTTTAGGAGGGAATCTCCAAAAATCCTTTTTTAGTGCTCTTCTACACTCCTCAAGAAATACAGGGTGTAAAAGGACCCATAACGAACACTTAAACCCCATATTCATCACAAACATTTTTTACTTCGGTACCATAACTGAGAAGTTACTGGTTCAGGAGACATTGAGGTTCAAAGTAACTATGAAACGTGTGTAATTAGGTATAAAATAGATGCATTTATCCCGCCAACCTGTTTTATAGATGACCTATGCACCCATGGATAAGTAGGGTTTTCGAAAACCGCACGCGTGCAATTTTATTTGCGGATTAAAAAATGTGTCTCCTTAAAAATATATATCGTTTCCCACGTTTTATTTTTGCTTAGTATGACTTGGCATGATGTCCAAAACGAGTAGAGTTTTGTTTGGTGATGGGTCTTGTGACATCCTGTATACATGCTAAATTTAAGTTCTTACGACCTGTAGTTTCGGCTGTGCCTTGTCTGTCGCAGTCAATAACGCAAGGATTTTATATACCTTTTGCCGCGAAATTGATAACATAACATAGCTATTTGTATTACTACCATTTTAGTTTTGCTTCCACTGCAGATCGAAGCTACGAATCTCGGCATTGTAGCTTAGGTATTAGCACAGTGGAACATATACCAAACACCCCTGCTATTCGTGGCATGTAATGGCACTGTAAACTATCTGCCACTTCAAACACCAAAATCTAATTATCACATCCATAACAGCAGCACCTGTAGCTTAACATGATTACAATCCCTCTACATAATATACCCTAAGTAATTCGCTCACAAGAGTGGGTAGTAATTACACCTAATACCAGTGTGTCAGAATTAATACTGTCCTATTAGTGCGATGTGCCACAATGCCGATATCAGCTTCGCTATTGATCAGCAACATTACTGACATAAAGCGCTTTCGTAGCTATTCATGCAGGTGTACATTATAAAGTAGAAGTGCTTGGGGTTATCTCTCTTCATCTGTGAAGTCTAGAGAGTCTTCTAGGAAAGTTTTATCAGCAGATCGTAGACCGCAGCCTGTGTGTTGCCTACGCGCGACTGACATTAGGTTATTACCTCTACTTCTACAACTATTGCCATAAGAGGGACTGAATGAGTACAGCATTCGGCTGGTACACCTGCAGGTGTCAAAGTGTCTCAAGAAATGTGAATAAATGCTAGTACGGATCGGTCTTTATATGGCAACAAAACAAGCATTAACCGTTTTTTTACTATAGATGGATAAAGAGCGATCTGTAGATTGGCTGTATACTCAAAGCATCACAAAAGTGACAGAATCGGTAACAAGCTCAACTTGGTAAATGCACTCGCGTTATCTATATTATTCTATAGACTATCATTTCACATCAGAAGATTGCTATATCGGTTCCATATTTAGCATTAATACCACCCAAGTAAAGCCGCGGGCGAAAACTTGGCAAAGAATTTGTTAAATTTAGTACACTAGTCTAAAAGTCGATAATTCTGCGTATTTTGTCGCTTTTTCTAGGGCTATTCAGGTGTGATGTATTTTTTATTGTGTTTTAGAGCCTACAGGCCTTTTATTAACATAATATTACACGGTGTTGGTGGATGCGCAACGGAAACCATTAACCATTTCAAACAACATCATGGCGTAAAGTGACCCTAAAATTTCGGGAAGACGAAATTATTGCTATGGAGCCGAAAAGATCTTGAAACGTGGAAGTTCTAAAATTATGTTCTACAAACATACACAAATTGACGTCCTATTTTCACCAAAAAAACTGGGCAGAATTAAAATCTTTTAACAAATTACAGCAAATTGCATCGCAAAAGCCTAAACTGCAGTCACTTGAAAAGCTTTATAATCTGACTAGTGTGACTTAAAAATATGAGATCCACAAATGTGTACGTCCTTCCAATACCATTGTTTTTATAATTTATAAACAAATTGCATATTTTTGCCTGACGTCTTATATTTATAAATCAGACTTTAGTGTCCTATATTATTGAATAGATGTTAATAATGGCAAACTTTTGACGCAATTTAGTAATTGTGCGTTCTTTTCAAAAAGTTGTTTATCAATCGCACGGTTGGCGTAGTGGTTGAAGCGGTCGCCTTGCCGCTTGTCGTGGGTTCGATTCCCACACGAGAAAACACTTTGTGTGATCTACAAATTGTTGTCTCGAGTCTGGGTGTTCATTGTGTCCGTTGGTTGTATGTTTGTAAAGTCCCCCGCGACACAGGCATTTCTTCCTAGTGCGGGAGTTGTCTTTTAAAAAAAACAGAAAGAAAGAAAGAATCTTTAAATTTATTGGTGTTACACAGCTAGCTGCTGTGTTCATGGGATGACTGATCTGTCAGTACTCAGTAAATTAGATCAGCGGATACCCGAAATCATCCATAGTAAAGCAAAGTATTAAAGGCTCCCGAAAATACCATTCATACACAATATTCAGTCATATTAATTAATAATAATGTTACGCTTTAAATATACATTTAATTCCGTTATTATGTAGTGAATGCTTATAGTTTCATTAGCAAAACATATTTTAATGTTGCCTCTCTAGTTTAATTATGAAAATAGAATATCAACAATATTAAAATTATACCAGGCACATTGACGGTTGGACTAGGTGCCTATTTAATATTAAAATAATTTCCAATAATATTTGGATAAAGTACATTTTGTGACGATCTATTTTAGTAGCAGATTGTATTTCCGTGTGGTGACGGATTAAGAATACGGAATGTCACCACCCCATATCATCCCATGGGTGTCGTAAGAGCCGACAGAGGGAGCATATTATGCAGAGAACAGCACTGTAAGAGAAGGAAAACTTGATACAAACCCTATACCAACCCGTTTGGCCAGCGTGGTATAGTAGGCCAATTCCTCCTTTCAAAGGTTGGTATAGTAGGCCAATTCCTCCTTTCAAAGGAGAGGCCTAGTCCAGCAGTGGACTGTTAAAGGCTGATGATGATGAGATTGTATTTTATATGTTGTCACATTCATATCATACAGAGGTAATATTTCATTGGTCTGTATTATATAATCGAGTAACTGAAATTATTTATCCAATTTAAACAATTTTACATTATACTGCCGAGCAGTATTTTGAATTAAAACACGTGGTTTTGGCAATTTTTAAATTTAATATGCAAATTAATTTTGTAATGCAAGGGATTTTCCAGGACAGTTTATAGATTTTGTCAAAGTCAAATGGTGTCACGTTTTATTTCGTTTTATTGAACCAGGAGAGAAAATTGAAGATTGCACTGCGATTACCGAGAGGGTCCCTTCTGCCGTTACATCATAATTGTATTAATCATTAATTAAGCTTTGGTTGAACATATTTATGTTAATGGGACAATAGTACTCTTGAATATGTTGAAACTTGTCTAAGCCATGGTTTACCACTATCACTTTGGGTAACGAGAGTGAGGTTAACTCGGCTACACCTATGACTATACTCATAAGAAAAATAAATAGATTAGATTGACAAGAAGGCGTTTATATTATTCGCATTCTTGTCAATCTGTATTATATAAAATTCTTGCGGTACTGACTGACTGACAGACAATCTACAGTCAAAACTATTGAGCGCAGGAAGCTCAAATTTGGCATATGTATTTGGGGATCGTAAGGGTGAACTAAGAAGGGATTTAACGAAATAGCCACGGGATCGGAAAGAAACAATTCAAATAAAATGCGCGGACTTAGCTGCGGGAATCCTCTAGTTCCTTATACATATGTAATATCTTTATAATACTTTATTATATATACAAACTCTTTACCTAATTTTGACAAGCAGTCTAACCAAGTATGGCGTTCAAATGATTGCAGTATGAGATGACATGTGCTGTAAACAGTGTAAACCCATCTGTGACGGAATTCCGCTCCGTTGCCTTGACGTGTGTTGGTGAATAAATTATTACAAAAATACTCTAACATAAATTTAACATAATACAAATAAACACTTTCACTGTCTACTGGTGGACTTAAGCTTCATCCTAAGATGATTCACAGTATCACACTGAGCCAATAAAAAATCAATAAAATCAAAAATCTAAATATCACAATAGATTTAAATATTTTAGAGGACCAGTTTTATTTTATTTCTTTATTGGTTTCAATAATTTTAAGACCGGTATCTCTCAAAAAATATAATGACCTCTTACACAATCAAATAAGGCTAGATTATACTTCGCACTATATTATGTACAAGGGAATTTGAGAAGGGAAGGGAATTTTGACAAAAGCCTAAATGTAACAACTGCATTTCAACGCATTTTAACTATTAAGATTTATTAATCTTGTTTCGTGTTAGTGAGTCAACTCTGCTGTTCAAGTTTATAGATTGCCTGAAGGCTTCTGACCAGACCTAGTGATTTTTGTCGTGATATAAGCCGAAGGACCGACGGCTTTACGGTTCCTCTGAAGCAAGCTCCTCAATGTGATCGAATCTAAATGCCCCTCAAGCGGTTACCCATCGAAGTGGTGACCTCTGCACAAGTTACTTGACCTTATTTTTCTATGCGGAAGGTCAAACCTCACTATAAGCACGACAATTTAAATAAAAATATTCTACCACATTCGCACAACATCACTTAGTAGCAGAGCAGCTTAAGCAGAGCTTGTACTATGCGTACTTGACTATGGAGAACGTACAAAATATACTTTTTTTTTTGTAAATACATACATATTATGGAAAGAAAAACCCAGACCAAGACAAACATCCATGTTCACGCACCCAAATGTTTGACTTGAGCGCAGCAGTTGGTGTAGCTGTCGCTTACAATCCCGCTACACACACCGGTCGTCAATATCCTCAATGAATCCAATGTTAACACTGTAGCTACTAATAAAACACTCGTCACGTAAGTTCGACACCGCGTCGTCAAAGTTTCGACGTTACAAATAATCACAACATGACGTGACAAGACAGGCGCCGTGAAACCCGTCGGTGACGGAATTCCGCGCTGCTGCCCACGACGCGCAATAATTCCTACACGAGCTATTTGTGTGGAATAATGCGTGAATGTGACGAAAGGTAACGTGTTCACGATGGTTATAGGTATGTATTTATTTATTTTGTGGCTCGCGCATGTGTTGGTTATCACGATAAAAGGCCTGACTGCTATGTGCAATTTTGATATAGATATAATTTTCACTATTGCAAAATTGCACCAAAATCCGTTTAGCAAAAGGAAAATAAACCAAGAAATAAAAATACATACTCCGTCTTTATAATTATATTTATAGATGTACGTATATAACATAATATATATTATATAATAACTAGAGGACGCCAGCAGCGACGCCTGCATTTTTTTTAAATTTACCCGTTTTGGCCGATCCTGTGAGAATTTCGGGAAACCCCTTCTTAGTGCACCCCTACGATCGCCAAGGAACATACATGCCAAATTTCAGTTTCCTGCGCCCAATAGATTCAGCTGTAGCGTGTCTGTCAGTCAGTCAGTAACGCAAGGATTTTATATATTAAGAAATATTTCCAATATGTACATTACACAAAATATAACAATGTAATTTCAAATGTGTCTGATCTACGATGAGTGATGGGATTGATAAATTTTGGAATCATGGCAACCAAAATCAAGAATTTTAATTGTAAGCATTTATAGAACACTAATCAATGCACGAATATAAATACATAATTTTAAAGACACTAATACCCTATTAATAACTATAATCTATTTTTGGTACATAATCCATTTGCTTATAATTATTTCTGTTTCGTACTTGGAGTTGCTCATTTAGTAAACTAATAAAAATACTAATAACTAGATACGAGTCACGAAAAGTTAAACTATTGGCAATCTAATACATTGGCAGACTTGCTTATGACTAGATTTGCTAACGTTTTCAAAGCTAGGGATTCACCATTTCTGCCTAACCTTGTATGTTTTTGTCCATTCTTTTCAGTGTTTCTATGCACTTGCTTTTCGAACGAGGTACTAAATGTGAATTCATTAATTAATTAAGTTTAAAAATGTACATTCATAAGTGGCACATTGGGACCTAAACGAATAAAAACAAAACTTTAACAAAAATACATACCTAAATTACAACGAGCATCTATAAAAAATTTCGCACAACCGTCTCATTTCACACGTTTCCCGAAATCAAACCAAAAACTCGTTCAAAGCAAACGACGTAGACGCGGCTTTGTGCTCTTTCAATCGAAACGACAAAAAGGCCTATTTTCTTACTGTGAAATAATAGGAAAATGAACGGAGGGGGACGGAACAAGCCGGGAGGCGAAACGATTCGAATGGAGGATCCGAGTAAATTAATTTTGTTACTATATTTTGCTATTCATGTTCCGTGATTGTGTTAAATAGATTTAATAATAATAATAATAAATTTATTTATCAACAAGTAATGATACAGCTTGTACAAAACAAGATTATAGTTGATAGACAGAATCACATTAACTATAATAAAGCTGCTAATATCATACACGAAAATAGCACTGTGCCCTAAACTAGGTTATACCTGTATCTTAAGGAACAGTTTTAAAATATACTATACCTACTTTACATTTATGACATATAGCGAGTGTGAAGCAAATGTTGTACAACTAAAGATTACTTATTATGTTTTGCTACAAGTCTCAGAAAATAAGTATAAAAGTGAAAAATTTTATAATTAAATTTAGATTGAGTTTACATTTAATTTAATGTGTGTTTATGTATGTATGTGGATGAATGTGTGTGTGTTTATGTATGTGTGTGTGAGTGCACATGCATGCTCGCACATATGTATGTTTGTGTATAAATCTGGTGAATTAGATAATGGAACGATAGTTCTTATGCGATGAATGTGAGAAGGGCCTCTGTTTCATCGTAGTCCTGCATAAGAAGCCACTCCGTGATCATTGACTTTAGTTCAAGTTTATTTAATGTTGATAAGTTCATTTTTTTGTGAACTTTATTATATATGTACGTGCTTAGAATATAATATTAATGTTGTGCAAAAGTGGTGTTATGATGTGAGCTAACGACTAGATTTGTACGTTTATGAGGATTTGGTAGGGTGACACTAATATGTTTTCTCGAAACACATCGAAGAACATAAAGTTGGCGAACTGTTAAGACCCTGCATTCATGGTATAGTTGTGTTGTGGGGTGACGGAAGGGTTTCCGTGTCATAACTTTAAGTATAGCTCTATGTGCTCTTTCAACTTTTAAGAAGTTTGATTTTGAAGCTCCACCCCATGCAGGAATGCAGTACCCCACTACTGATTGGCATAGCGCATAAAATACCATTTTTAGAGTGTCAAGATTTGCAGAGGCTCTGAGGGATTTAAAAATATGGAGAAGTCTCAAAGTCCGTGTGGTGAGCGCATCAAGTTGTTTACTCCAATTCAATCCCGCGTCAATATGTACCCCCAGATACCTAACCTCGTTAGTCCTTGTAAGTTTCGGGCAGTTACATGTCTCTAATACTTGCGGACACTTGTGTGCTATTATTGAAAAGGAGCATTCTGGTGACGTGTTTTGGCGGATGGAGAATGGGATAAAATATGTTTTCTTTAAATTTAATGTTAATAAATTTGAACTAAGCCATTTTGTTATTTTGTACAAAGCTAGTTCTGCACTGGTTTTGACATCGTCCCAAGTTGAGCCACTGACGAGAATGACTGTATCGTCGGCATAGGCGTAGATTTCGGTGTTGGGGAAGGTCATGTTACAGAGGTCATTGACGTATATTAGGAACGATATTGGGCCCAGAATGCTTCCCTGAGGGACTCCGTAATTCACATATACCTCATCGCTTAGGTGTTCACCAATTTTAACTTGTAAAGTACGGCTAAGGAGATAGCTCTTGACGATTACGAGAGGTTTGCCGCGTACGCCTATGCGCTCTAGCTTTGACAAGAGTAAGGGAACAGAAACTGTATCAAAAGCGCTGTAGAGATCTAAAAATATACCTAAACATTTGGTTTTATTATCTAAGTGTCTAGCAACGGATTGCGTAAAATCCAGAACTGCATCTTCTGTCGAGATTCCCGTACGAAAACCGTATTGTTTATTCGATATGACTTTATGTTTGTCCAAGAAGGTTTTTAGACGTTTGACAAGTACTCGCTCAAGGATTTTCAACAGAGCACTTAGGACCGAAATCGGCCTATAGTTTTGAATGCAGTTTTTGACCCCACTCTTATAAATTGGGTGTACAATTGCTTTTTTCAAAGCGTTTGGAAAAATACTCTTATCTAAACAAGTATTGATGATATATGTGAGAGGAGTTATTAATGTTTTACGACAAAGTTTTAAAATAAGGGGTGATAGTCCATCCCAACCTATAGCACAATCACTGCGTAACTGAAGGATCAGGGACTCTACTTCAGATTCATCCACCTCCAGAAGAGCAAGAGAGTTACAAGGAGAATTATTGTTGTTGTAGGTTAATGCAGAACCTTGAGTAGTAGGAAAGTTGCATTGAGATAATATATCGTTAGCCAGATTTTTACCAATGTTACTAAAGAAACTACAAACTGCGTTAATGGATGATTTAGGGCTGTCATGTGTTTTTAGCAATTCAATGGAACTAGATTTAAACTTTCGCGTGTTTGTAATATCGTTTATTGCTTTCCAAAGGGCTTTAGGATTATTACGAGCTTTCTCAAGCTAGCTTTTTTCATAAGTGATCTTTAATTTTTTGAGCAAAGAATTACAGATATTGCGGTAGCGTGTGTAGGTAATTTTAAGAATAAGGTTAGTTGGTGCTCTTTTTGTCTGTGTGTGTAATTTGTCACGGATTCTAATGCACTTTAAAAGCCCGGGAGTTATCCATGGTTTAATTTTCCTTTTAGTAATTTTCTTACGTGTTGTAAATTTAGTAACAAATGCATTGATCATATTTATAAAGGTAGTCATTAAAATATGCGGCTCTTCAATCTGATATAAAATAGAAAAATCCGTGCTTTCTAATTCTATTTTTACTGCTATTATTTATAGCCAAGAGCAGCAGTTTATGGTCTGTTATACACCGCTATTTTTTAATTAGTACAAAAAATTTAATGGGGCTCTAGGCATCTTTAACTAATCATATATATGTATGTAAAAAATAAAAATACTAAGTTCCAAAACTGTCCCAAAACTGTCCACAAAAATACGTAATGTTTGGTAAATGCATAACTGAATACTATGTTGTCGTAGTAATTTTACGCGCCACTACTCCATTGATAAATTTGTGCAAACTCGAAGCTCGCCACCCTCTGTCCCTCTGCGCGCGCGCGGCAGTACTAAATTGAAGGCGATAACGAGCGGATGTTTTTCGTGGAAACAATTATTGTTTGTTTACGTTTGCCCAACGGGATGGCTTATTAGTTCACATCACGCGAGTGCAGCTTTGCGTTTGTACAGGGAAGTGTTTGGAAGCCAGTGTATCGGTCGAGGCGGGTCGTAGCTTGGCCTCCATGCTCATCACTGTGTACAAAAGTGAGCCGTTGTGAGTGTGAGTGTCGAACAATTGAAACAGCGCATATTGGACGCTTTTGACGCAGTGAAAAGTCAGAGAAGCTTACTTATCTCGTTAAAAAACAATTAAATAAAATGTGCTGTGTATTGACAATAGTGATGGATATTTCGAAGAACAATTGAAATACTGGTAAGTAAAGTAAATATTACCTACTTAACTAAATAATAATTTGATGCGGGCGGGCGGCTCAAAATCGGTCTGTGTGGAGAACCTTGAGGGAGGCCTATGTCCAGCAGTGGACATCTCTAGGCTGACATGATGATGATGAAATAGTAATTGTAAATAGCAGCCGATTCTAACTTCATAAATACGCCAAAATTACTCTTTTCTTTTATTACAGAATACCTCCTTTTATTTTGATATGTGTTAACTTTCTAATTACATACCTACCTCCGTATTTAATTACTTGTAAAACGGTAAATTTTGCCGGTCCTAAGACAGTGTGAAGTATGAAGGAGTGGGTAGAATTTAAAAGAATAAAAAATATCTACCTACACTTATTATTTTGCTTCATTTTATTGTCTACGGCTACCTGCATTATAAGTGCGACGGAAAGAATGCGTAAGAGTAGGACGGAAAGTAAGTACTATCAATGAAGTAGTGAATGGATTGTAAAATATGTCTATGATTTGGGTGAGATTTCTACAAAAAACAAATGATTATAACTTTGCTATTTATAGATATTATGAAATTCTTACGTCACTTATATGATAATAATGTCTTCGCTGATATGTCTTTAAATTTTTTGTACTAATTAAAAAATAATGGTGTATATGAGTCTAATACTAGTGTAGTAGGCAATGAGTTAGTCTTAATGAATATGTGGTCTAAACAATTATCAAGACGAGTAGGAAAAAGATGTGTAGGCAGAAGTCCATGAGATATATTGATTGTTAAATATTCAACAGACCGATCGTTTCTAGACTCCGGTTTTATATCGACGTTTAGGTCACCTACTAGGACAATGTTCTGGCAGTTGATTCAACAGTCGTCGATGGTATGTTACGGATCTCAATATCGGAAGACCTTGATTTATGTTGCAAATCCTGTACTTTCTTCTCTAAATTTTCTATATATTGTTTTTGTTGTGCGCGCTCTTTTCTCAATTCTTCTTCTTCCTTTTTTAGTTCTTCAAATTGACCATTAATAAAACTAATAGACTTTATTATCTCTTCATTTGACTGTTTGATTTCTGCATTTGATGCTTGAATCCGAATATTTTGGGTTCTTATTTCGCCAATATCGGAAGCGAGCTTGGACATAAGGCTATCTTGTTCATCTTTCCACTGCTGGAGCATATTTTGAAGATCCGGCTGACTCAAGATTGCAACATCTTTCGGCGAAATGTCCTTTCGGGGTCTCCTGTTTCTTTTTATATTTATATTTAAAGACTCACCCGTTATTTCAGTATTAACGTCCAGTATTGACGAGGCTTGGGCTTTATTTTTAATAGGTGATTTTATAGTCTTGGGAGGGCTGTGTTGTACGCCAGTCATATTGTTTAAAAATACGTGTTGTATTTAATTTGAGCCTCTTCACCTGGTTTCAAATGTTGGGAACTGGATATAATTTATCCGTAAGCAGTTGTTGTTGTTATGATAACATATGTCTGAAATTTTTTGGTGTAATCCTGATTTGTGTCGCTGATGTGTGTATTCTGTGTTTGTAACAGAATTTGATTATTCTGTTTGAGAATGGGATCTGGGTAGGTATGACCAATCAATTAGTGATAAGGGACTGTTGGAATTCTGGTGTTAATCTGGTGTGGTTTATTGAGTGGTACCTATATATCGTGTGAGAACATAATTAGTGACAAAGGAGACGGTTATAATGGGTCGTATCTATCTTTCATACTATAGGAGATATTACTTTATATAATATGTGTTATTTATTTGTTTGTTGTCATTGTCAATTTTATGTTTTTGTTTTGTCTTGTCTTGCCTGTAATGTTTTCATTGAAGTGATTTATTTTGTGTGAAAAATTGAATTATTCCTCTTAATTTCTTTCTACTGCAATGACACCAGAGTGCAAACTAAAAATAGTTTTTATTAACTGCATTGTTGATTATATAATAGAAAATAAAAATAAAAAATATTAAAAAATAGAAATACACCTCTGCCTACCTCTTTGGGGTTATAGGCGTGAGACTAAGTATGTATGTATGTATGTTGATTAAATCTTTAATGAGCACTCTAATGATAATATTACACAAAATCTTGCGTAAAATATGGTATGCGAAAATAATTTCCAAGAAATTTGATGTGTCACCGATATTTAAAAAAACATCGTTCTGAAAGAACTTGAATATACGTCTCTAAATAAACTGTCATCACTTTGATTGGAAATCGAAACAATATTTTTCTATATAACATAGTAATAATTAAATTTATATAACATTTTATAATACCGAATATAAAATCACTTTTGTTACACACAATTAAATACCGTAATAATATGTCCCACAGCAAAAATATACCGAATACTAAATGTTTTAGAATTAAATTTTTCATTTGGCGTATCACTTACCTCAATTTGAATAGCATGTTTTTATTACATACATACATACATACATATACATACGCCTTTTTCCCATCGGGGTAGGCAGTGACAAATAACGCCACTTACTTTTATCCTTACAGACCTTACGCGCATCCTCTACACTCATTACTCTTTTCATACATGCTCGTCGGTTTTGGGTACTTCGGACCTTGCTGATTTTTAGGACGTCCCCAATTTGGTCAAGGAATGTCCGACGAGGTCTGCCGCGATCGACTTGCCCACACACATTGGCCTTAAAGACCCGATTCGGCATTCTTTCTTCACTCTTTCGCTCCCCGTGTCCAAACTACTTCAGCATTCCTCTCAATCCTTGTCACGACATCTTCTTTCAGACCACTGTTCTCTCGTATAGTTACATTCGGAATTCTATCAATCAGTCCCACACCACACATACTAAGTAGTGATCGCATCTCAACTGCGTTAATTCTAATTTCATGCTTATTCTGACATACCCGACTCTCACTTCCATCTCACATACATCAACGTGGGGACAAGCACTCCATTATGCACAGCCAATCGCGCCTCTTTTGATACAGTCTGGCCATTCATAAAAGCTTACAGTCCTAAATTTACACGATTGCCCGCAGTCACTCTCCTTTCAATATCTTGTTCACATCTTTCGTCTCTTGTAAACACGCTACCAAAATATACTAATTCTTTTACTTGCTCTATTTTTCATAATTTTTGTCCAGAGTTTCATAAAAAATGTTTTGTTTGATATATCGAACCTTCATCAGATTCCACTGGCTTTTTTTAAACTTTGTGACTAATAATCTATATTCTACCAATGGTCTTTACATTCTCATTAATATTATTATTTAGAGAGTAAAGATCTATTCACACATATAAATGCCGTCATACCCGTGACGTTGAGGGACGGTGCTACATCAGGGGCTCATACAATTCAGTGTGTACTTACATTTTATATGAATTTGTTCTCACACTTCTGTGTCCAGGCCGGACACAGACGAGACGAAGACAAAGACGACGGAGGTCCTCGTATCGGACACGGCACGATTACATAAAATCAATATACATAATGTCACAAGACCCATCACCAAGCCTATTAAGGCTACTCGTTTTGGACATCATGGCAAGTCATACTAAACAAAAATAAAGCATGGGAAATTACTTTTTTTTGAAATACACACATTTTTTAAACCACAATTAAAAGTGCGCGCGTGCAATTTTCCATGGGTGCATAGGACATCCAAAGAACAGGTTGGCGGGGTAAATGCATCGATTTTGTACCTAATTACAAAAGTTGAATGGTGACTTTGAGCCTCAATATCTCCTGAACCAGTCATTTCCAGGTATGGTGCCGAATTAAAAAATGTTTGTAATGATTTATACAATATGGGGTTTCAGTTTTCGTTAAGGGTCTTTTTACACCCTGTAGATAAAATTCTTCCGTTTTCGTCTGACTGACAGACAACATACAGCCAAAACAGCAGAGTGTAGGGGGCTGAAAGAACAATGGCAGAATTCGGTCTGGGTTTGTTGTGGCGACCTTAAACTTCATATGAATAAAACAAATTGTTTTTTTTTCTACGATGTTTAATATTTTCACTTTGTCTCGTTAAAGCTGGAGTATTTTATGATGCTAAAAAGCATACCAATTGATTACGAACTAGGTATCTACTTTATTATTTGATTGTTGCCATAGACAATGGTGTGACAGGAATAGACGTGAATGCTATTAATCCGTATCGATTATTAGAATATAATTATTACATACATACATACATACATAAACTCACGCCTGTTTCCCCGAAGGGGTAGGCAGAGGCATATTAAACGCCCACTTTTCGCCAGTGTTTTGATCCCACGTAATAGGTGGCGAGCCTATTGCCGCTTATCGGGATATTTTGTTTGCCAGAGCCTCGTCCGTTGATCGGCAGGTGCACCACTTGCAGGTGAGGTTGGCTTGGAACCCTAAGTTCTTGGTGGGAACCCTATGCACCCTTATATATTTAATATAATTATTAAAATGCAGTTATTAAATCTTTAATTAACAATATATCAATAAGCTAATAATTTTTGAAGCAAAACAACTTTTAAATCAAATAAAAACGTCACAACATCGTTTTAATGTTGTATCGATTTCACATAAAATCGATTTAAAATGTGCAGCTCTGCTTTTGTCTTTGGCTGTGACAGTTAGATGCTACAGAATACTTCTGCGTTTTGATGTCAATCTGACATAATTTCATTTGATAATACAAACGTACCTACATTGTTCATTCTTAACTAAAAACTAAAACACCGATATCTTGTTTTTCCAGGTTTCCCGAGTGAAAATAGAATCATTTATAGACTCTGTTACTTACGCCGATTTTTTTTTAAATATTTTTATTACTGTTCGCTTCAATTTAATTTCAGACATTTAAATGTATGGAGATCTGCCATTGTCCTTTGTATATTTCTTTGAGGAGTGTAAGGGAGCACTAAGAGATAATTTTTGTTAATTCCTTCGCTAGGAGTGATAACGTCACACGCGGGCGGAGCCGTGGAATAAGTCTAGTATAACATAAATTTAAGGAAAGTTACAAGTAAAAGTTATTATTTTCTTTTTCTCTTTCACGGGTATTATTCTAATTTGTTAAAACAATACCCGGCCCCTTGGCAGGCGTACACACAGACAAGTCCTACGCGCAAAGGCCCTTTGAGTGTTTTAATCTTGAATGTGATGGGACACCTACTGAGGCGCCTCCATAACTACACTACTAAATACAGTCCCGGATTACTCTGGGCTATTGGGATGGGTTTTAAATGGATTGGTATGATAAAAACTATGGATGAAAATTAGGCGTCTGCCCTAAGTACTCCCATAGTACGTTGAAAAGGGACAGATGGTGACTTGCCAACTCACTAGATGGGCCTTCTCTTAATAGCCACCAAGGTAAACCATACAGACAGCCAGAGGGCAACACTGGTGCGAGCGGCTAGGGGTATCGAGCGGAGCAGCACCGGTTTCGCCTTCGCGGGCCTCGTGACAACGGAGACCCGGAGCGGGTTTCCCCGTAGTTACACCCTTGAGAATAACACTTCCAACCCCGAGCTAATAGCTTTTGCAGCTTCCTGCTGGCTGGCCGACTAATGCAAGACAGAGTTGAGAGTCCTGCGGGCACTCTTAGAAATCCACTACGACCAGCCAATAAAGGCAAGCCGGAGACGAGGCTCCGACTCCCTGAAGCATTCGGGACCGCAGTGTCGCCACACACATTCAGCTCGCCACAAAGCTGCCCTGCGGTTATTATTAGTAAAAGTTACAAGTAAAAGTTATTGATAGTTTAACTTATTGAAGAGTATATAACCACCAAGTCGGCTATAGCTGAGCATTTGTTGGAGTCAGGATCCAATCACTCGATTGAGCTACATCGGCCTCAGGTTCTCTCCACAGACCGTCACTATTTTTCAAAAACAGTTAGGAAGCGGTTGAAATAAAAAAGCACGAAAATTTCAACCGGGAGGATGATTACCGTTTATCTACATCTTGGAATCCTGTCATCAGCAAATGTAGACACCGACGAGGTGATATTACGCGGCACTGTGACGATACCATAAGTGTTGTGTATCGAGGTACCGACAGTTCCGAACTTATAAATGTAAATAATTGTGAAGACCAAGTGAGGGTAGGTTCCGAAACCCGCACTTCTCGGAGGCAGCACTGAAGGACATCAGTCATCCCGTGACCACGGCTGGTGTAACCCATGCCGAATCGTCGGGGCAAATAGAAAGGTATTTTATCTTTCTTTTCGTTTGGTTAACAGGATTCAGTCCCGTTACATATTCATTAGTATGTGTACAAATCGTGGTAGTATAAAAGTAGTTAAATCGTATAAAAAGCTTAATTAACAATTAAAATACCAATTACTGACATAGGTTTTTTATATAAGATGGTTTATTTGAAAGGGATACCGGATAGGAAAGTTTAAATACAGATTAATAATAAAAAAAATTAAAAAGGCTTTATATAAAACTTTTAATTAGGAAGCGCTTCATGCCATTATTTCTAAAAATAACTAACCTAAACTGAACTAAAGTGATGTGTATTTTTGCCGAGGTATTTTAATGAATAGACATTATGCCATAAAGAATTAATATACATCACGAACTCGAATTACATCCAGACAAGAAGCATTGGGCCTGGGTGGGAAAAGGAATAGGAGTGGGATGAGGGAGAAGGAGACCTTCGGCACTCTTATCAACTAAAATTATGACTAACGCCGATTTCATTATTAAGATACAACGTCCATAATATATTTCATAAATTTTGTCTTTATCGTCTAACCTACTAGACTGCGCACATGTGAATTATACACCCAAGCCTTCCTTTAGAATCACCGTATCTATTGATGAAAATCGTACAAAAATCGTTCTGGAGGTCCTGAGTTTATTACGTTCATATTGACAGAGAGGACGCGGTGGGGCGGAGTGGAGAGATATTGATGATAAATAAAGATAAATGAACACAACAAACACAACTACCACTATCTTCTTACTAGTCAAATGTTGCCTAGTAGAGATCGCTAAAATCGATAAAGTATAAATGACTGTAACAGACGTTGTTCATAGTATAATTTATATTATGTACGAATAGAGACGAATCTCTGATTATATGAAAATCAGAGATTCGTCTCTATGGCCATGCAAGGCAACGCATTTTGTCTAAGAAGGGACCAAAAGAAGGCAAGAATACGTGCCAGCTTAATTACTTGAAAATATCGACACGTTTTGAGAATCTAAGTATATAAGCATATTACCAAAGCAAGTGAATTAAGTAATAAAATACTTATTACGGTAGAATGTTCTAGTTTCGCAATGTTGTTATAATTTAGACATTAATTTAATACTAGAATATATCGTCTACAAGCTCAAGATTATAATAAAGTAGTATAATTATACAGGCTGTAATTTTAGCGAAACTATTTTAATTACCAGCTTTTAATGGGAACTTTTATTGTATTTGAAATTGAGTATTACTGACAGGCTTCAAAGTTCTTCGAAAGTCTTGCCCAAACCAGGAATCGTACTAAATATAAATTATACTATGAACAACGTCTGTTACAGTCATTTATACTTTAATGTACAGCAATATGAAGATAAGGTAATGGAGGCCCTATCGATTTTAGCGATCTCTACTAGGCAACATGCTCTTCTGTTCAGGGTACTTGTAACCTGTCCTGTTTTTAGGATGTCTCAAATCTGGTCAGAGGACGTCCGCCTAGGTCGTCCCCTTCGCCCTGTCTCTTTCACACTTGCCTTATATGTCTGCTAGATCAGTCTTTCGTCATCCATCCTCTCCACGTGCCTCAGCCATCTTAGCATACCTTTCTCGATGCTTGTCACTACATCTTTTTTTACCCCACAACACTCTCTTATCACACAATTCTTTACTCTGTCAGTCAAAGAAACACCACACATACTTCTCAGTGCTCTCATTTCTACAGCATTTATTCTACTTTCATGACTCTTCTGCCATACCCAACTATCACTACCATACATAAGAGTAGGTACTAACACCGCTCTATGCACAGTCAAACGTGCATTTTTGGACACGTTTTGGCTACTCATAAACGCCTTCAGAGCTCCATTCACTCTATTACCTGCATTAACTCTTCTGTCAATATCTTCTACATTCTTACCATCTCTTGTAAACAGCGTACCTAAATATATAAACTCATTCAATCGCATTGAGAAATCAGCCCTTAGTTAATATCTTCTTGGGTTTACACAAATGTTACACATTGAATTTAAACTACAGTTTACGGATTTTATCGCAATATATGGTTTGACTGAGATTAAATAAAAACCTAATGATCTAGAAACAAATTTTACTAGCCAACGCTTCGATTTCCTTACAGAAGTTGTTGTCACGGCAACCAGGTGAAATTTGTTTTCTTCTTAAATGTCAAAAAAAGTATCTTCAACAGCCCTAAATTGCCAAAATTCCTAACAATATCGTCTTGTATGACAATTAAACCATTACAGAGAACCTGCAGCGCAGCACGACTTGTCGCGTGACGTCATAGACGTCGTATTATTGTTGTGTCGCGTTCCGAAATTGCCTGCTTTTGTCGCCTGCACGCGCGAATCCATTCCGAATACCCATAAAAGCGTTATTTCTAAACCGACGGTAAACGTGAAGGCTGAATGGATACCCCCTCCCACAGGATATAGGAAAGGGGGAGAAACGAAATGCATTTAGACGTTTTCCCCCGTTTTTAGCGATCACTGTAGTTTACTCAGTGCATTGTGCCTCGGACAATGGTCTGATACAATTGTTTTCATCAATTCGATTGTCAACCAAGTTATGATTTAGTGAAACAAAGGCAGTTTTAATATACCTCTATTTGAAACTGTAGAGGAATATACGTTTGAGTCCTCGTTGGGTTTTCAATTGAATTAACCGCTTCAATGATTTCAGTCTTTTGATTGTCACTTTTGTTTTAAGTGTTTATTATTTAGTTGCATGTATTGAGGCTTTGTGAGGTTTTGTTTTGAATGTCTTCTCTTTTGAATTTGCAGTTTATTGAGTTGTAAGGTATTATGAGTTTCACCAGTGGGGCGGCGGTATTGTTGTCAGAATTTAAAATTTTTGTTTGGAATCTGAACTGTACTTAATATTTAATAGAATTCGTATTGTTATCGTATGTTCTAAAATATTCAAGATTGATATATTTATTGTAATTTTTACCAGTGGCGCTCTTCTTTTTTGTTTCAGCTCCTTCAATATAATGAATCGAATAGGACTTGTCCTACAGTATCCATCTACAGCATCCGTTGCAGCGTATCTCTATGACATTTTCCATGTGCGACATAGGGATATATACCAATATATCTCTATGTCGCACATGGAAAATGTCTTCTTCGAACACTTGTTCGTTGTCTGCATAGCTAAACGCGTTAGTTATAATTTAATAGTCCCAAGATATTGCAAACATTTTTAGACACTCCCACACAACCAAAATAATGTCATTAATTGAAGCCTGCGAGCTATTTTGATACATAATTATCATTTCAAAAATAATGTTATTTAATTTCATGTATATTTGGGCGTGACTCACAATAGCTTAGATTTAACGAGACAGACAGACAGATAAACATAATTATGCCTGTTTCATTGCATGTTATAAACTTAAGTATTTTAAGAATAAAAACGATCGTTTTGTCTGATATTATGAGGACCGTGAAATAACGACGTAAAATATCTTTAGTAAAGCCCACTTACTATTCTACAAAATAGTTGTAAATTAGAGGGTCTTCCTGCGTCAGCTTTACGTATAATTATTTATGTATAATATCCATCAGTTTTGGATCAAAATATCAGTAGCCGCATTAAAATTAAAACTAAATATCTACTAATTTTATTTTTTTAACTTAGCTTAAAATTTAACATGTGAAAAGCATACATACATTCAATACTGTTTAAAAAATTTACATTCCCCTTGAGTGCTTACAAATTAATCGACACGAGTAATCTTTAAACATTCATTAATTTTGACAAATCGAAAAGACTAAAGCTCTTAGGCTACACTTGAGTGGCTCCCGATTTTTTATCTGTACCATCTTTAGTCTACTTTTGACTTTTGACAAGAACAAAAACCTTTGATCATTTAATTCTTAATCAGAATTCTGCGCATCAATTTCCCAATTTGACAACTCTCGAACATTTCACAGTCTCAATGTTAGCCTTTGTACCCCCAAAATACTGATTTAATCTCTTAAGGCACTTCAGCCATGAAATAATCTCTTGTCTAAAATTTCTATTTAAAAACAAAACGGTCTTTAGGCTTGGAAATTTCGCTATCAGCAATTTGTGCTACACACGGGTATGCGCCTAATTAAGCGTAACCTTTGTCCATTCCGAGTCACAATTACATAGAATTAAACGTGGCCTAAAATAATATTGGAGTAAAAGCGACAAAGTTCTGAATACTGTTGGGGTTTATTGTTGGGTTCTGTTACATTAGGTAGGGTAGCTCCTACTCTCGTTTTGTTTTCTCCCAATCAGTTGGTACAATCTGCATCGCTTCTAGTGTAGTGCGACTTTGGACACGATTTTGGGATTTTGGTTGGCAATTTTTTGGTATTTTGTTGATTGTCACGATGAATTGAGTGTGAAATGTGACTGTGGTAAGGGTTTATTGTCGGGTAAGGGAACTGCCTGACCACCGGTTCCAGTAAAAGGTTGCAATTATCCCCGATGTCAGTTAACGCTCCTATTAATGTACAACAGAAGAGCTGTTTAGTTTTGTTTGCCGAATCTTGTGGAGTGAACCGAATACCACTTAACTGTTAGTTGATTGTTTTTTGTTCTGTGATATGGTTACAATTTTTAATTAGAGAATGTGTGAATTGCTTTTTATGTGTAAGGGTCGATAAGCTGTTTGGCTAAACTTTTTATACTTTTGATTAAAGTACTGGAATTGCTGTACAAAATTAGTTTGTTTAGCACAAATTCTATATTTGCTTGCAAAATTGTTCCTTTTAAACTGTAAGTATAAATGGGACTTGAGATACATAGCTATCATAGCCTCGCAAACGCAAGATCTCTGAAACAAGATTCTGACGCTGAGGAGTCGTTCTCTTTTCTTTCTTTCTAACTTTCCTTAAAGCATAAGCAACAGAGTAATCGTATCAAAATAAATCGCCTTATTCCTTCAAATCCACACTTAAAGTCAGTTAGATTGCTCCTACAGAGCCAACTGAGATATTGTCGTAGTATAGTAGTCACATAGTTGATCAGCTCCATCAACAATGACAGCACTCTTCAACACTTTCACAGTAAATTATCCAAAGCTACCAACTTCCTTCAAAGCTAGGTAAAACCATGTTATTTTAATGAAAAGTTGTCAAGGAAAATGTAACGTGGAAACATTTCGGTGCCTTCTCAACGCGGAGACATCTTAATTTGCTGAAAACTCAAACGTAGCATTGAAAAGGTATACGTTATTATTTCCGACGGCGCAAAGCTTCCGAGATTCGGTCCAATGTATGAGATAAGGCGTTCATATTTGTATTTTATTGTCTTAGTTTTGTCATTGAATGTTACAAATGTTAAAGGCCCTGAAATATTAATATGGTCTTTGCACAAGGTACACAGAGAAAAAATGCTAAACAATAGAAAAAAACGGTATTAAACAATTGAATTCATTGGTCAAATTGTTTGCCTGCCAACCTACACTTAGCCAGCATGGAGAACTATGACCTAGCTCTTATCATAATGTGAAGAGTACTGTGCCCAGTAGTAGGACAGTTTATATTATACGGGGTTGACAATGATTGAAAAGAAATTAAAGTTCGGCGGCTGGGCTTATCAGTATACTTGGAGTTTCGTTACAGAACATTATTTCGAGCCTTCCTCCAACACTCAAAATCAAGTTTCAATTTTAGTGGAGGGAGTATGTGCGACGCCCTAAAGATGTTTGGCCTACGAACTTAAGACCACCGCAGTGTCTTCGAGCTCCGTTAGTGTTGGGTTCATGTGAATTTACCTCAGTGTAGTATGGCATGCGCGACACCACCGGGAGTCAATACCGTCGTATTAGTACATAAGCTGAACCCGTCGAGGACTATAGTACTTAGCAATTTATACCTAATTGTAGTCTGCTATTCACATTGTCTGTTTCATTGCCTTTCGTATGTTATGGAAATAAACGATTTTTTCTTTCTTTCTTTACATCTAAAGTTATAGTTTACTTTTGATTTGGTCGAACAAGTTGGCCTACAAGTAATTATTTTTTGTATAAACTAACTATTTCAAGGCATTTCCTTTGGCACTCAATTTGTTTCAATAAGATTGTCAAGCGACATACAATTCAGTTTTATAACCTTTTTAATTTAGAGAAATACCGAAGCTTGTTATTCTATAGACCTTGTTCGGGTTTGATTGGTTTCCGCTTGTCAATGGGAAGCATACATTGTTTGTTTATTTGACATGTTGGCGGTAATTAATTATTTTTCTCTATTACCGATTCGTATCCGAATTTTTCATTAAAAAATTCGCACAGGCTTTGTAAAATATTAGTCATATAAGTATCTGTACCCTGTGGATTAAAAACACTTGATTTGTTTTAGATTTAAAGCACTATTTCTTAAGGTCAAAGAGTTGTAAATCCAAATGATTAAATTTTTGGGTTAAGGGCATGATTAACTTGGTAAAGTAATGTGTGATTATTTCTTTGTTTCGGTGATGCCTATCTTTCTGTCAGAAAGTCTCGGAAGTTTTCAATATGACAGCGCTATCACATTAGTCTGATGCTGCAAGGCAACCAGCCGGGTGTGTCATTACCCAATCAAGATGGTCGATAATATATTTTCCAATTACTTGGCAATTTCTGAGTTTTGTTTTCTGCTCTCTTAGCTTCTTCTTTAAATGCCTGAATTATTATCAATTAAATTTTAAGTAATTTTAAATTAATGAGATGTCTAACAAGTAGATATCAGGACTTTTCTATAGCAATGACTGCACATATGGCGTAGTGGCTTAAAAGTTCGACTTACTATTATTATATACTTGCTGGTGTGTTGTGTCTTGGGTACCATTCCCACACGGGATAAATTGTTGTATGAGCCTCAAACGGAGTTTAGATGAATTAAGTGAAAGTTATTTCACTACATAAAGTCGCTTGCGATATGATTTAGTCCAGTGCCAGTTTATTTAGGGGTATTGACTCCGTTCAAAACTCTTTATCACAACTGGAACTGACGGCTTAGGCTAAGTCCTGATAACCTCTGAAAGCAGTCTGTTGCTATCTCCTATGGTTTGAAAGAAATGTCAAGTAAATATGAATCGCTAACTCTTATACTATACACAGTCATAGCCGTCGGCATTACATCGAGCTTCTTAACTCTAATTGCGCAAGATGTGTACTCCGTGTAGTCGAGGCGTCTTCTGCCTGATTTTAATAGTAACGATCGCCAGCTACAAGAGATGTGGCTTTCACCAAGAAATTGAAGATTTTGTACATGAATTGAGTTGCTTCGGGCTTACTTTTATTGGTTTTAATAATAAAGATATACAGATTTTTATCTTTTTGTAACCACCTTTATTATTTTTGTCTTTGAAATATGCCTTCGAATAACAGCGTAGGTAATATCATAAAAAATCCTAAATCTGATGTTTTTGCGGTGGTGATATAAATATCACGGCGAGATTGGACTCATTGATTCTATGTTTACATTTAGTGCTACGTTTGCGAACCAAAGGCGTAGACTCACGAGAAAGAACGGGTAATAAAACTCATAGGAACTCTTTTCAAACACCAATTAATAATTGCGTTAAAAATATAGTTTAATTATAATGAGCCCGTTCCTAATGTAGAATGCTGTCTCCTGGGATCCTATAAAATATTTGATTTGATATTTATATCTGTTTTTTCAAGTAGTTGTTAATTTTTACAAATTAAAAATAAATGATAAATAGTAGGACAAAAAAGCACTATCAACCAGTGACGTTTTAATAGTCGCTTGGTTCTTCATGGTTCTTGCAATATTTGAGCCTCCAACTTAATTAAGTAGGTATACCTACAAGACTATAGTTGTATTGTAAGCCTTTACTGTCGGTCAGTCCATTGTTGAAATTTCAGACTACTTAATTGTCCTATTATTATTTTAATAAACTATAAATTAATCGAAATGAATAAAGCGTTATAATTTATACGATTGTATGAAGCTAAAATTCTGTGATATCTGGTAAAAAATAGAAAGGAGACCTCGGGTTACACCGGTTGCATTTAAGACTTATGGTTTGAAACCATAAGTCTTAAATGCAACCGGTGTAACGCTTTATAAGATTGTATAGGAGTCCAATGCGGACAACATCGGGTTTTATGTAGGAAATGTTTGGATACATTTCCTTATAATTTCGTTCATTAGAACAATTTCATTACCCATGTTCAATTCAAGCATAACGAATGCCATAGAATTCTCATTTCATAATTCAAAAGCATAGCAATAAAATACTTTATTACTATACAGTCCACTTATTTCATATCTTATTAGGCCCCTTTTTATATCAAGCCTTTATTTTTAACAAGCCATTAGCCTCACAATCAAAGAAACCTTCTAGTTACGATAAGGATCGTATTATTATTGTTAAGCATGGTGGAGCCGGATATGGATCAAAAGGGCATTCGTGGCAAAGAAATCTGGCTTTTAGATTCGTCTATATAAATTTTATGTAAGTCACAAATATAAGTCTTCTAATACTTCGGAGTTATGGAATATGTTTGAGTATAAGAACCATCGTATACTTTGATTCAAGCCGACAATCTGTATATAAAATTAATGCGTGTCTGACTGACTGACAGACAACGCAAAGTCAATAGTATTAAGCGCTAGAACGTAAAATTTTACATGTATGTTACTAGATTTTTTCAAATTATCATGGGATCGTACAGAAACGTTAAAATTAAAAATATTAAACTGTTCAGGCGTAGGTGCGGTCGTCTCCAAATATATTTGATTAAATCAGCTGCCCTTTCTTTGTTCCATTTTTTGGTACGTATCGAGAGGCGTTACCAAGTGCACAAAGTACAAAATAATTTAGCGGGTCTTAATCGCGTAAACTTAACTTATTTAAGGTATAAATACCTATTTGTTTCCGATGTTTTGATCGTCTTCCACCGATCGTGGTCGCGGAGAGTCTCTCCGTGATCACGAATTATTTCGTATGATGTGTACAAATCGCGAAAGTTTAAAATCGATTAAGTACACAAAGCTTTATAACTGCTACCGCTGCACGACGATACACTGATAGGCACAGACGAGAGTAAATCTGTTTGAAATGCCGCAAAACTCGCTTTGTTATTATTAACATTATCGTAATTTTGAATGCATGGTTGGCGTAGTGGTTTAAGCGGCCGCCTCAGCGCTCGATACTGCGCCATGTGTGGTGGGTTCGATCCCCACACGAGACAACATTTTGTGTGGTTCATAAATTTTTGTTTCGAGTCTGTGTGTTCATTGTGTCTGTTAGTTGTATGTTTGTAATATCCCCCGCGACACAGGATTTAGTCCTAGTAGAGTTGTCTTTAAAAAATATCTTTTTCGTAGCTATGGCAAAATTTTGTTTTATCAGATATTGTGCGATGCAATATCAGATGTTGTTACGACTGAGGATGTTTTCACCCGGCTGCCATGCAAGATAACCAAAAACCGAAATCCAACCCAGCGTTTCCCACAGTCGATAACTTAGCCATAAAATTCTTATCACAAACACCTCCTAAACAAATGGGTAAGGTAAACCCTACTCAGACAAATTAAAAACATACAACACAAACATACTTTTCACATAATCGCTTGAAATTCTCTGCGATCGAATCTGAATATCGCATTTTCCGTATCCGAAAGTCCCTAAGGTTTACTTTGACAAAACATACAGACATATCGACCTTATCTCTTTTATATAATTAAGGGAAGTTCTCGATATACGAAGTATGCCGAGTTAGTGAATCCCCCTGCGTCAAAACTTTCCTACTAATAATTAACATGGATTTGAGACTCGGATTATGTCGGATAAAAGGTGATGATAACTTTTGCGAGAAGAATCAATATTTACGACAATAAGGCAAAAAGGTCATGTACTTTTGAAGGGTCTTCTCAAGGACAGTAAACCTGTATTTTTATTATTGGTATTTTCCTTGAGGTTGTTTTGTAAATATTTGAAAGAATCAAATAGGAAAATTGCGTCAAAATATAAGACTTCTTATAATAGAGACGACTGTACCAAAAGGATTCAAGCTATTTATGAACAAATAAAATGACAAAAGGGTTACCTCGACTACTATATTCCGAGAATCGCTGTAAGTATGTTATCCTTTCTTAATTGTTTGCTGAAGTAACTCTACATATCTGAAGCGTCTGTTCAAGGAGCAGGTCTGTTCTGATGCAAAAAAACAGCAAGGTTATTGAACTGCGTTTTTATACATGATAAAAAATCTTTCATCTGGTTAATTTCGTGGGAACCGGTTGGATGTATGTGTTGAGAGAACCTTGGGAGAGGCCTATGTATAGCAGTGGACGTCTCTAATCTGATATGATTATGATGATGAAAAATACTTTTGTAACCGAGAGCATTTATTTCCTGTAGATGATGGTTTAAAAAATTATCCTTGTCTATATTCTGCTCGGCAAGAGCGGTTTCGCACTACGTCCGATCCGAATCCGATCCGGACCCGAAAATACGATACGATGTAGTGGTAGAACATTTTCTTTGATTATTCAGAGCATTTTATAAGAATTGGAGATAATTTTGTGTTTAAGGTAAGTTCAAATCTCATTGCATCTGATCGGAGTATTGACGAAACGGTTAAATTGCATTTTATATGAACTTCAGTCTAAAACGCCGAATCCGAGCTTAAATCTAGACTCTCCAATGGCAGAACAGTTTAATCTTACTACTAGGTGGATTGAATAGTAATAGTTGAGTCGACATTGAATTGCAGTGATATGTTACCTGTAACAGAAAAGGAACATTGAATTTTGCGCTTTAAAAAGTTAAAGTCTTTGATTTAAATTTCTCTTTCGTTCTTTCTTTTTGACTCATAGTGCTGTTGATATCATATTCTACCACATACACAATTACACACAATACCTATCTAGTCGCATATTAAGCAGAGTTTCACTATAGATAGTGACACGTCATCACCTCAAACCATGACGTGATCTTTACAAAACTTACGTGCTATTCAATAGAAGAATAAGATCAAATCAACATACTTTGCAATGTAATTAATAAATGCGCTAGTATGGTCACCTACTAAACCTGCCTATGAAACAGTATTAGACATGGAAGGTGGAACAAGCCCAAACAAAAAAGCTTTCACACTTGACACCAGTGTCACGTCATCACCACAAGCCATTCCGTCATCTACAAATCCTTAAGGGCTGTACCATACAAGAATAACACCTAAGCAACACACATAGCAACGCAATTAGTAAATGTGCCTGTATTGTTTCTGGCAGTGTGCACACGACCTAATTGCTCTCAGCAGTGGAAAAACAATGCGAGCTGAGCGAAACTAGAACCAATTTTGTTCAAACATGAACATGACATTCTTGGCATTCCAACACACATCCAACTTATCACCGAGGAAGATGCGTGATAGTTTAAGATCATGTAATTTATCACGTACGGCGGTCGGCTCAGACATGCTGCATCGGCACAATACACAGACGGCACACAACTAAATACGTGTATATGTGTACATAGAATAAGTTTAGTATACAACAAGTCTGGATCGTACTAGTACTTTTAAAATAACTTACTGTGAGAAATAGTGCTCAAAATAAGTCTCCATAGTGTTAATAGTTGTAAACAACATAACCTACAATACTACATGGAAAGTTTTTGCCGATGTCTGGACTATTCGTGAGTTACACAACAAAATAACATCCTGCACAGTCATTACCATTTTGAAATTCACTCACACATAAGTATATTTCAAATTTTGTCAGCTGATACCTACTTAAAACACAACACACACATGCAAGAAACTCAAGAATAAACAACTGTTTTTGACAGCAACGGAACAGATTATAAAATCAACACATCTTTCAGTCTTACCAACATATTAAAACTTAACATTGGGCGCGTTCCAGTAATAACCAACGGTATTAAGCACAAGATTTTACTACTTCTGCCATCTATTATTTAGAACCACAAACTACGGCAAGTAATACGTGAGATAAAGTTACTATGGACGAACAAGAAAATATCACTCAACGCACGCGTAAACCCCAGCGATCCAGTTCACTAGATGAAATATCAAAATCGGATTCTTCCTTATTCGACACCACCATGATGAGTTTACCTAACTCCTCGTTTATTGACTGCCAAATGGTTCAAGAACTTAATGAAAAAATTAATGAGCTCAATAACCAATTGGCAAGTGCTCACACCGAAATTGAAAATTTGAATATTGAGAACCTCAGATTAAAGTCCGAATTAGACAAAAGTCTGAAAGTCACCGAGACATTCAAAAAGATCACTTCCGAGGACTGTACGCCTAAGTTAAGTAGTATTAAGAAAGGAAAAGGAAAACGAAGTACATTTTTAACGCCTACAAAAAATATGACTGCAATACAAAAAACCGACATCCAGTTTACAAATGATTCAAATACAGCGGCCCAGAATATAATAAACATTGAGTCACCAAATGAGCTTTTAAATCCTCACTTCGATGAGCATGATACAGATAGTAAGAACAGCTTAGGGAGTTTAAATACAGCTACACAAATTACACCTCTGACGATTAGAGATTCGAATAAATGTGTACAGAAACAAACAATATTAGATTCACCTAAACAAACATTACTGAAAATTAAAACTCCCGATACGTGCATAGAAACTAAAAAGAAAGTTGTCATTATTGCTGATGACCAAGGACGCCACTTACAACACACACTGCAGGTCTTAATTGGCGAACGGTTTCAAGTCACCTGTTTCTGGAAGCCAGGAGCTAAATTGCAAGATGTTTTGATGTCCGAAGGTCCACAACTGAACAGTCTAACGAAACAAGATTATGCTATAGTGGTTGGTGGTATAAATTATCGATCTCCGAGCATCTTTAGTATATGTATAAGTCACTTTCTGTGCTCTTCTAGAAATACGAATGTTCTATTTTGCGAAATTCCTTACAATAGATTCCTGAATGAAAAGAAATTAAACTATGAAATTAAGTTATTATGTTCCAAATTTCAACATGCAAAGTACATTGACATGGGTTTTTCCACAATGATACCATATCGCAGATTATTTCCTCGCCATATATCGCAGATTTTGCTACGAGAAATATTATTTAAGTATAATTATCTTCGATTCACTGCTTTTCAAGCTTCATTGACAAATAAAAAAAAGTACTAATAGAAAAAGCCACCCAAACGAATGACATTGAGTATATAAGCAAGTCAAATGAATCTTTACCAAATAGTAACGTTATTATAGATGAACTGGCTGATACTCACAAGGCAAATAGTATTAGTAATTTTTTTCGTCCATAATTCAATCAATGTGCTTCACCAGAATATTAACGGACTCTTGAGTAAAGTCGATCTACTTTGTGTGAGTCTCAATACACTCTTACAAAAAAACATTAATGTTGACATTATTTGTGTAACCGAACACAACATGATACAACAAGATACATCTCAGTTATGTTTAGAGTCGTTTTCCCTGGGAGCCGCATGTGTGAGAAAACATAGAAATGGTGGCTCTTGTATACTTGTGCAAAATAAGCACAAATTTAAAATGGTTGAGGAAATTAAAAATTATGAAATTCTTAACATACTAGAATGCAGTGCCATAGAACTTATCGACCACAACATCCTAGTAATATGTGTGTACAGACCTCCCAGCTATAATCTCAATGACATTGAAACCTTTTTTTGTAAATTTAACGATTTGTTACAAAACATTTGCCGTGGAAATAAAAGAATTATTATTTGTGGTGACCTGAATATTAATATTTAAAAAAAGAATAAATTGACGATACAATATAAGTTTATTTTAGCCCAATACAATCTCAGATTAGCTATAGAGTCGCCAACACGTTTGTCTAGCCAAACCTGCATAGATCACATCATACACAATGTTAAAGGGTCCAAAGGTAACATCATTGATCTAGCTCTCTCAGATCATACAGCACAGTTGCTGACCTGTCCTGTAAAAGCCTTTTCCACAATTAATCATTGGTATGTAGAAAGAAGAGAATATAGTGAGGAAAATTTAGAAAAGTTTAAAGAATATATTAGTTGTATTTCATTTAGTAGTGTGTATAATAGCAACGACCCGGAAAAAGCTTTTAATTATTTTCATGACTTGTTTGTTCTCTTTTATAAGTTGTGCTTCCCCATAGTCAAATATAAGAAGTCTATATATCAAAAACAAAAATGGATAAGCAAAGGTATCAAACTATGTTCTAAACGAAAACGCAGCTTACTTATGAAATATAGAAGAACTAAGTGTGTCAATGACAAAATTAAATTTAAAACTTACTCTAGTAAACTAAACAAAATTATCAGACTTACTAAGAAGTCACAAAATGATTATTATATTTCAAGTAGCCAGAATAAGACCAGAGCAACCTGGAACGTAATTAATAAAAATAAGTTTAATATAGGTTATATCACACAGATTTATGCAAATGGGGAATTAATTACTGATCCAAGAGCAATTGCACATAGTTTTAATGATTTTTATATTAATCAAATTGAAACCTTGATTCATAATAAAAATTTGACGGTTAATAATAATTTGACATCCAGTAATAAACAATGTATCTTAAAATTTTCTTGCAATAATAAATTGACATCTAATTATAAATCCACAGACACTAATTTTAATTCAATATTTATTCAGCCTACCACACCAGATGACATTCAAAGAATCATAAAATCACTCAGGAACACGAGTAGTACTGGCTACGATGAAATAGCGACCAAAGTAATTAAATATGTGAGCCAGGTTATTTCGCCAATTCTTTGTCATATATTTAATTTGTGCATATGTGACGGCGTATTTCCGTCAATACTAAAAACAACAAATATAAAACCACTCTTTAAAAAGCTAGATAAGGAGAACATGACATGCTACATGCCCATAGCTCTTATACCTGTTTTATCTAAGGTACTGGAAAAAATAATTCATGGTAGTTTATATACCTTTATGGAAAAATATCACATTATTACGGATGCGCAAACAGGATTTAGGAAAAATTTATCGATGAACAAAGCTATTTATGAATTGCTTAGAGAAGTAATGTTTAATGTCGATCGCAATACACCTGTCTGCGCCTTATTCATGGATCTTACAAAAGCATTCGATTGTGTGGACCATGAAATTCTTAAGGGCAAGTTATATAATAGTGGCATAAGGGGCAACGCCTTAGATCTGATAATTTCGTATCTGAGCCTTAGGCAACAAGCAACTATGATAACTACAATGTGTAAAATGGAGAAAAAAGAACTGTCCTTTTTATCTGGATACAGAACTATTAAATATGGTGTTCCTCAGGGTAGCGTCCTGGGACCTCTGTTGTTTCTTCTTTATATAAACGATTTCCCAGGAGCTGTTGCCACTCCCATGATACTTTTCGCTGATGATAGCACTGTCATATTTTCGGACAAAAATCATGACAACTTAAAACGCAGTATAACAGAAAATCTAACAAATATAGTTGATTGGTTAACAGCCAATAACCTAATAATGAATCTGGAAAAATCCAGCTTAATGTTATTCAGAAACAGAGCTGGACCGGCTATAGATTTGGAGATCGAATATTCAGGTACACAAATAAAAGAGGTTGACTTTGCGAGATTCCTTGGCCTAGATCTTGATTGCAACTAGAATTGGAAGAAACATATAGAAAATTTATGCTTGAAGCTTGGTAGAAGCTCGTATGCTCTCTACATGCTATCAAAAACTGTTAATACTTCTACAGTTGTAACAGCATATCATGCAAATGCAGAATCATTAATGCGTTATGGTATCATCTTTTGGGGAAACTCTACCAATTGGGAGTATGTTTTTAAAGCTCAAAAGCAATACATTAGAGCTATTTATAGACTTAAGAGTACTGAGAGCTGTAAACCAAATTTCAAAAAACTTAATATACTGACTCTTCCATGTATCTATATATTGGAGGTAGCTATATTTGTAAAGAAAAATATGCACCTATTTACTCATTTAAGTGGTCGACGCCATGGATATAAAATAAAAACTGTGCCTAACAAAACATCGCTTCTTAATAGAAGCTTATTTTGTATGTCATCAAGGATTTACAACAAACTCCCTGCTAATATTTGTAAATTAGACAACATAAATGAGTTCAAGGCAAAACTAAAGAATATATTACTGCAAAAAGTGTATTACAGTGTTAAGGAATACTTAGAAGACAAATATATATTATAATTAAAGTACAATGGTATTCCAATGATGATATTATTTGACATGGTTTTTTGATATAATTTAATTTTATGTACCTTTTTATAATAACTTGACCAAAACTAAATTTGACCTAAGAGGTTTTCTCATTGACATTATATTCATTGTTTTCGTAAAATCATAATTCTTGACATTTTCTTTTTATTTTGTGAAGATCATGATAATCTTATATTTTAAAATATTTCACAAAAATTGTAATTTAAAAAAAAAAGCTTATTTTCAAATATTTGCATGCCACAAGGTGGAGTATGGAGAATCGTTTATTTTATGTAACATCTTTACCATTGTACCTACCCATATTCGCAAATAAAGTTTATTATTATTATTATTATTATATAAGATTATAATTTTAAGAAATAAACCAGTCACAAGTTCACTCCCGGCTTGGACTCATACCCTACCCCACACCTCTCACTGCGGCCAAGACACCCTTAGCCGTCACCATGATCGGTCTTGTGAGTCTGCTCGACCGGCAGTGAGATAACCCACTCCGCTACACCTTAATCCTACCCACTTTCCGTCTGCCGCAGGTCTACCGGCGACAGATATCCCGGCCCAGGGATCCCAGGGACTGCTAGGGAACTAGGGATTAGGGTTGTATACGCGACAGTCTGTGTGACCACAGTGTACACGGCCTCGCTATACAATATACCTAACAGGGGTAGGGTAGCACTAGGGAGATAGGGAATAGGTGGACTTGGTTACTGCGACGGTAGCCAAGTTGAGGGATACTACTACAACAAGGGAATAGGAGGACTTGGTTACTGCGACGGTAGCCAAGTTGAGGGAAACTACTACTACAACAAGGGAAATCAGCGGCACAAATCAATTTAACACAATTACTGTACATGAATAGAAAATATAGTAACAAAATTAATTTACTCGGATCCTCCATTCGAATCGTTTCGCCTCCCGGCTTGTTCCATCCCCCTCCGTTCATTTTCCTATAATTTGACAGTAAGAAAACAGGCCTTTGTGTCGTTTCGATTGAAAGGGCACAAAGCCGCATCTACGTTGTTTACTTTGGACGAGATTTTGGTTTGATTTCGGGAAACGTGTGAAATGAAACGGTTGTGCAATATTTTTATAGGAACTCGTTGTAATTTAGGTATGTATTTTTGTTAAAGTTTTGTATTTATTCATTTAGGTAAAATGATGACGCTTATGAATTAATTATTTTAATGTATTTATATTTAGTGCCTCGTTCGAAAAGCAAGAGCGTAGAAACATGAGAAAAACGGGCATACGGCGGAAAAAACTTACAACGTTAGGAATGATACTTGTAGTCCTAGCTTTAAAAATGTTAGCCAATCTAGACCTACGCGAGTCTTCCAATGTATTAGATTCAACCAATGGTTTAACTTTTCGTGACTCGTGTCTTGTTATTAGTGTTTGGATTAGTTTACTAAATGAGCAACTCCAAGTACGCTACAGGAATAATTAACCCTTAATTACTCGCGTTCATATAGTTACACTAACGCTCGCGTGGGGAATATATAACCCCAATTTTAAAGGTACAATAAAACATATTTTTAATAATATACTTTTACTTTTATAATAAAAATTTGAAAAAGACAATATTGTTCTAAGTTGTAATAGTATCCATAATAAACATTATTATAAACTTATATAGACATGAAACTTTAAATTGAGTAACTTTTTAATCAATACATTTATCATATATCATGGTGGAATGGTCGTGACAGACTTGCTGGTGGCATTTGGCACACGTGAATCTTATTTTTTTATCCTTTGACCTTGAGCAGATATGGCACCTTTTGTAAGTTGTCGATGGACCACCCCCATGGACATGGAAGTGGAGCCAGGATCCTGAACTTCAACATTTCGCTTTAGCCGTTTTTATATGGCCCTAGGCAGTTGTGGTATACTTGATCGAGTTTGTTGGTGAGCCTTTACCAAATCTACTGCAAGGTGCTTCAAAAATTCCCTTCTTCATATTCCGTGGTCCATTTTATTTTTATAAATGACATAAGCATTGCTACCAGCAACGTTGAGGAGGTGATAAAGTATAACCATAGGCCATCTCTTTGTACGTCTTTCGACGTTATAGTTAGCACAAATTTGGTAGTTGGTATCTACACCACCTTTCGTGCGATTGTAGTAAAAAATAATTTCCGGTCACTTTGGATCACTTCAGTGTCTCTCTCACCTTCATCGGGACTATCTATGCTTTCTTCTTCATCTTCTAATAACCACTCAGCAATCTGATAGTTTTGATAGTAGTTAGAAAGACGCTTACTCGACATTTTAGGCGTTCTAACCTAAAAAAAGCAAAAATAAGTAAAAAACGAATCATTTAGTACCTGTACCACACATTAAAAAGATAAAACAAAACTACTCACAAGTCCAAAAAACGTTGCACCAAAGCTCGCGTGGGGTAATATATACCCCAGACGCGACCTCCTGGCACAACCACATGGCACGGAGCAGCGCTCGCGACTGATTCGCGGCGAGGGGAGGTATTTAGGCAGCTACTGAGAACGGTATGAAGGTAACTTTAAAAATGGTGGTGATAAGACGCTTCAAATACGGTGTGGGGTTAAATATACCCCATGCGAGTAATTAAGGGTTATATGCAAATGGATTATGTCCTAAATACCAAAAATAGGTGATAGTTTGGTATTAGTGTATGTTATGTACTAATTTAGAACTGTAATCAATGTGCTATAAATGCTTCTTAAATCGTTGATTTTTAGTGTCATAACTCCAAGATTTATGAATTCCAGCGTTAATCGTATAGCATACATATTAGAAAGTCCATTTTTAGGGTTCCGTACCTAAACGGTAAAAAACGGGACCCTATTACTAAGCCGCCGCTGTCTATCTGTCCGTCTGTCTGTCTGTCACCAGGCTTGTATCTCATAAACCGTGATAGCTTGAAAGCTGAAATTTTCAGAATTTATGTATTATGGTTGCCGCTATAATAAAAAATACTAAAAATAAAAAATAATGAAAATATTAAGGGGGATCCCATACAAAAAACGTGTTTTTTTCGTATTTTTTGCTCAAAATTACTAACTGTACTTAACAGGTAGACGCTTTAAATTTTTACAGAATATGTAGTTGTATATTACCTTTCAAAATCAATAATTAAATAAAAAAAAGATAGTAAAGGGGGCTCCCATACAACAAACGTAATTTTTAAGCAATTTGTTACTCGATCTTATAAACAGGTAGAAACTTAAAAAGTATTTATACAACGAACGTGATTTTCTTTTATAGATGATGGTACGGAACCCTTCGTGCACGGGTCCGACTCGCACTTGCCCAATTTTTATATTTTGTGTACTAAACATATTACAAATATTTAACAAAAAGTATAAAACGCGAATGCATATGTTATACACGTTTCAGATCACCATAAAAAAAATTGCAAGATGGAGTAGTGCCTTCTTCTTCTTCTCGAGTCGTTGGTACAGAATTAAAGTAGTGCCTATTGTGTTATTGTTTGCCTTCCATTTGAAGAATAATCCCAGAACCTCATCATTTTTTATTTTTAGTATTTTTTATTATAGCGGCAACCATAATACATAAATTGTGAAAATTTCAGCTTTCAAGCTATCACGGTTTATGAGATACAAGCCTGGTGACAGACAGACAGACGGACAGATAGACAGCGGCGGCTTAGTAATAGGGTCCCGTTTTTTACCGTTTAGGTACGGAACCCTAAAAATGGACTTTCTAATATGTATGCTATACGATTAACGCTGGAATTCATAAATCTTGGAGTTATGGCACTAAAAATCAACGATTTAAGAAGCATTTATAGCACATTGATTACAGTTCTAAATTAGTACATAACATACACTAATACCAAACTATCACCTATTTTTGGTATTTAGGACATAATCCATTTGCATATAATTATTCCTGTAGCGTACTTGGAGTTGCTCATTTAGTAAACTAATCCAAACACTAATAACAAGACACGAGTCACGAAAAGTTAAACCATTGGTTGGATCTAATACATTGGAAGACTCGCGTAGGTCTAGATTGGCTAACATTTTTAAAGCTAGGACTACAAGTATCATTCCTAACGTTGTAAGTTTTTTCCGCCGTATGCCCGTTTTTCTCATGTTTCTACGCTCTTGCTTTTCGAACGAGGCACTAAATATAAATACATTAAAATAATTAATTCATAAGCGTCATCATTTTACCTAAATGAATAAATACAAAACTTTAACAAAAATACATACCTAAATTACAACGAGTTCCTATAAAAATATTGCACAACCGTTTCATTTCACACGTTTCCCGAAATCAAACCAAAATCTCGTCCAAAGTAAACAACGTAGATGCGGCTTTGTGCCCTTTCAATCGAAACGACACAAAGGCCTGTTTTCTTACTGTCAAATAATAGGAAAATGAACGGAGGGGGATGGAACAAGCCGGGAGGCGAAACGATTCGAATGGAGGATCCGAGTAAATTAATTTTGTTACTGTATTTTCTATTCATGTACAGTAATTGTGTTAAATTGATTTGTGCCGCTGATGTGTGTATTCTGTCCTTGGAACGGAATTTGATTATTCTGCTTGAGAATGGGATCTGGGTAGGTGTGGCCAATCAATTAATGATTAGGGACTGTTGGAATTGTGGTGTTAATCTTGTGTGCTTTATTGAGTGGTACCTATATATAGTGTGTAATATAATTAGTGACAAAGGAGACGGTTATAATCGGTCGTATCTATCTTTCATACTATAGGAGATATTACTTGTAAATAATATGTGTTATTTATTAGTTTGTTGTCATTGTCATTTTTATGTTTTTGTTTTGTCTTGTCTTGCCTGTAATGTATGAAGTAATTTATTTTGTGTGAAAACATGAATTATTCCTCTAAATTTCTTTCTACTGCAATGACACCAGAGTGCAAACTTAAAATAGTTTTTATTTACTGCATTGTTGATTATATAATAGAAAATACAAAAATATTAAAAACTAGAAATACACCTCTGCCTACCTCTTCGGGGTTATAGGCGTGAGACTATGTATGTATGTATGTTGATAAAATCTTTAATGAGCACTCTAATGATAATATTACACAAAATCTTACGTAAAATATGGTATGCGAAAATAATTTCCAAGAAATTTGATTTGTCACCGATATTAAAAAAAAACATCGTTTTGAAAGAACTTGAATATACGTCTCTAAATAAACTGTCATCACTTTGATTGGAAAACGAAACAATATTTTTCTATATAACATAGTAATAATTACATTTATATAAAATTTTATAATACCGAATATAAAATCACTTTTGTTACACACCATTAAATACCGTAATAATATATTCCACAGCAAAAATATACCGAATACTAAATGTTTTAGAATTAAATTTTTCATGTGGCGTATCACTTACCTCAATTTGAATAGCATATTTTTATTACATACATACATACATAAATACATATACATACGCCTTTTTCCCATCGGGGTAGGCAGTGACAAATAACGCCACTTACTTTTATCCTTACAGACCTTACGCGCATCCTCTACACTCATTACTCTTTTCATACATGCTCGTCGGTTTTGGGTACTTCGGACCTTGATGATTTTTAGGACGTCCCCAATTTGGTCGAGGAATGTCC
Source organism: Euclidia mi (assembly GCA_944739405.2). Lineage (NCBI taxonomy): Eukaryota > Metazoa > Arthropoda > Insecta > Lepidoptera > Erebidae > Euclidia > Euclidia mi. Next base: position 11,039,131 of record OX123207.2, on the reverse strand, counting down.
GACGAGGTCTGCCGTGACCGACTTGCCCACACACATTGGCCTTATAGACCCGATTCGGCATTCTTTCTTCACTCATTCGCTCCCCGTGTCCAAATACTTCAGCATTCCTCTCAATCCTTGTCACGACATCTTTTTTCAGACCACTGTTCTCTCGTATAGTTACATTCGGAATTCTATCAATCAGTTCCACACCACACATACTAAGTAGTGATCGCATCTCAACTGCGTTAATTCTAATTTCATGCTTATTCTGCCATACCCAACTCTCACTTCCATCTCACATACATCAACGTGGGGACAAGCAGTCCATTATGCACGGCCAATCGCGCCTCTTTTGGACAGTCTGGCCATTCATAAAAGCATACAGTGCTACATTTATACGATTGCCCGCAGTCACCCTCCGTTCAATACCTTAATCACATCTTTCGTCTCTTATAAAAACGCTACCAAAATATACAAATTCTTTTACTTGCTCTATTTTTATCATTTTTGGTATAAATACGGTATCTGTTTCATAAAAAATGTTTTGTTTGATATATCGAACCTTCATCAGATTCTACTGGCTTTTTTATAAACTTTGTGACTAATAATCTATATTCTACCAATGGTCTTTACTTTCTCATTAATATTATTATTTAGAGAGTAAAGATCTATTCACACATATAAATGACGTCATACCCGTGACGTTGAGGGACGGTGCTACATCAGGGGCTCATAAAATTCAGTGTGTACTTACATTTTATATGAATTTGTTCTCACACTTCTGTGTCCAGGCTAGACACAGACGAGACGAAGACAAAGACGACGGAGGTCCTCGTATCGGACACGGCACTATTATTTAAAATCAATATACATAATGTCACAAGACCCATCACCAAGCCTATTAAGTCTACTCGTATTGGACATCATGGCAAGTCATACTAAACAAAATGAAACATGGGAAATGACTTTTTTTTAAATAGACACCTTTTTTAAACCACAATTAAAAGAGCGCGCGTGCAATTTTCGAAATACCTATAGGGTAATAGGGTCTTTTTACACCCTGTATATAAAATTCTTCCGTTTTCGTCTGACTGACAGACAACATACAGCCAAAACAACAGAGTGTAGGGGGCTGAAATTTGTATATTTCTTTGAGGACTGTATGGGAGCACTAAGAGAGAATTTTTGTTAATTCCTTCGCTAGGAGTGATAACATCACACGCGGGCATAGCCGTGGAATAAGTCTAGTATAACATAAATTTAAGGAAAGTTACGAGTAAAAGTAATTTTTTTCTTTTTCTCTTTCACGGGTATTATTCTAATTTGTTAAAACAATACCCGGCCCTTTGGCAGGCGTACACACAGACAAGTCCTACGCGCAAAGGCCCTTTGAGTGTTTTAATCTTGAATGTGATGGGACACCTACTGAGGCGCCTCTATAACTACACTACTAAATACAGCGCCGGATTACTCTGGGCTATTGGGATGGGTTTTAAATGGATTGGTATGATAAAAACTATGGATGAAAATTAGGCGTCTGCCCTAAGTACTCCCATAGTACGTCGAAAAGGGACAGATGGTGACTTGCCAACTCACTAGATGGGCCTTCTCTTAATAGCCACCAAGGTAAACCATACAGACAGCCAGAGGGCAACACTGGCGCGAGCGGCTAGGGGTATCGAGCGGAGCGGCACCGGTTTCGCCTTCGCGGGCCTCGTGACAACGGAGACCCGGAGCGGGTTTCCCCGTAGTTACACCCTTGAGAATAACACTTCCAACCCCGAGCTAATAGCTTTTGTAGCTTCCTGCTGGCTGGCCGACTAATGCAAGACAGAGTTGAGAGTCCTGCGGGCACTCTTAGAAATCCACTACGACCAGCCAATAAAGGCAAGCCGGAGACGAGGCTCAGACTCCCTGAAGCATTCGGGACCACAGTGTCGCCACACACATTCAGCTCTCCACAAAGCTGCCCTGCGGTTATTATTAGTAAAAGTTACAAGTAAAAGTTATTGAAAGTTTAACTTATTGAAGAGAATATAACCACCAAGTCGGCCATAGCTGAGCATTTGTTGGAGTCAGGATCCAATCACTAGATTGAGCTACATTGGCCTCAGGTTCTCTCCACAGACCGTCACTATTTTTCAAGAATAGCACGGGAAGCGGTTGAAATCAAAAAGCAAGCAAATTTCAACCGGGAGGATGATTACCGTTTATCTACATCTTGGAATCCTGTCATCAGCAAATGTAGACACCGACGATGTGATATTATGCGGCACTGTGACGATACCATAAGTGCTGTGTATCGAAGTACCGACAGTTCCGAACTTATAAATGTAAATAATTGTGAAGACCAAGTGAGGGTAGGTTCCGAAACCCGCACTTCTCGGAGGCAGCGCTGATAGACATCAGTCATCCCGTGACCACGGCTGGTGTAACCCATGCCAAATCGTCGGGGCAAATAGAAAGGTATTTTATGTTTCTTTTCGTTTGGTTAACACGATTCAGACCCGTTACATAATCATTAGTATGTGTACAAATCGTGGTAGTTTAAAAGTAGTTATATCGTATAAAAAGCTTTATTAACAATTAAAATACCAATTACTGACATAGGTTTTTTATATAAGATGGTTTATTTGAAAGAGATACCGGATGAAAAAGTTTAAATACAGATTAATAATAAAAAAAATTGAAAAAGTCTTTATATAAAACTTTTAATTAGGAATCGCTTCTTGCCATTATTTCTAAAAATAAATAACCTAAACTGAACTAAAGTAATTACATTTTCGTAATGTGTATTTTTGCCGAGTTATTTTAATGAATAGACATTATGACATATAGAATTAATAGACATCACGAACTCAAATTACATCCAGACAAGAAGCATTGGGCCTAGGTGGGAAAAGGAATAGGAGAAGGAGACCTTCGTTACTCTTAGCAACTAAAATTATTACTAACGCCGATTTCATTATTAAGATATAACGTCCATAATATATATCATAAATATTGTCTTTATCGTCTAACCTACTAGACTGCGCACATAGAATCACTGTATCTATTGATGAAAATCGTACAAAAATCGTTCTGGAGGTTCTAAGTTTATTACGTTCATATTGACAGAGAGGACGCGGTGGGGTGGAGTGGAGAGATATTGATGATAAATAAAGATAAATGAACACAACAAACACAACTACTAATATCTTCTTACTAGTCAAATGTTGCCTAGTAGAGATCGCTAAAATCGATAGGGCCTCCATTGGTACTTTAATAAGCTTACCTTATCTTCATATTGCTGTACAATAAAGAATAAATGACTGTAACAGACGTTGTTCATAGTATAACTTATATTTAGTACGATTCCCGGTTTGGGCAAGACTTTCGAAGAACTTTGAAGCCTGTCAGTAATACTCAATTTCAAATACAATAAAATTTCCCATTAAAAGCTGGTAATTAAAATAGTTTTGCTAAAATTACAGCCTGTATAATTTATATATATATTATACATAGATATGGTCTACAAGCTCAAGATTATTGTTATAATCTTAAGCTTGTAGACGATATCTTCTAGTATTAAATTAATGTCTAAATTATAGGCGTTCCACGCCGAGAATTGTGTGGCGAGCCGCAAATGTGACTCACACCACTCAAAAACCTGTTTATGTTGCCAGTAATTCTGATAAGTGCTTCTGCAATCTATTAGTATCTGTCGATCTTACTGAAGCCTGTGGTAATTATGATTGATGTTCCCCACTAACTTTTTTGTTATATTTCTTTATATATATATATATGTATAATGGTAACTTTAGATTTTCCTGTTTTTTATGTAATCTAGTTGTTTCTTCTGATGGCACTACTGGCAGCTGGTGTATTATTGGTTAACTTTTTAATAGCTTTTTTTTATTATTATTATTTATTATTCTATTATTTTATATAAGTACGTCTATTATAGTACACTGCAACCATTGACTTAAATGTAGTAAGTGATGATCGTTTTCACTCCTTATCTAGTACATGTTCTGATGATAGCTTTACCAGTGTACCGTCCCTATATGACTGTCATAACTCACAATTTTCTGATGTACCTAAAAACTTCAATACTGTTCATATCAATACCCAAAGCATTCCGGCACATTTCTGTGACATGCTGGCAAATCTAGACTGTAAGAACATACATGCTATCCTTGTTTCTGAGTCATGGCTTAAGCCATGTCTGCCTTCTACATTATACTCCCTACCTGGTTTCCAACTCATCAGAAATGATCCTGCGGTTGGGGTTGGTGGGGGTGTTGCCATATATCTTCGGTCATATATCCCATATACTGTTGTAGGTATGTCTGCACAGCCACCGCCTCTTAATGCCGGCGAACATTTATTTCTAGAAGTAATACTAAACCACACCAAAGTCCTACTCAGCGTTTACTATTGTCACTCATTGCGAATAGATTATTTTGCTACTTTCGAAACCCTATTGGTTAATATTGTGCCCTCTTACAGTCACACAATCATAATGGGCGATTTTAATACCTGTTTCCTCAAAAATGATTCCCGCTCTTCTTCTCTTTTTTCTACCTCTATAGCTTGTAATATGTCAATACTTCCTACTAGCGCTACTCATCATTTCCCAAACTCTACGCCTTCTCTCCTCGATTTAATCATGGTTTCTTCAAGAGACCATGCTGCAGACATGTTCTCTTACCATGACTTGCTTTTCATCTGCTACAAAATCCGTATTCCTAAGATTAAGCCTAAAGTTCTATTGCAGCGCAATTTTGTTGGCATTAACACCGATCATCTTTGTAAAGATACCAGAGATATCAACTGGTCTCATCTGATCAACTCCGAATCTGTAGACGAAAAGGTTGACATCTTCACAAACCAAATCACGCTCCTTTACGACAAGTATGCCCCAATGCGACCTGTAAAACTAAAACACCGTCCCTCACCTTGGCTCACTGAAAACATGAGACAGCTGATACACAAGAAAGCGGCGGCTAAGTTTAGATATAAAATTAAGCCCGATGCTTCTAACCTACAAAAATATGTCACGATTAGAAATCACTGCAATAGGGTGTGTAGGGATGCACAACGCCAACATATTCATAGTTCTGTGAAAAATGGAGATCCAGCGAAGGTCTGGAAATTTCTTGAAATCCTGGGGGTTGGCAAAGCTCGCCAAAACGCTACTCCTAATGACTTCAACATTGACTTGCTCAATCAACATTTCTCTGCTTCGTCCAATATTGATAGGACTACTAAAGCAAGCACTTTAAATTATCTTTCATCTCTGCCAACTCCTACTTATTCACCTTTTGCCTTTAATCACTTCACCGATAGTGATATTAAGAAGTGCATTATGTCAATTACGTTCAACGCTGTAGGTAGTGAATGTGTCAGCCGTAATATGATCCTTCCTATCCTCGACATAATCCTACCCATAATTGCCCATATCCTCAATTACTCTCTGTCTAATGGTGTATTCCCATCCATGTGGAAGGACGCCCTTATAACACCAGTAGGAGAGTATTGGGGCATCTGGATCAAAAGATGATCCAGGCGCTTTTCTTCGCGCCTGTATCATCTTTTGATCCAGTTGCCCCAATACTCCCTTTTCAAAATGAGTACAGTATCCAGAATTATCTATTCAAAATGAGACTTCTATTTAAAAACCCTTTATTCAAAGTATGACTTCAAATACAACGAGATCCAGGACTAGTAATACTTTATTCGAAATGATCTTTCTATTCAGTCATTTCTATTTGAAAATATCTATTCGAAATGATCCTTCTATTCAATAACCTCTATTCATAATAATACTTTCATTCATAATTCTGCATTCAACGTTACACTTCTATTCAGATCATTGTTGTGATCATTGAACATATATAACATATATATATATATATATATATATATATATATATATATATATATATATATATATAGGTATATACTTCTGGTTGCTTGGATAAAATTCAGTTCGGTCTTATCTGAAGTTTTCATGACTATGTATTAATTAAAAAAAAAAAAAACTGGTATAATATTCTATCTGATCTGATCTGTTTTTCCGGGTGTGTATTCAGTATATTGTAAATTTGTAATAAAATTATAACATAAACTGATATTTCTTTTATCTTGAGCATAATATTTATAATGAAATATGTTTGCAGTTATTAACAAAATAGCGAGCCACTTCATGCAGTTTGTTTATTTTAAAGATGTGATTGTGATATGACATCATTCATGACTAACATTAGAATAAATATCATGTTTGACGATTGTAATTAATCGAACTGGCGAGCGTTGCTAGGTGCGTTAGAATGTTTACATATTCCCGAAAAGGAAACTGAGCGCATTCCATTCTGTTACTACCCATCACAGGCCTCCGTAACTATACAAATGTATGTTTATTTATATTAAAATAGCTACTATTGAATATGATTCAATCAAGCTTAAGTTCATAAGATATGGTAGATATATACTCAAATAGGTACCTATGTATTCGTAACTGTGAATTATGTTTGAAAGTAATAAATAATGAATACAGCTGAGTAGGTAGGCACGTAAATGAACAATGTTTATTAAAAGGCTAATCTGGTAATTAAAAAACCGACATCAGTTTTATATTATTATGTTTTATTTACATTTTCTTTTGGATTTTACATATGATATCTTTTGCACACTTATAAATATCATCACTTAACACATTTTCCACAACATGCTGAGCGCATACATTAGCCCTACACTCACATAATTTAGAGTCTTTTAAATCATCCACTTCGAAAATTTGGATCCGTACTATTTTTGACAAACGTGAACTCTTTGCAGGCTTTTTGATATAAGAGTATAAAGTGCTGGGCCCTCGTTTTTTAGTAGTAGTAACTCTATTACTGGCGCTGCTGCTTGGCCTTTCTTCAAATTGAAAGAGCCTTTCTCTCTCTACGTCTTGCCGTAATGTTGATGCTGCTGGAGGAAGAATCGGAGAGAGTGATGAGATCGAATTTTCTTCGTAACGAAACGGTCTTTCCCTCTCCAGGTAATTTATAACATTTTGACGTAGCTGCTGCGCTGCTGGTATTGGGGAGTATGATGCGTCATTGATGAATATATCGCTGGAGTTCTGAAACAATGCATAATTAGAATTATTACTAGTTTTCAACCCATCGCTCCGCCCGCGTGAATGAAAAGTTGGCTTTGTCGTATTTTATGGTCTGTCTGTGTGCTAAGTTTCATCGAAATTCGTTCAGTAGCTTTTCCGTGCGAAGGCGTAGCAAACAAACAAATAAACATACAATCTCTCTTACACCTCGATTTATAATATTAGCTAGGATTTTAATATAGACTGTTTCTATTTGTGCAAGTAAAACTGTTAAGTAGAATTATTAAATAAGTAGTTAGTATCAGAATAAAAATATCATAACTAAAAATATGTTTAATTGTTTATTAAAATGCTGATTTACTTACCGACATTGTAGAACAAGATATTCAACGGGAATGTGATTTCTTCAGGATTTTTTTCTGGTTTTATACTTGTTCACATTTTGTTTTTAAGGTTCAAAATTATTTAATTTAATACGTAATTATGTATATGTACTTTGTGTTTAAATATATTATAGTAACGTGAGATTGAAGTTCTTATTACCTCCACGTGTTAGAAGTTGGAATATCTAGACGAGCGAGCGAACCGCTGCGTTTGTGCTGACATACATATTATTACAGGTTTTTTTTTACTTGCTCGTGTTGCGTCGTTCATGGGTATAGGTTCCCATAATTCGTTTCTACAATTGGTAGAACATGTACATAATATACAATTTACAAACGGTTGTCTGGCTGTCTGAGCCAGCTAAAAAACGCTGCGATTTAAACGCTCGTGTGTCCCATTCCAAATAATCTGAATATGATAGCATCTGCAGTGTCTCATTTTTATATATTTTTGCAAGCGTGCAGTTTTTACATATTTGGTTAGAATCATGTGATTTTGAGGCCTATATAAATGGCTCCCGAATTGCTCTGTAACACAAGTTACTCCTGGACGGAATCAGCATTCGAGTTTAATTTTATCAAGTGTTAATCTATTCAATCGTATAATATCAACAATGTAAGTACCTACCTGTATATCTCGTTATTATAATACTCATCTATTCATTCATTACATCTTTTAATCTATTCTTTATGAATAGAGTAAAAAAAATGTAATATACTTCACAAAATGAATGAATAGATTGTATACAATCAATCAAATCTAATCTATTTAGAACGTCATGGCGACTACTATTTTGATCTGAGTTATCTTAATATCTATTACACCTACTTATTTGTTTTTATTTCTTCTAATTTTTTTTTTCTGTAATTATGTTCAGGTCGAGACAAACTTCTGCTGATCACCTATTTCCCTCCGAAGATGAATACGAGGAACAACAAAAACAGACGAAACATGTGAAAGGTTCGTCATCAACGCCTTCATCTTCACGCTCCGGTGATGCTGTTAAGAGAGCGGCCAGCAAATCATCGCATCCCGACAGTAAAAAGAAGAAGCTGAAGACTACTATCCATCCCATCAGTCCTGTCATGAAGCCCCGGACAAGTGAGGTGAAGCCTACCAGCCATGATTTATTTGGCAGTGACAGTGACGATGATCGAGAAGAGATAGCGGCAAATAACTTAAAGGGTAATCAAAAAATAACTCCTTTGTACTCCTATTTCACACGAAGGGTTGCAAACGGTTTAAGTCGGCAAAGTGATGAGTCAAAACAAGGCTCTTACTACATTGAATTGAAAATTTATGATGTAAATACCATAGAACATGTCACACCTATAAATCGATGGCGTCATGCAATTATTTCAATAAAAAATCGTACCGAAAATGATACGCCAGCTTGGTCTCGGCTGAAAGAATTTATTGACGAGACTAGGCGAGAGTTTAAGAACTGTCCGATAGATTTTGTAGGAAGTTACTATTAAGGTATACTGATAGTACCCATTCACTATTAATGTATAGGTACACAAAATATGTAATCCTATATTTCTTATACATTAAATATTGACTTTCATGTCAATTATGTAATCAGTGTTTACTCGCTTGCTTACTTTGTAACTACATTTTATTTACTTGTAAAAATACGTTTAGCGCTATTATTGTTTTTATTTTACAGCACCTAGAGTGTGTAGGAAGTTAGTAAGGTTTCCTTTTACGTACCTAGAATATAATCTAGCAAAAAACTTGAAAATAAAACATGTAATCTAATATTTCTTTTATTGCTCTTTATTATTAAAATATTGACTGATTTGATATGATCTTTTATGTCAATTATGTATACAATTTACTTACTTATAAATATACATTTAGCTCTATTATTGTTTTTATTTTACAGCACCTCATGTGTCTTCCACGTGGGAGATAGACAAAGAATCCGAAATTGATATCCATGATCCTAATAATGAATTAATAGAAAAACGATTCGATATTGATATCCATGATCCTAACAATGAAGTAATAGAATGCCAAAAATGTCAGATTGAGTTACCGAAAACTGAATTGAAATATCATTTAAGAACTAATGTACATAAATCAAATAGTTTGCTTCAAACTCATTTTAAAAATATTTATGTAATTGCAAGTGCTTTCAAAAACAGAATCATAGCATATCGTTTGAACCCTGCGCACGGTGTTGAATATTGCACACCCGAAGCATTCTTGTGTGAGAATACGAACGATGTCCTGAAACTTATACATATGTCCTTATCGAAAAATACTTGTGTCAAGATCAACTTCGAGTTGTTTGCCTACTTTGTGTTACCAAAAACGAGTGAGCGACAACTGAAGTCATTTAATACAAAATATGAAGTTATCTGCAATAATACGATTTTAAGTGACTTTTATTCGAAAGCTATTGAAGTTCTAAAATATAAAATGTCAGAATTCGAACACAAAGAATCTGGATGGTCTTATCAATCAGTGAGCCATCTAGAAATCAATGTCAGTAAATATTGTCCTATGAGAGGTGGTACTTATCTTGAATTACCAACAAAACTCAAGAATTCGAAAAGTTGTATTAATATTCGGAATAATGACAATTGTTGTTTTTTATGGAGTATAGTAGCTTCATTATATCCCGTTAAGATGAATGTATGCAGGACTAATTCATATCCACATTACAGTTCTATATTTAATATTGAAGGAATGACTTTCCCTGTTTCATATCAGGATATCAAATTATTCGAGACCTACAATAACATAAGTATCAACGTCTATGGAGTAGATCATAAGAGTGAAACAGTAACTGGACCTCTTTATTTAACAAATAAAAGAAAACCTATCCATGTTAATTTGTTATATTTAGAAAGAAAAGGAAAAAGTCATTACTGTCTTATCAAAGACCTGACACGTTTAATACGACTGCAAGTAACAAATCATAAAGGTAATTTCTTTCTCTGTGACTCATGTTTACAATTTTATAGCAGTGAGACTAAGTATAGATCTCATATCTGTTCTAAAACTTTATCAGTATTACCTAAAAAAAATAGTAAGCTTGGTTTCAAGAATTATGAAAGAAAGCAGAGAATTAATTTTGTAATTTACGCAGACTTTGAAAGTCTGTTGCTAAGTTGTCATGAAAAGAAATCTGAAAAAACACATAATTTTAAGAAACACCAACCTTCCTGTTTTGCTTATTACATATGTTGTTCACATGATCCCAACCAAAATAAATATGTATCATACAGAGGTCTAGATTGTGTTGAAGTATTTATCACTAGATTAATAGAAGATGTGAAGAAAATAAATGATACATTATTAATTAAAAAACCAATGATACCTTTAACTAAAAAAGAGCAAACCCAATTTAATAATGCAAGTACTTGTCATATTTGTGATCGGTTGTTACTCGATGATAAGGTGCGTGACCACGATCATGTGACGGGAAAATATAGAGGACCTGCACATACTCAATGTAATCTAATGTTTAGAGTATGTCCATTCATACCTGTAATTTTTCATAATTTGTCGAATTATGATTCTCATCTGTTTATAAAAGAATTAGCAAAACATAAGGGTCATATTAAAATCATACCTAAAACTAAAGAAAAATATTTAACCATCACTAAATACATAGACACAGATAATGGTAACCGTCCCATACAAATTAAATTCATTGATTCGTTTCAGTTTCTAAGCTCAAGTTTAGATGCATTAAGTAAAAGTTTAACAGATAATGATTTTTCACATTTGTCAATGGAAATCAAAAACGAAAAGTTAATATATTTGCTCAAAACAAAAGGTATTTATCCTTACGATTATATTAATACTTGGAAAAAATATGAAGAAACGAAACTCCCTCCGAAAGAATTCTTTTATAACACATTGAAAATGGAACATATTACCGATAAAGAATATAAACATGCAATAACTGTATGGAATGCATTTAAAATAAAGAATCTTGGCGAGTATACTGATCTATACCTAAAATGTGATGTTTTATTATTGTGTGATATATTTGAAAATTTCAGAAATATAAGTTTAAAATATTATAAATTAGATCCAGCCTACTATGTAACTGCGCCTAGTTTAAGTTGGGATGCTATGTTGCTCTATACACAGGTTGAGCTTGACTTAATTGATGACTTGGAAATGTATCAAATGCTAGAGAAGGGTATACGAGGTGGTCTAGCACAATGTTCATTGCGTCATGCAAAGGCGAACAATAAATATTTGCCAGAATTTAATGATCTAGAACCTTCCAGTTACTTGATATACCTCGATTGTAATAATTTGTATGGATACGCAATGACTAAAAAGTTGCCAATTGCAGAGTTTCGTTTTTTAAATCAGAAAGAAGTTAATTGCTTTGATGTAATGAGTAAATCAGATGAAAGTCAATATGGCTTTATATTAGAAGTAGATCTTGAATATCCTGAGCACATACATGATTTTCATAGTGATTTACCTTTTGCTCCTGAAAAGTTTATACCACCAGGGGGAAAGACAGCTAAACTTATAGCTAATTTATATGACAAATTTAAGTATGTAATTCATTACACTCATTTACAGGAATGTTTGAAAAATGGACTTGTTTTAAGAAAAGTTCATCGTATTCTAACTTTTAGACAAGAAGAATATTTAAAAAAATATATTGATCTAAATACCAGTCTACGTCAAGCATCCAAAACTATATTTGAAAAAGATTTTTTTAAGCTTTTAAATAATTCTATTTTCGGTAAAACAATTGAAAATAAACGAAAACAGGTAGACATTAAACTAGTCACAAAATGGGTTGATATAGACAATATTACAAATAAGCAACATGGTGCTGAAAAGCTAATTTGTAAACCTAATTTTAAATGTGTATCTATATTTTCAGAAAATTTTGTAGCAGTTCAGCTAAAACCTGAGAAAATTGTGTTAGACAGACCAATATACATAGGTTTCAGTGTTTTAGAATATGCTAAATTGCATCTTTATCAATATCATTATAATATTAAAAAGTCATATACAAATAATATAAGACTTTGTTATACAGATACTGACAGTCTACTTTATTTAATATATACAAAAGACATTTACCGTGATATAAAACATAATTTAAAAGATTTTGACACAAGTAATTTTGATTTAGATAATCCTTATTTAATACCGCGGATGAATGAAAAAGTTCCTGGACTCTTTAAAGATGAACTGGGTGGCGATGTGATCAGTGAATTCACCGGCTTAAGAGCGAAACTTTACTGTTTGGTATCTTCTAAAATACAAATAAAAAAAGCAAAAGGTATTTCAAAATCAGTTACAAACAGATTAAATATATCTCATTACAATAAGACATTGTTTAATAATGAGAGTAGATCTTGTAAAATGAATATGATTAAATCAATCAAACATGAATTATACACACAAGAAGTGAACAAACTGGTGATGAATAAAAAAGATGACAAACGATGCATTCTCCCAAATCAAATTGATACATTACCTTGGGGTCACTATAATAATAATAATAATAATAATAATAATAATTTATTTATTCACAAAAATACAAAAGGTACGTACACTACAATTCGTCTTAAATTAAATCCATTGGTATAACTAGTCTTATATTTAGTTTTACATTATATAATAAGTACATGACTAATAAAAACAATAGTGTACATAAAGCCTCATAATCATAATATACATATATTTGCAATATTAGCAAAAACTATGATTGCGTTATAACTCAAGTAATTATCGACTACCTACTCGAACTAGGTTAGACCTGTGTTTCGAGCTGACGCTTGATTAAAACTTAGAGAGACAAACGACAATATTATGTACATGTTTATATGCTAATATTATAACATAGTGTGTAAGTAATTAAGTTTATCAAGATTTAGTTTAATTTAGGCAGACTATTTATTATAAATTAATAATATAAAAACGAAATAAAATAAAAATTCACAAACATTTTGGTACGTTACTAATTACAGTTAATATTCCACATGTCACGTATTAAGAAATATAATAATCATATTTAGACAAAATTGTTAAAGATCATTTTAAAACTTCTAGTAATTTTTCTGTGTCGTCGTAATTGAGTTTTTGTAAATATTCTGTTACTGTTGTTCTGCATATTTTATAGCTAAGACTATATATATTCAGAAATTTATTGAACTTATTATACAAGAACGGTCCTAGAAATACGTAAAATCTTTTAACAAAGACATGATTTGTATGAGGCGTTACACAAACAAGGTCCTTTCTTCTTCTTTCAACAGGAATTGGAGAATATGGGAGTTCGGTGTGCTGTTTTTGTATAATACTAAGTATAAATAGTTGGCGCACTGTTAGCACGTTGCATGATAAATAGAGTTGGTGTGTAGGGAATTTAAAGCGACGAAATGTAGCCACTTTAAGAATTGCTCTTTGTGCTCGTTCTAGCGGTAATAGAACTGATTTAGCCGCGCCACCCCACGATGTAATGCAATATGTTAGTATGGATTGACACAAAGCTAAATAAACCTGTTTTATTAATTTGTAATCGGCTATGTTACGAAGTTTTTTGAAAATATAAATTAATTTCCGCGTTCTTGCGCATACAATATCAATGTGTTTACGGAAATTTAGATTTGTGTCGAGTGTTATGCCTAGATATTTGATATTGTTAGTTTCAATTAATGCGGGACAAGTACATGTTAGGTCAGCGTGCATTTTACAGTTGTGTGCAAAAATATGTAGGTTAATAGGTGATGGATTAGTATTTCTCATTCTAAATAATATGTATTTCGTTTTGTCTACATTTAAGGTTAGCAGATTTTGGTGTAGCCAGTTTGATACAATATTAAAACCATTTTGGGCGTGGTCATAAAGCTCAGAATATGTATTGGCTGAGAATAAAAGCGCTGTGTCGTCGGCATATGATATCAATATACCATTTTGAACATTTAAACTATAGAGATCGTTAATATATATAAGGAACAAAGTTGGTCCCAAAATACTACCTTGTGGTAAACCAAAACCACTATTTTTACGTTCTGCACTAACATATTTATCAATTTTCACACTTTGGTAGCGATCGGTCAGATAGTCGGAAAACAGTGCAAGTTGTGCTCCCCTTATTCCGAATGTCTCGAGCTTGCGCAGCAGTATGGAGCAGGATATTGTATCAAACGCCTTGGCCAGGTCTAAAAATATTCCCATGGAGTGCATGCTCTTATCTAGACTATTGGTAATATGCGCCGTAAGCTGGTGTACGGCTTGGTTAGTAGATTTTTTAGGCCTGAACCCAAATTGGTTATCTGAAAGCAGTTTATTATTTTCAAGGTAATTAATCAATCTAATATTTATTATTTTCTCTAAGATCTTTGAAAGGCCAGATAAGACTGAAATTGGCCTGTAGTTAGTAATGCTTGTTTTGTCACCAGATTTAAAAATAGGAGTAACTACTGCTTTTTTAAACAAGCGGGGGAAAACTCCTTCTTGTAAGCATAAATTAAAAATATGTGTTAATACCGGCGCAAATGTATATTTGAATTTTTTAATAATATTGTTAGGTATATTATCCCACCCTACTGCACACACTTCTTTCAAACCACTTATGATACTTATTACTTCATCAACGTCCGTATCCAGCATCACGAAAGAATTTAGCGATGGCGATTGGCTAGTTTGAGACAGAAAGCTACTTGATTTAGGAATATTTTCCGTTAATGATCTACCGACGTTAATGAAATAATCGTTTATCTTATTAATTGCCGATATTGGACTTATGTCTGTTGACAGAAGTTCTAGTGGTGCTTCTGATTGTTTACTAATAAATGTATTATTTTTTATAAATTTCCAGATGAGCTTACTATTTTGCCCTGCCTTTTGCAATTGACTTTTGTCATATTGAATTTTAACGGTTTTTAAAAGATTGTTGCAAAAATTTCTGTATCTTTTATATGATACGGAGAGTATTTCATTGTCTGGTGCCAATTTTAGTTTTTGATGGAGTTTATCTCGATGTCTTATGCAACGAACCAAACCGGGAGTAATCCAAGGTTTTATGTTGGTATATTTTCGAGACGTATGTATAAATGTCGTATTTTTTGTTATTGCATCTTGTACTGATCTTATAAAATACTGTAAAGAGCAATTCGCATCGTTGGAATTAAAAACTGGTTTAAAATCTATGCTACCTATACTACTTGCGAGGGTTTTCATGTTCACTTTTGCATAGCTGCGTGTGCAGTTGTTCCTGGGCAAAGACAATTTTAGAGTCAATAGAATAGCATTGTGATCTGTTAGTGATGAATTTGTTATTAATGTTATGGAGGGCTTAATTGATTTTATAACAAAATGGTCTAAGCATGAGCCACTTTGGTGAGTTGGGTGATAATGGGTTGGTA
Source organism: Euclidia mi (assembly GCA_944739405.2). Lineage (NCBI taxonomy): Eukaryota > Metazoa > Arthropoda > Insecta > Lepidoptera > Erebidae > Euclidia > Euclidia mi. The sequence continues at coordinate 11,023,303 of OX123207.2, read as the reverse complement.
ACAACCCATGAAATGCGCAAATGTTTAAGTAGTTATGTGTATGAATGTCGGTTCTTTGAGACGCGATATTAATGTTTATATCACCTGTCAGTATAATATTCTGAAAATTTGACAGTCTTTTTAAGTGTGTGTCCAGTGATTCCAAAAACAATTCAATATTTTGCGAAGGCGGCCTATAAATTGCTAATACTACTGTATTTGAATTGATTTTAATTATCAAGCAATTACTGCCCAGAAATAAAGGTTCCTCTACTGATATATTTAAATTATTTTTAGAATAAATTACTAGACCATCATTTTGATTTAAATTATTTTCTGTTTTATGTACACAATATCCATCAAGAAGTGGTAGAGCAGTTGTTTGGTTTGACAGCCAACATTCTGTTAACACTATAATGTCACAGCTAACATTGAGATTATGCAATAACACTTCAAATCCATTTATATTACGACTTATGCTGCGAATATTTTGCGTCAACAAAGTCAGCACCTTTTCACTTCGCGGTATAGAATATTGACACGAATTGACATCACATATTTTTATTTCCGACACAGAAAAATTGTCTAGGTCACCTATCAATTGATTAGTCATTGTATGCAATTAATTGTATACAAGTAAAATATAATAAGATAAAATTAAGTTAGAGCGCTAACTAAGAACAATAGGAGGTGACGCTCTTAGGCGCCCTCATAGTCTATAGAGTGTATATATTTATCCTCCGCATACTTACGAGCTGGACAGTTAGGGTCACCTGTTTGATGGTCGGATTTCCGTTTAAAACGCTTGCAGGTTGCACAATTAGGAGCGGCTGACTTGCTGTTACAGTCTTTGAAGGTATGGCCAAGTTCACCGCAATGATTGCAAGTGGGGCTGGTTTCTCGGCAATATTTAGCGGCGTGACCGAACTGCTGGCAATTGAAGCATCTCGTGACAATCGTAAAGTCTCTGACCGGGCATGACGTCCAATTAATGAAAACCCGACTTTGGTTAATCAGTGCCTTTCTAATAGAGGGTGCTACTTCCAGTACATAGTTACAGGTAGGCAGGTTCTTCTTACCTGATTTATGACTCAACTTAACTGCGGCTAGAAAAGAATCACGAGTAGACTTCGGGAATTTGTCGGCAAGGTTTTGCTCATAAACGCAATCAAGGACTTCCTTTTCGGTGAGGGATACGGGTACACCCACGATGGTAACTCTTGGACGACGTTTCGTTGGCTCCTCCACAGTAAGGCCCGATGAGACTAGCTTTTGCGAGTTCCTTAACTTTTCAACGTCTTGCTTAGATTCCGTACTAATGAGGACGCCTCCGTTTCGGACTTTCCTTAGCCCACGTACGTGAAGCTTAAGTTCCTCCGGTGAAATAATCTTCTGTACGAGGGTTTTAGTATCGTCACTAGATTTTGATTTGTCGCTGGGATAGATAGCAATACTGCTCAGGTTATTAGGACGAACAAACTTATCAGCTCCTTTCTTCACCATGTCTGCGAAAGAGGTACTGCCAACTGGTTGTAATTTGTCTTCGACTGTCGCCTTAATTTCTTTGAGTGAACCACTGAGGTCCACCTGTGTATTTAAGTGTTGTATGTTGCAGTGGGCAAGGATGGTCTTTTGTTTTAAAGACTGGTATACAACGGCAATATGGGCTGTTGCACCCATAACTTTACGGCACAAACCTGATACGAGCTCTTTTTGGTTTGAGTTCATTTTTCCTTCGGCCACGACGGTGCACAACTCATTAAGGTAGGTTTCGACGGTATCCAACCACCTTTCAATCTCCGGCGTAGGCACGACTTCCTCGGGCAGATCATTCTGGATCGTTTTTTTTGGGTGGTTTGGGCAGATTTTCAGCTACTGGAAAGGAGAGCGGAGTCGGCGTAGACGGAGGACTTCGACTTGTCTTTTGGCTCCGGCCAAATGGGCTAAAGCCTGGGTTCGACATTACAGTATTGTTTATGTAATTAGCTGCAGTTCATATTTGCTGATCGTTTTAATTTACACAAACACGCGACACACTTAAGGTCAGACTGCTGACTCGACGTCGCGAAATATTAATCGTAATTATTTAATTACTTTAGACCAAGAGACAAAAACACGTCCGCATAGTCAAGCGTCTAAGCGATCAATGACGATCAAACGATATTATAGTTAAAGTATTATAGTTTTAGAGTATTGTATATTTGTAGTTTTAGTATTATGAATTATATAATAATATTGTACTTTATACATTATAATTTATCACTGTACTTACTTTCTAAGTGAAAATAAACTTTGATGATTTTAATTTATGATTTTAATTTATTGATACCCTGTAAACATATAAATAGACTAGTAACGTTACTTTCCCTCATTTTTCACAATGAAGTTCATCAAGCAACCCCAGACTTAAGAAATAAACAATATCAAATTAGAAAATCAATCACACAAAATAAAACACAGTGCACTTTTGCCTAATACAATCAGATGTATAATATGTGGTCCATCTAACTGCGGGAAAACGAATGTCATGCTCAATTTAATATTGCATGAAAACGGTTTAAAATTCAAGCATATATATTTATACTCTAAAACTGCTTTCCAGCCAAAGTATTGTTTTCTAAAACAAGTAATGAACATTATTCCTGGTGCTAAATTCTCGGTATTCAACGATAATGAAGAAATTATACATCCTAATAATGCTTTAGCTAACTCATTAATGATTTTTGATGACGTCGCATGTGAAAACCAAGTTAACATCCGTAATTATTTTGCAATGGGCAGGCATAAACACATAGATTGTTTTTATTTATCACAAACTTATACGAAAATACCTAAACAACTAATACGAGATAACGCTAATCTTATAATTGTCTTCAGACAAGATGAGAAAAATTTAAAACATATTTACAATGAGCATGTAAATACGGATATCGAGTGGTTAAAATTTAAAAAACTTTGTTCAATGATATGGCAGGATCGGTTTGCTTTTTTATTGATAAATAAAGATTGCCCTCTTAATAAAGGTAGATATAGACAAGGTTTCGATACATTTATAAGCTTTTAGAATATACATAAATACTAGGTCAATGGGGAAAATATATCAATCGATTTCCAATATCTGTAAACAGCAGTTGCGTAAGATTGCAAGTTAAACAATGGATATCAATATTAAAGAACAATTAATAAAATCAGCAGATTCTATAAAAAATAAAATAAAAATGTTACAAGACGAAGAAGATATCGCTAATTTAAAATTTAAAAAGGTATTTAAACCGATAACAGATCCATTGCAAACTTTAGTTAAAGGAAATGATAAAGATATAAAGATATTTGACATTTATGAAGATGAGAACAATACGTCTGGAAAACTCAGTTCACCCCTAGATTATGCAAGTTTTAGAGAATTTATAAAAACTGATCACAGTAAACATTCTGAATGTAAAGTAACTCCATCAAAAAATGTAAAAAAGTCTAGCGATTCACTTATTTCACTGAATAAAGAAGATTTGCTGGAAATTTACGATAATAACATAAATGTACCGTTTGGAATACGTAGTGAAAACAAAAATCTTATGCTGGGCAATTCTAAGGTAACACTTTCTGTTTCAAATAATGTCAATAATTCACAAAAAACAAATATAGTTACTATAAACAATAAGCATTATGAATTAACACCAGGTTTAAAAGAGCTTTTGCTACGCAATAAACCCAACCTCAGTTTGGTGACAGAAATAGATAAAATTGTCTACAAAGATATGCTTTATAATACACATGCACACAAACGAGACTTTCACTCCAGTGGTCAAATAAAGGGAGATAAAAGTTTAAAATACCGTCAAATTATTAAACCGTTATTTTCACAACAAAATCATGTCCAAGTAGAAGAGCAGGTAATGCAATCAAAAAGTGGTGGTAAATTACCAACTTTAAAAAAATATAAAAGTAATACAGATTATGTTTATTGGGATGACCCCAACGAATTAATTGAAAGATTGAAACTCCTGATTGCTTCAAAAAATGCTGGCCACACTAATCATGACAATGAAATTCTATCCATAATAGAAGAGTTAAGAGAAGCTGGTATTATAAAAGAATAGAAAGCTTTTAAATATCCTCAGTTACTAGCTTTTATGGAAGATGAATGAACATGTACATGTTAATTATGTTCATACAGAACTAAAATCTGAGAGAGATGACAGTAGCATAAATTATAAGCGTATTGAAATTGAAAACACAATTAAAGAATCTAGAACAAGTCAAATTATTGCTGAGGAGCAAATTATCACCAAAGTTGAAGATGCTTTAGGAAAAATAAAAGAATTGAAGAAACTAATTTTAAATTTAGAAAATAGGATAAGAACTGTTGAAAAAAGTATTGAATTGCAAGAAATAGCAGGAAAAATAAACAGACATTATGAGCAAAATAAACGTCATAAATGAAATCCATAAATGTGCAAGAATTAACTTTCCAAGAAGGCAGGTCATACTTAAGGATATAGATGATCTTTGGCAAGCAGATTTGATGGATATGCAAACAATTTCGAAAGTGAATAGTGGTTATAAATATATTCTGGTAATCATTGATGCCTTTTCAAAATATGCTTGGGCTATTCCTCTGAAACGAAAGAATAAGCAACAGGTATCAGAAGAGTTTAGAGCTTTATTGGCTAAAGGACGTGTTCCAAAAAATTTACAAACAGATCTCGGAAAAGAATTTTATAATGATAAATTCAAAAATATTGTGAAAAAGTATAAAATCAATCATTACTCTACATATTCCACTAAAAAAGCCTCCATCGTTGAAAGATTAATAAGAACTTTGAAGAATAAAATATACAAAGAATTTAGTCTTAACGGAAATTATAATTGGTATAATGGTACACTTGATAAAAAAGTAAATGAGTATAATAATACTATCCATAGAACTATTGGACAATCACCAGCTTCTGTAAATCATATTAATAAAAGGGACATATTGCGAAGATACATTCATGTAGCTGAATGTAGGAAGAAAACAAAGGGCAGGCAATTTGCCATTGGTGACTTTGTGAGAATCAGTAAACATAAAGGATGTTTTGATAAAGGATATTACCCAAACTGGTCAACAGAAATATTTAAGATAAAAAAAATACAAGAAACGAATCCAACAACTTATTTGATTGAAGATGCAAGATGTCAGCCTATATTAGGTGCTTTTTATGCTCAAGAACTTCAGAAAACTAGGCATCCTGATTTATACCTAGTTGAAAAGGTTTTAAAACGAAAAGGAAACCAAGTATATGTTAAATGGCTTGGACTTCCTCCTAGTGAGAACAGCTGGATAGATAAAACAAATGTATTATAAGAATATTTTACTGAGAAAAATCTAATCTAATCTGTATTTAAAGAAATACATGTGTCTTAACTATTCATTACGGATTTGCTCTTTAAATAGCTAAGTCCTGTATTTGTTTCGAATAAAATTAAATTAACAGCTATTACTTTCGAGAAAATTGAAGAAATAACAATGAAAACAAGACGAAGTAATATAGTTAACAAAAGTAAGCAAACAACATCAAATAAACTCACCAGTCAAACAAGATCAGGATATGGTTTTAAGAAAACTCTTAAAAAAGTTGTTTCTCATACTAAAAAACATATTAAAAAACTTAAACCTTCATGCAAGAAAGCATTGTTGCAAACAGCTTACGCAGCAGCTAAAGACTTTGTATCAGATTTTCCGATAAAATTACCTAGAATAATACCAGTACCAAAAACTGGAGGATTTCTTCCTTTAGTACCAATATTTGCTGGATTATCTGCTGCAGGCAGTTTGGCGGGAGGTGCTGCTGGGATTGTAAAAGCTATTAATGCATATAAAATAGCGAAGAAACAATTACTTGAATCGGAACGACACAATAAGGAAATGGAAACGTTATTGATTGGAAGAGGGTTACACCTCAAACCTTACAAAGACGGTTTAGGGATTTATATCACAAAGAAAAAAAACTAAACTCTAGGCTACCCAATAGAGCTTTGACCAATATTGATATTATTAAGCATTCAAGTAATATTCCATTCTTCCGAGGTGTGTTTATGAGAGATAAATTGCCAGGTAAAGTTTCATCAATAGAATGCGGAGTGATCAATCTTGATTCTTCTAAAAACGCTGGTACTCACTGGGTAGCCTATGGCAAAATAAATGACTACATAGAATATTTTGATAGTTATGGTAACTTAAAACCTCCTAAAGAATTTATGGAGTACGTAGGAAAAAGAAATATTCACTATAATTATGAAAATATACAGCATGATCACATGTATAATTGTGGACACTTGTGTCTAAAATACCTTAAATCATTTTGGAAAAGTAATAAAATATTATAACATAATTGAAGTTCTTTTTATTATTCCATGTCGCAAAATTATTAATGCTCCTATAACTCAGATAATTATAAATGCTTATTTCTAAATCATCTTCACAACATAAGGATGTGAGTGATGATATGCACTAGTCGTGTTATTTGAATTACTTGAGATAACCTAAATTTAAAAATCTAAATAAAATGTTGGTATTCTATAAAACGACTAATGTGAGAGGAAAATGTAATATTTCCCTTCCTATTTCCAAAGAAGAGAGACGTGTCAAAACTATAAATATAAAAAAAATTACAAAAGGAAATAAACAATTTCTACGCGAAATTGGATTAAAATTAAATTAATAAAATGCTGCAAATAACGGATTTACCACAACATGATAACTCTATCGAGAGTTATGAGATCCACAGCTATAACCCATATACTACCAGTTTTGAAGAAAATGATGAAATCAGAATACCTATTCACCAACAAGATTTATACGTATTGCCATCAGGCAGTTCTATTTATATAGGGTACGCGAGTGTATCTAGAAAAGACTCGGCAGGCAAAATAATTGAAAAAGATGTTGATTTTATAAACAACCCAATTTCATATTTGTTTCAAGATATTAGATACGAATTGAATGGTGTTGAAATTGATCGTATAAAAAATGCTGGCATCACAACAACCTTAAAATCATATGTCTCAATGAATGAAGGTGAAAATAAAGCTGCTGCAGTTTGGGGCTGGAACATAAATGGTACAAAACAAAAAAAAGGATATTTTAGTGTTATTATACCATTAAATAAAATACTGGGATTTGCAGAAGACTATAGCAAAATTATTATCAATTGTAAACATGAACTTATATTACAACGAAGTAGCTCCGCATTATGCTGCCTGCTTGCAGAAAAAAATGATGACGTAAAAATTGACATACAGAAAATACAATGGCGGGTGCCACATATTAAAGTTTCAGATCGTAATAAATTGTTATTGCTTAAGAGTCTGGAGAGAGATCGTTCTATACAAATAGCATTTAGAAATTGGGATTTGTATGAATATCCATTGCTGCCAAGAACAACGAAACATTCATGGTCAGTTAAAACTACTTCTCAACTAGAGAAACCCAGGTTTGTTATATTTGGTTTGCAAACAAATCGAAAAACAAACATAACTAAAAGTTCTGCCTTATTTGATCATTGTAATGTAAGCAATCTTAAATTATTTTTAAATTCGCAATACTATCCGTATGACTCACTTAATCTGAAATTTAATGAAAACAAATATAGTATATTATATGAGATGTTTGCTAACTTTCGCCAGTCATACTACAACTCAGGTATTGATCCGTTGCTGAGCTTAAATCAGTTCAAAGAAATAGCTCCAATTTTCGTGATTGATTGCTCAAGACAGAACGATTCACTTAAAACTGGACCAGTTGATGTGAGATTAGAAATTGAATGTTCTGAAGATATACCGGATAATACATCTGCTTATTGTTTAATTATCAATGATCGACTTTATGAATACAAACCTTTGAGTAATATTGTGAGAAAACTATCATGAATGTTATCGTTGATGTCCAAGGGTTTAAGGATGAAGGAAACAATTTTATTCCAAAAGAAATAGCAATAATGTACAAAGGACGCATTCAAGTTTTATTGATAAAACCACCTTACCCGTTTTATAACTTGTCTAAGAAAGACAGGTCACAGATAGCTTGGATAGAAAAGAACAGAGGAATAAAGTGGAATGAGGGCTTTGTACCATATTTTAACTATAAAGTTAATTTTGGTAATTTTTTTAACAATAAATCTGTGTATACCAAAGGCAATGAAAAAGTGTTATGGTTAAAAGATATCTTGGAAATAGATAATGTACATAATTTAGAGAATAAAAATTGTCCTAGTTTAGCAACATTGTATAACACTTATTCAACTTCACCAAATATTGTATGTTGTTTAAACCACAACAACATATGTGCTTTAAAAAATGTATTCTGTTTAAATAAATGGTGCGTAGAAAATAAAGTGTTTATCTAATAATTATATTGACGTAAATAAATAATCTACTTATATTACTTCCATGTTTTATTTCCGAAATACCTATAATTTTAACATTCACTCCCTACTTTCCAAACACACAGAACTGTCATTCATGTTTGTATGAACAGCTCATTCGATTTGTCTAAACTAATGCTGTTTGTAAGCAGTTGTAAAATACAACATACACACATTCATTCACACATGATTAGATGATTCTACACATTTATACAATTTAGGAAACATACTGAATTGAAATAACATAAATGACTAAGAATCTAGAATAAAAAAGAAAGGGATTAAAAAGAAAAACATTTTGAATAGAAAAGTCAGACAGTACTCATTTTGAAAAGGGAGTATTGGGGCAACTGGATCAAAAGATGATACAGGCGCGAAGAAAAGCGCCTGGATCATCTTTTGATCCAGATGCCCCAATACTCTCCTACTAACACCAATTCCAAGAACCTCTCATCCTTCATCCTTCTCTGACTATCGGCCCATTTCCATCCTGCCATTCCTTTCAAAAGTCTTTGAACGCCTCATTTATAACCAAATAACCTCTTTCCTCTGCAAAAATTGTATCCTTAATCCATTTCCGTCCGGTTTCCGTTCGGGCCACAGTACCGTCACTTCCCTGGTCAATATTACAGATGACATCAGGGTTGGCATGGAAGGCGGAAAGCTTACAATTCTCGCACTACTAGATTTTAGCAACGCCTTCAATACAGTGGATTTTGATATTCTACTCAGTCGACTTTGCTCTTTTAACATATCTCCTACGGTGATTGATTGGTTTCGTACTTACCTGTGTGGCCGCCGACAGCGTATACGCATTGAGAACTCAGTTTTTTCTTGGTGTAACACAACTGTTGGTGTGCCCCAGGGTGGCGTGCTATCTCCTTTACTCTTCGCAATTTTCATAAATTCTATATCAAATAATCTTCGCTGTTCCTATCACCTTTATGCAGATGATCTTTAAATTTATACACAGTCGTCACTAGCAGATATGTCACTTTCTTTAAGTACCATTAATAGTGATCTGGAACTGATTAGCAGCTGGAGCAAATCATTTGGACTAAAAGTTAATCCCTCAAAAACTCAGGCCATTATTTTTGGTACTTCAAGACTCGCATCATTTTCGACGGCACCGTAATTCCCATACAAGACAAAGTTAAGAACTTGGGTCTCATTATGGACTCTAATCTCAATTGGCGATCGCAGATCCAAGAAGTGAGTCGTTAGTTATTTGCTTCAGCAGGTTCACTGAGAAGGCTTAGGAATTGTCTGCCTACTGCCACCAAAATTGCGCTAGAAAACTCTCTCCTTTTGCCCATTATTGATTATGCAGATGTCTGCTATTCAGATCTCGCCGAAAACCAACTAGATAAACTTGAGCGCCTTCAAAATCTCTGTATACGATTCATATTTGGATTACGCAAATATGATCATGTCTCACAATTTCGAGCACAGCTCAAGTGGTTACCTATACGACATCGCCGGAATGCTCATATTCTTTCTTTGCTGTATAACATATTGTTTAACCCTTCAACACCTTCCTATCTTAAAGGACGATTCGAGTTCCTTCATGATACGCATAACTGTTATTTAAGGTCATCAGAAAATTTGAAACTAAAATGCCGGTACATTCCACAGCATTGTATGACAAATCATTTTGTGTAACCACTGTTCGCCTATGGAATGCGCTACCATTACATATAAGACAGGCTCAGACGATAGCTAAATTCAAAGCTTTAGTAAAGGTTCACTACCTATCACTATAACTTTTTCTCGTTCTATAAAATACATGTATGTATTAAATATTATACCTCCTTATCGATATGTATGTATGTATGTATGTATGAGTATTTATGTATGTATGTATTAAGTATGTATATAAATTAAATAGTTTGTTTACTGGTACACATGTAACTACCGTTTTTCTCCGACCAATAATATCTCCATCCAAAGGTTGCCTGGTAGAAATCGCTTTTAGCGATAAGTCCGCCCTTTGTACTTTACTTCGATATAATGTCTCTAATAATATTTTTCACTGTGTACAAAAAAGTGTAAATAAATAAATAATTACTGGCACAACCTGACTATAGAACCTTACAGATGAACACAACAAAATAATCTTAAACTGTACAGTTTTAAATTTCCTAAAGAAATTTAAATATTTTCTAACCAGTATCAGATAACCATCTTTAAATAATTTACAGTGCTGATTTTTCAATAATCAGACAAATCATTCTTAAGACAAAATAAAACGACTCCAAATTCAAAATAACTATTATTTGAATAAAGTAAATCAACTGTTTTACTGCCACGTTTAGCCAGGTTACAGCTTAATGGTAAAATAACTTTTATCTGACAATTGAATAATCATACATACATACTTAGACTCACGCCTGTTTCCCGGAGGGGTAGGCAGAGACTAAGGAACGCCATTTGCAACGACCCTGACATATCTCTCTTGCTTCATTCACTCCCATCAGATTCCTCATGCATGCTCTTCTGTTCAGGGTACTTCTAACCTGTCCTGTTTTTAGGATGTCTCCAATCTGGTCAGAGAACGTCCGCCTAGGTCTTCCCCTACGTCCTTTCTCTTCCATACTTGCCTTATATATCTGCTAGGTCAGACTTTCGTCATCCATCCTCTCCACGTGCCTAAGCCATCTTAGCATACCTTTCTCGATGCTTGTCACTACATCTTTTTTTACCCCACAACACTCTCATATCACACAATTCTTTACTCTGTCAGTCAAAGAAACACCACACATACTTCTCAGTGCTCTAATTTCTGCAGCATTTATTCTACTCTCATGACTATTCTGCCATACCCAACTATCACTACCATACACAAGAGTAGGTACTAACACCCCTCTATGCCCAGCCAAACGTGCCTTTTTGGACACGTTTTGGCTATTCATAAACGCCTTCAGAGCTCCATTCACTCTATTACCTGCATTAACTCTTCTGTCAATATCTTCTACATTCTTACCATCTCTTGTAAACAGCGTACCTAAATATACAAACTTAGTTAATATCTTCTTGGGTTTACCCGAATGTTACACATTGAATTTAAACTACAGTTTACGGATGATATCGCAATATATGGTTTGACTGAGATTAAATTAAAACCCAATGATCTAGAAACAATTTTTACTAGCTAACGCTTCGATTTCCTTACAGAAGTCGTGGTCACGGCAGACAGGTGAAAGTTTTTTTCTTCTTAAATGTCAAAAAAAGTATTTTCTACAGCCCTAAATTGCCAAAATTCCTAACAATATCGTCTTGTATGACAATTAAACCATTACAGAGAACCTGCAGCGCAGCACGACTTGTCGCGTGACGTCATAGACGTCGTATTATTGTTGTGTCGCGTTCCGAAATTGCCCGCTTTTGTCGCTTGCACGCGCGAATCCACTCCGAATACCCGTAAAAGCGTTATTTCTCAACCGACGGTAAACGTGAAGGCTGAATGGATACCCCCTCCCACAGGATATAGGAAAGGGGGAGAAACGAAATGCATTTAGATGTTTTCCCCCGTTTTTAGCGATCATTGTAGTTTACTCAGTGCATTGTGCCTCGGACAATGGTCTGATACAATTGTTTTCATCAATTCGATTGTCAACCAAGTTATGATTTAGTGAAACAAAGGCAGTTTTAATATACCTCTATTTGAAACTGTAGAGGAATATACGTTTGAGTTCTCGTTGGGTTTGCAATTGAATTAACCTCTTCAATGGTTTCAGTCTTTTGATTGTCACTTTTGTTTTAAATGTTTATTATTTAGTTTCGTGTATTGAGGCTTTGTGAAGTTTTGTTTTGAATGTCTTCTCTTTTGAATTTACGGTTCATTGGGTTGTAAGGTATTGTGAGTTTCACCAGTGAGGCGGCGGTATTGAAGTGAGAATTTTAAATTTTTTGTTTGGAATCTGAACTGTACTTAATATTTAATAGAATTCGTATTGTTATCGTATGTTCTGGCATATTCAAGATTGATATCTGTAATGTAATTTTTACCAGTGGCGCTCTTTTTTTTTTGTTTCAGCTCCTTCAATATTATGAATTGAATGGGACTTGCCTTACAGTATCCATCTACGGTATCCGTTGCAGCCTATCTATATGTATGGTATATATCCCTATGTTGCAAATCGAAAATGTCTTCTTCGAACACTTGTTCGTTGTCTGCATAGCTAAACGCGTTATAATTTCATAGTCCCAAGATATTGCAAACATTTTTATACACTCTCACACAACCGAAATAATGTCATTAATTGAAGCCTGCGAGCTATTTTCATATAATTATTATTTCAAAATCAATGTTATTTAATTTCATGTATATTTAGGTGTGTCTCAGAATGGCTTAGATTTAACGATTAAAAATAAAGATCTATTAATTTTAGCTTTAAACTTAGCTTAAAATTTAATATGTGAAATTAGTATGTTTAAAAAATTTACATTCCCCTTGAGTGCTTACAAATTAATCGACACGAGTAATCTTTAAACATTCATTTATTTTGACAAATCGAAAAGATTAAAGCTCTTGGGCTACATTTGAGTGGCTCCCGATTTTTTATCTGTACCATCTTTTATCTACTTTTGACTTTTGACAAGAACAAAAACCTTTCATCATTTAATTCTTAATCCGAATTCTGCGCATCAATTTCCCAATTTGACAACTCTCGAACATTCCACAGTCTCAATGTTAACCTTTGTACCCCCAAAATACTGATTTAATCTCTTAAGGCAGGTCAGCCATTAAATAATCTCTTGTCTAAAATTTCAATTTAAAAACAAAACGGTCTTTGGGCTTGGAAATTTTCTATCAGCAATTTGTGCTACACACGGGTATGCGCCTAATTAAGCGTAACCTTTGTCCATTCCGAGTCACAATTACATAGAATTAAACGTGGCCTAAAATAATACTGGAGTAAAAGCGACAAAGTTCTGAATACTGTTGGGGTTTATTGTTGGGTTCTGTTACATTAGGTAGGGTAGTTCCTATCCTCGTTTCGTTTTCTCCCAATCAGTTGGTACAATCTGCATCGCTTCTAGTGTAGTGCGATTTTGGATACGATATTGGGATCTTGTTGGCAATTTTTTGGTATTGTGTTGATTGTCAAGGTTAATTAGGTGTGAGATGTGACTGTGGTAAGGGTTTATAGTCGGGTAAGGGAACTGCCTGACCACCGGTTCCAGTAAAAGGTTGCAATTATCCTCGGTGTCAGTTATCGCCACTATTAATGTACGACAGAAGAGCTGTTTAGTTTTGTTTGCCGAATCTGGTGGAGTGAACCGAATTGGTTTCGGGCGTTACGCTTAAATGTTGGTTGATTTGTTTTTTGTCTTTTTGTAATATGGATACAATTTTTAATTAGAGGACGTGTGAATTGTTTTTTATGTGTAAGGGTCTATAAGCTGTTTGGCTAAACTTTGTATGCTTTTGGATTTAAATACTGGAATGGCTTTACAAAATTAGCTTCTTTAGCAAAATTTTTAAATATGTTTGCAGAATTGTTTTTTTTTTTATAATACTGTACGTCCTTCAGTGTGTCAATGTCACTTGTGAGGATGATTTATGTTGTTCCTTATACATATTTACATTCGACAAGTAAAGTATTAACATTCCTAGCTGTAAAGTAAATGTGTAAAAAGTCAATATTTTTTTAATCGACTTGTGTTCAAGGTTAGAAAATTTATAGCTCTTCTCGAGTCTAGTTAAACTCTGCAAATTTCAATATTGCAGTCAAGTTTCTATCATAATTATTGTCTTCAGTTTATGTCAGTATTTTCCTAGTTATCGGAGCTTTCCAAACTCAATAATCTAGTCCGAGCGTCTGGTGCTCTTAAGTCGTTCATATGTTAAAATCTCTATTTGCTAATACGTAGATTTATATAAACCTCAACTTACCAAAACAATGTGTTACCTGACCAATCTCACCGTTTCGCAATAATACGCTTTATACCTTCAAATCAACACTAATATTAGGCAGTCAAACTGCTCCTTAAGAGCCTTTTGAAGAATTGTCATAGTATAGTTATTTCATAGTGGATTAACTCCATCAGCAATGACAGTACTCTTCAACACTTTCACAGTAAATTATCCAAAGTTACCAACTTCCTTCAAAGCTCGGTAAAAACATGTTATTTTAATGAAAAGTTGTCAAGGAAAATGTAACGTGGAAATATTTCGGTGCCTTCTCAACGCGGAGACATCTTAATTTGCTGAAAACTCAAACGTAGCATTGAAAAGGTATACGTTATTATTTCCGACGGCGCAAAGCTTCCGAGATTTGGTCCAATGTGGGAGATAGGGCGTTCATATTTGTATTTTATTGACTTAGATTTGATATTGAATGTCACAAATGTTAAAGACCCTGAAATATTAATATGGTCTTTGCTATAATAGAGTCTATAATAGAGACAAAAATGCAAAACAATAGAAAAAAACGGAATTAAACAATTGAATTCGTTGGTCAAATTTTTCGCCTGCCAACCTACACTTGGCCAGCATGGAGGACTATGACCTAGCCCTTATCATAATGTGAAGAATACTGTGCCTAGTAGTAGGAGAGTTTATATTATACGGGTTTGACAATGATTGAAAAGAAATTAAAGTTCGACGGCTGGGCTTATCAGTATATTTGGAGTTTCATTACAGAACATTATTTGGAGCTTTCTTCCAACATTCAAAACCAAGTTTCAATTTTAGTGGAGGGAGTATGTGCGACGCCCTAAAGATGTTTGGCCTACGAACTTAAGACCACCGCAGTGTCTTCGAGCTCCGTTAGTGTTGGGTTCATGTAAATTTACCTCAGCGTATGCGCATACGCAACACCACCGGGTGTCAATCCCGTCGTATAGTACATAAGCTGAACCCGTCGAGGACTACAGTACTTACCAATTTATACCTAATTGTAGTCTGCTATTCACATTGTCTGTTTCATTGCCTTTCGTATGTTATGGAAATAAACAATATTTTCTTTCTTTCTTTCTTTACATCTTAAGTTATAGTTTACTTTTGATTTGGTCGAACAAGTTGGCCTACAATTAATTATTTTTTGTATAAACTAACTTTTTCAAGGCATTTCCTTTGGCACTCAATTTGTTTCAATAAGACTGTCAAGCGACAAACAATTCAGTTTTATAATATTTTTAATTTAGAGAAATACCGAAGCTTGTTAATCTATAGACCTTGTTCGGGTTTGATTGGTTTCCGCTTGTCAATGGGAAGCTTACATTGTTTGTTTATTTGACATGTTGGCGGTAAATAATTATTTTTCTCTATAATCAATTCGTATCCGACTTTTTCATTCCAAAATTCGTCAAGCATTGTAAAATATTAGTCATATAAGTATCTGTACCCTGTGTATCAAAAACACTTGATCTGTTTTAGATTTAAAGCACTATTTCTTAAGGTCAAAGAGTTGTAAATCCAAAAGATTAAATTTTTGGGTTAAGAGCATGAATAACTAGGTTAAGTAATGTGTGATTATTTATTTGTTTCGGTGATGCCTATCTTTCCGTCAGAAAGTCTCGGAAGTTTTCAATATAACGGCGCTTTCACATTAATCTGCTGCTGCAAGGCAACCAGCCGGATGTGTCATTACACACTCAAGATGGTCGATAATATATTTTCAATTACTTGGCAATTTCTGAGTTCTTCTTTCATGATTACTTCTTTCTGCTCTCTTAGCTTCTTCTTTAAATGTTTGACTGATTATTTTCATTTGAATTTTAAGTAACTTTAAATTAATGAGACGTCTAAAAAGTAAATATCAGGACTTTTCTATAGCAGTGACTGCACATATGGCATAGTGGCTTAAAAGTTCGACTTGCTATTATTATATACTTGCTGGTGTGTTGTGTCTTGGGTTCTATTCCCATACGGGATAAAATGTTGTATGAGTCTAAAACGGAGTTAAGATGCATTTAGTAAAACTTATTTCACCACATAACGTCGCTCGCCATATGATTTAGTCCAGTGCCAGTTTATTTAGGGGTGTTGACTTCCTTCAAAACTCTTCATCACAATCGAACTGACGGCTTAGGCTTAGTTCTAGTAACCTCTGAAAGCAGTCTGTTGCTATCTCCACTAGGCTATCGCTGCTTTGTCTATCTTACATTTGGCGTAAAAGAAATGTTAAGTAAATATGAATCGCTATCTCTTATACTATACACAGTCATAGCCGCCGGCATTACATTACATCTTAACTCTATTTGCGCAAGATGTGTACTCCGTGTAGTCGAGGCATCTTCTGCCTGATTTTAAAAGTAACGATCGCCAGCTACAAGAGATGTGGCTTTCATCAAGAAATTGTAGATTTTGTACATGAATTGAGTTGCTTTAGGCTTGCTTTTATTGGTTCTTATAAAGATATACTTATTTTTATCTTCATTTAACCACCTTTATTATTTTTGTCTTTGAAATATGCCGTCGAATATCAGCATAGGTAATATCATAAAAAATCCTAAATCTGATGTTTTTGCGGTGGTGATATAAATATCACGGCGAGATTGAACTCATTGATTCTATGTTTATATTTAGTGCCACGTTTGCGAACCAAAGGCGTAGACTCACGAGAAAGAACGGGTAATAAAACTCATAGGAACTCTTTTCAAACACCAATTAATAATTGCGTTAAAAAATACAGTTTAATTATAATGAGCCCTTTCCCAATGTAGAATGCTGTCTCCTGGGATCCTATAAAATATTTGATTTGATATCTATATCTGATTTTTAAAGTAGTTGTTAATTTTTACAAATTAAAAATAAATGATAAATAGTAGGACAAAAAAGCACTATCAACCAGTGACGTTTTAATAGTCGCTTGGTTCTTCATGGTTCTTGCAATATTTGAGCCTCCAACTTACTTAAGTAGGTATACCTACAGGACTATAGTTGTATTGTAAGCCTTTACTGTCGGTCTGTCCATTGTTGAAATTTCAGACTACTTAATTGTCCTGTTATTATTTTAATAAACTATAAATTAATCGAAATGAATAAAGCGTTATACTTTATACGATTGTATGAAGCTAAAATTCTGTGATATCTGGTAAAAAATAGGAAGGAGACCTCGGGTTTCAAACCATAAGTCTTAAATGCAACCGGTGTAACGCTTTATAAGATTGTATAGGTGTCCAATGCGGACAACATCGGGTTTTATGTAGGAAATGTTTGGATACATTTCCATATAATTTCGTTCATTAGAACAATTTCATTACCCATGTTCAATTCAAGCATATTAAATGCCATAGAATTCTCATTTTATAATTCAAAAGCATAGTAATAAAATACCTTATTACAATACAATCCACTTATTTCATATCTTATTAGGTCCCTTTCTATATCAAGCCTTTATTTTTAACAAGCCATTAGCCTCACAATCAAAGAAACCTTCTAGTTACGATAAGGATCGTATTATGATTGTTAAGCATGGTGGAGCCGGATATGGATCAAAAGAAAAGTCGTGGCAAAGAAATCTAGCATTTAGATTCGTCGATATGAATTTTTTGTAAGTCACAAATATAAGTCTTCTAATACTTCGTAGTTATGGAATATTTTTGAGTATTAAAACCATAGTATACTTTGATTCAAGCCGACAATCTGTGTATATAAAATTAATGCGTGTCTGACTGACTGACAGACAACACAAAGTCAATAGTATTAGGCGCTAGAACGTAAAATTTTACATATATGTTACTAGATTTTCTCAAATTATCATGGAATCGTACAGAAACGTTAAAATTAAAATAAACTGTTCAGGCGTAGGTGCGGTCGTCTCCAAATATATTTGATTATATCAGCTGCCCTTTCTTTGTTCCATTTCTTAGTACGTATCGAGAGGCGTTACCAAGTGCACAAAGTACAAAATAATTAGCGGGTCTTAATCGCGTAAACTTAACTTATTTAAGGTATAAATACCTATTTATTTCCGATGTTTTGATCGTCTTGCACCGATCGTGGTCGCGGAGAGTCTCTCCATGATCACGAATTATTTCGTATGATGTATACAAATCGCCTAGTGTTTCCAGTCCTCCTTTATGCTTCCGAAACTTGGACAATCCGACTTCAGGAACGCCGAAAAATTGACGCCCTCGAAATGTGGTGCTGGAGACGGCTGCTTAAAATACCCTGGACCGCACGCCGCACAAACGTTTCCATTCTTAAAGAACTAGAAATAAAAGAGAGATTTTCGTCCACTGTGCAACTACGAATCCTTAAATATTTCGGGCACATCATCCGCAACTAAAACTCCATCGAGCGTCTTGTCGTCCAGGGCCGCGCCGAGGGGAAACGGTCCCGAGAAAGGTCACCCACTCGTTGGACTGACCTAATAAAAACAGTGACGCATAAATCGGTGGTAGAGTGCTCCCGGGATGCACGGAATAGAAGCCGATGGAGAGATTTAGCGAAGTTTGCCTGTATACAAAATCTACAGACCACGACCACTCTGTCAAGAGTGAACGACTGAAGAAGAATACAAATCGCGAAAGTTTAAAATCGATTAAGTGCACAAAGCTTTATAACTGCTATCGCTGCACGACGATACACTGATAGGCACAGACGAGAGTAAATCTGTTTGAAATGCCGCAAAACTCGCTTTGTTATTATTAACATTATCGTAATTTTGAATGCATGGTTGGCGTAGTGGTTTAAGCGGCCGCCTCGCCGCTTGACATTGCGCCGTGTGTTGTGGGTTCGATCCCCACACGAGACAACATTTTGTGTGATTCATAAATTGTTGTTTCGAGTCTGTGTGTTCATTGTGTCTGTTAGTTGTATGTTTGTTAAGTCCCCCGCGACACAGGATTTAGTCCTAGTAGAGTTGTCTTTAAAATAAAAACATTTTCGTAGCTATGGCAAAATTTTGTTTTATCAGATATTGTGCTTTGACCATGCTACGACTGAGGATGTTTTCACCCGGCTGCCATGCAAGATAACCAAAAACCGAAGTCCAACCCAGCGTTTCCCACAATCGATAACTTAGCCATAAAATTCTTATCACAAACACCTCTTAAACAAATGGGTAAGGTAAACCCTACTCAGACAAATTAAAAACATACAACACAAACATACTTTTCACATAATCGCTTGAAATTCTCTGCGAACGAATCTGAATTCCGTATCCGAAAGTCCCTAAGGTTTACTCTGACAAAACATACAGACATATCGACCTCATCTCTTTTATATAATTAAGGGAAGTGAATCCCCCCGCGTCAAAACTTTCCTACTAACAATTAACATGGATTCGAGACTCGGATTATGTCGGATAAAAGGTGATGATAACTTTTGCGAGAAGAATCAATATTTACGACAATAAGGCAAAAAGGTCATGTACTTTTGAAGGGTCTTCTCAAGGACAGTAAACCTGTATTTTTATTATTGGTATTTTCCTTGAGGTTGTTTTGTAAATATGCGAAACAATCAAATAGGAAAATTGCGTCGAAATATAAGACTTCTAATAATAGAGACGACTGTACCAAAGGATTCAAGTTATTTATGAACAAATGAAATGACAAAAGGGCTGCCTCGACTACTATATTCCGAGAATTGCTGTAACTATGTTATCCATTCTTAATTGTTTGCTGAATTAACTCTACATATCTGAAGCGTCTGTTCAAGGAGCAGGTCTGTTCTGATGCAAAAATGGAGCAAGATTATTGAGCTGCGTTTTTCCACATGATAAAAAATCTTTCATCTGGTTAATTTCGTGGGAAGCGGTTGGTATATGTGTGGAGAGAACTTTGGGAGAGGCCTATGTATAGCAGTGGACGTCTCTAGGCTGATATAATTATGATGATGAAAAATACTTTTGTAACCGAGAGCATTTATTTCCTGTAGATGATGGTTTAAAAAAAAAATCCTTCTCTATTTTCTGCTCGGCAAGAGCAGTTTCGCACTACGTCCGATCCGAATCCGATCCGGACACGAAAATACTACTATGTATATATACTATTTCTTTGATTATTCAGAGCATTTAATAATAATTGGAGATAATTTTGTATTTAAAGAAATCAGGAACGTGCATGTGAAGACGTCTAGGTAAGTTCAAATCTCATTGCACCTGACCGGAGTATTGACGACACGGTTAAATTGCATGTTATATAAACGTCCGTTGAAAACGTCGAACCCGAGCTCTCCAATCTAGACCTCTCCAATGGCAGAAAAGTTTAATCTTACCACTCGGTGGCTTGAATAGTAATAGTTGAATTTTCAGCATTGAAGTATATTACCTGTAACAGAAAAGAGACATTGAATTTAACGCCTTACCGCTACTTATACATTTCTTAAAAAGTTAAAGTTTATATATTTTATTTAAATTTATCTTTCGTTCTTTCTGTTTGACCCATAGTGCTGTCGATATCATAGTCTAGCACATACACAATTACTCATAATACCATCTAGTCGCACACTAAGCAGAGCTTTCACTATGTTAATATATTTCATATGTCTAGTAAGACCCCCCAACATACACATGACATATCCAGTGACACGTCATCGACTCAAACCATTCCGTCATCTTTACGAACACTTAATAACACACAAGACACACGCCATACAACATACATAGCAATACAATTAGTAAATGTGCCTGTACTGTTTCTGGCAGTGTGCACACAACCTAATTGCTCACAGCAGTAGAAAAACAATGCGAGCTGAGCGAAACTAAAACCAATTTAGGGGTTATTGAACTTCTAAACGGTTATTAAAGTTGATTGGACCGTTTTGCTGAACAGTTACACAAGTGTTTAAGTTCTTGTATGGAGCGTTTGCATGAATTTGCACATGTAAACAAACATGGTTATTTTGAAATGGGCATTTCGTTGGATATATTCGATTCTTAATTTAGACTATTTGGGTATATCCGAGTCTATAGTACTAAATCAACATAGAGGGATTTGAAACTATACGACCCATGTTTGGCTTAAGTTATGCCTTTTATCGATCACTTTTTTTATCCTTGTTGCTACTAAAATTGCCTGAATTTCTACTTAATACAAAAATTAATGGTTAACTATTGTGTCTTAATTAAATGACAGTATTTACTCTTTATAAAAGACAAGGGCAATTTTGATGTCTGCACAGACAAGCCAAGGCTAGAATGGTCGTCTCATATCCATGCCGCTCCGAGCCTTTATGCATTCCATTTTGGAATGAACACAATTACTTCACTGTGTTTGTTGAATCACCACAGAATGTTGAGTTTAGATGTTTTTTGTAATACCGATTGTCTCTTATGGGATACCGAAAATATTACAAGATAGAAAGATGATTTTTAAAATATCTTATAATATTTTCATGAAGTACCTAACGAATTAGTCAAACGAAACCTGAAATGACCCAAAATGGCACTTTTCGACTAATGAACTGAGAATATTATAATCTCACAACATAAACACAACCTTCTCCTGTCGCATTAAAGTTTGATATTACGACTTATTCAGTAAAAATGCCTTGTCCTTACTTAGCAAACTTTCAACTTACGTAACCCACATAAACTTAAAAATGCATGGACATAAAATGGCGTCGCAATTAGCAGGTGAAATCATTGCAGGCCTCAGCAGATGTTGCAGTAATTACACTAGCGAGTATGGCTAGAGGGTTAAATCATCAAGTCTAAGTGCAAGTATACATAGCAGAGATTCACAACTTTTTGTACCTTCATACGAATTTTTTTTTTTTTTTTTTTTTTGTTCACTACGGTGGTAAAACTCTCCTTATGAGTCATCTCAACTCCGCCAACCCAGCCATTAGAACGGCTAGGCTTGGGACTGGCGGAGGAGGTATGTGGAGGCTCTCCCCTACAGGCGTTCGGGGCATACCCACTAAAAACCACCGCGGTGTCCCTACGGGTCCCGTATGTTGGCAGGGTCACGCGATTCGCGATTTGCATACTTTCTCGCGACCCCGCCCGGGATTGGCCCGCCGTTTGTGTTGGCGGGCCCCGTCTCGTTATGATCTCGCAATCATCCATCAAACTTCTTGCATCCATCAAACTTCTCGCATCCATCACCTCACAAAGCTACTTGGGAGGCGGCGAGGACACGCGCCGCCTCCCGCCTTTTGGCGGACAGGGAGCAGCCCCAGCGCTCACCGTCCGCAGGCACTGAATTTAGGGTGGTCGGAGGTCGTCTCTTGTGCGACGTCCCCGACGCCCGGACCTACGGTTGGGGAGAGGGCGGTGTATTTCCCTCTCCCGCTCCGCCGCCTCCTTGCTCAGCATGACTGCTTCGCAGAAGGAGGCGACGGCGTTCCAAGACCTCTCACTCCGGACCATAGACAGAACTACGGCCGGGAGCGAGAGGACAATACCTTCATACGAATGCATTAACTCGTGAAAAGTTTTGGCATCAGGTAAATGTTAGTTAAACAATGTTTGTCCTTCAAATAATTGGATTGTTATTTTTTAATACTATTTTTAGGGTACTGTTACATCGTATTCAAAGAATGCCAATAGGACTAAGACTAAGAAGCCATTTCTTAGCAGGCCGTATTTAAGGAACCCTTGAAGTGCTTGCTTTCAGAGTAAGATATGTATCATAGATTAGCGTCTTTCTAGCGCTGTCCCGTCTTTCAGGTTGGAAGCTGGAGTCCGTCGAAGGAATATCACCTGTTTCCTTGTCTTGTAAAAAAGAAGTCCTTATGTTTGTAAGGCTTTGACGTTTATCTTATTTTTAGCGTGATAGACGAAATGGAACTGCACGTTTAGTTGGTGGTTTAAGCGGTCTTTCGCATTTTGCACCTGGCCAAGTGTTGTGGGTTTGATCCCCACACGAGGCAACACAAATTGTATAGAGTCTGGGTATCTTTTTAATTTTCTATTGAATGAAGACTAGTGTGACTAAGGATCTATTCGTTGGCACTGTCTTTAAAACAATCTAGCACAAAGGATAGTGGCAGCAGCTCAGCTTGTCTCAGCTGAGTTTGTCTTTCGTTATCATCAGCCCTGTATATTATACCGTCCCACTGCTGGGTACGGGCCTCTTCTCACAGTAAGAAGGGAAAGGCTATAGTCCACCACGCTGGCCAAGTGCGGGTTGGCCGACTTCACATTGTATATCTTTTGAGAACATTATGGAGAACTCTCAGACACGCAGGTTTCCTCAAGATGTTTTCCTTTACCGTTTAGCAAACGATAATTAACAATTTAATACGCACTTAACTTCATAAAGTCATTGGTGCGTGCCATGCATTCTAACCCGAGACCCTCTGCGTGGCAGTCTGTCGGTCTCTCCACTAGGCTATCGATGCTATTATACAGCTTGTGTATTTATTTATCTATATTACACTGATCGCTCGACGGACGCAGTATTACTTTGTTTCGTATTTTAATTAAATTGGAAAGATTTAGGACGTTACTTGTAAGCTACAAAGGAAAGCCTTTGAAACGGACAAAGTATTTCTTTGCTTTTCGAAACACGTTTTCCTATTCTAATTGAACAGTGAGTGCTAATTTCGTGACTGTTAAACAAGTGTTGTATTTTTTAAACTGAAGACTTATTAAGCATCTGAATACAAATCGTTTAGTTTTCTACTGATATGACTTGTCTTGTCTAATTAAATTGTTCAAAGACTCATCATCATCGCCCTAGCGTTATCCCGGTTTCATCCAAGACCTGCACGCCGTGGAGCCCGAGGTCCGCTTACTGGTCTAACCAGCAGGCCTATTCAGAATCTCACGACAACTAATCGAATCGTATGTCATCGGTACCGTAATCCAATCTAATGCGGTTTGTCAATGTTATTCAGAATCATTCGACTTCGGATTCGGTTGGATTTTCGATAAGTCAATTTGATTTCGATAACACAATATGGTGCGTTTACTGAGTATGCTTGTATAGATAAATGTACACACGAAAGTACAAATTATTCAAATAGAATAGCTTTGTAGAGGACTATTTTGATAATCTAGATTAAAATTAAAGCAATTTATATGACATCAACATTATAATAAAAATATTTATATTTATATAAATTAAAATAAACAACTATGTACCATTCATGTCATTGAATGCAACTGTATAATCTATGATGCAACCTATGAACAATACTTACTTCGTAAACACTAACCAATAAAAAGAGGGAAGAAGTTTTTGTACTTTTTGACTTTTTGTCAAATTGTATTTTTGTGTTTGATTCGGAAAGCGTCTAATTTTAAGTGGTTACTTTATTTACCTATAAACTAATATGGATAAAGTTAAAAGAGATTGAAGTGCAAACTCCTCCATATATGACAGTAACAAAACGTGTTTAGTAAACAATTAAAGTGATGATAATATAACGTGGAAGAAGACAGAAGCCGCTTGGGAAAGCATATAAAATGAATGATCGGTCTGGAGGAACATTCAGGTCGACCAAGACTGCAATACGTTAGCACTTAGCAGCTGTATCGTACCGGAGGTGGCATGAAAACAGCACCTCCACTAGATAATGTGGACTTGGAAAGTGTTGTTGACTCTGATGAACTGCCAGCTCAAGAAAGTCAAGGTAAGTTTAAAGATTTATACATAATTATATAAAAGAGACCCATAGTAGGACACAAACTTTTATTGCAGAACCATACTGCCGCCATAATTTAAAGGGGCACAACTAACATTTTGCAAATCAGGAGAAAATCGAGTTTAAAATATTTCTTAGTTTTTGTCAAAAATAAATTAGGTACAGTATTGTAGTTATTGAAAATGTATGAATGGAAATAGTAACATCTCTACGTGAATTCTATAAGACGATTTACTTATTTTTTATATTATAACTGTATTTATTCAATAATCTACATTTTCCCTTTCAACCTAACTTAAAAAATATAGTAAAAACATTAATATTACATATAAAAGGCATAATTAACCAAATGTGACTTTCCATTCTAACATTTTGGGGGAAAAGAAGTGAAATATTGCAATGAAAAGCCATATTTATGCAATTGTGCCTTTCCATTCTAGCTCATTATATTAAAATGATTTAAATAGTTAAATAAAGCAGTACAGCTAGGAAACAATACTGCCAATATATGTATAGTAATATCTCACAATATGACCTTTTTCTATAAAAAGTCTTAAACATTCTCGCAGTTGTGCCTTTTAAGCTTATGTTATCTCTGTTAATTTTGTTGCTAAAATACAAAAAAGAATTAGGCAAATATACCTTTTTTTCCTGATTCCGAATATGTATATAGGTAACTCAATTGTGAAAAAAATGTTAGTTGTGCCCTTTTTTGTTAGCACGGCAGCATACTCCAAGAACTTAGGGTCCCAAGCCAACCTCACCTGCAAGGTGCATAGGGTTTCCACCAAGAACTTAGGGTCCCAAGTGTACAATTTTTCAAATTAATTTCACTTTTGTTTTCTTTGCAGCGAATGTACCAAGTGAATCACTATAAGGTATGGGAGTTTGAAGAAAATTAATGCGAAAAAAGAAGTGCAAGTGGAAGGAAGAGGAACATAATACAAAATAAAAAAATATTTAATATTAAATGAATAAATATTTATTTTGTTTCTGTTATTGTTATTGACTGCAATGTAATGTAGGACAATGCAGGCAACTATTATAGCTTGCACACAAGTTAATTTTAATGTCACCTGTTGTCTAAGTACAGGTAATCTATTCTTGCACACAGCAAATCATCTTTCAACTATATTCCCTATTCCTATTATGTGTATCATTAAGTTTTCTGTGAGGGATGATGGGTTCAGAAAGGGTGTCAAAAGATATTGCTTTACTCATATCCGCTATCACCAAGAAGTAAGCCATCTCTAAATTGACCAGTTCCAAGTCATTGTTTCAAAAGTGAATTATTGAATATTATCTGCTGAATCACCTGAAATAATTAAGTTTTACTTTCATTTTAATATTGTACCTACTAAGCAGGTAGGTATAAATTAACATGTTGTGTCCTTGTCATGATAATGTTTAGAAATACCATGCACCAGGCGACTATATTGTAACATGGGTACAATCTAGAGCTCCTATGACATTTCATAAAAGCAATCTTGTAGTGTAGCTACTTCAGTCAGACGTCGGGGAATTATAACTAAGTGTAGTTGAGCAATAGCCGTAGTAACTTTCATAACAATACAGCATGCCATTGGTGGACTGTCACCACATAAATCAGCCGCACTTAAGTGGGATGCAGTACCTACTTAGCGAGATACCTAAGCGTAAGTACTAAACTTGTTACTGTGGAAACCTATCTATTTCTGTGGTGGAAACTGCTTGATAGGTACCTACCTAAAATAAATATTTTTATTAGGTGAACTACAATAATGAAGTACCTACCTACTTCATTATTGTCGTTACAGTTAGGTACTAATGAATCAGTGTAACCTCTTGTTTAGATGTTCAGTAGATTTAATAGGTTGTATTAGTAAAATCAATATGAAAATAATACCACTCGTCTTTGCGATATAGGGCTTATTTTATGTTTTATAAAGTTAAGCACTTATTTCGATAGGTACCTACACGAAATCTGGCAGAAAAAGAATGTTTCACCTAGGTCAGTAAAATAAAACCTAATAATCAACACGGAATGTAGGTAATACTTTCACGAATTCTAGGTAGGTATGGTAGGTTATCGCTGCGTCATAAGATTACAACATCTTCAATCAAGTGAACATTTTTATTGATAAATTATATAGAGTACCTAATCGTAATAAGTTTACCTATGTTATTTAACGAAGCTACTAGCTACACAAAATGACAGTCCATCCTAAGACTACAGTTATATCTGTGAGTCCATCTATCAAAATGACAACGGTCAACTTTCTCAAGTAGAAGTAAACTTGTAAACACACTAGGTAATTTGGCTTTTTTGGCAGATGTCTTGGAAAGTAAGTAAGTAGTGCTACTGAAACGCGAATGTCGTGAAATAAACAAATGAAGTTACGGGTGCCTTTCAAACTTTGGTGCCTTTACAATCTTTACATTACATGGCGAGTAGCCTACTCGACAGTAGGTACTTATGGTTGGTGAAATAGGCCCAATTAATTAAAAGTATAGGTATTTGAGCTTAGGTACCTTTATTTCTGCATGAATGCTAGTACATTAACTGCCCCCACTTAAATAATTTTTAGTGTCCGATATCAAAGTTCGGACTAAGTCCTGGGTATAATAAATATTGGTGTTGATACCGAAAAAGGATAATTTTCTATATACCACGATACCACTCATTCTAAAATGGCGGGAAATTAAGTACCTACCTATTTGATTTTCATTCAATTCATTTATAAATATAATTATAGGTAAAAAAAATAGTTCTAATAACAATCTGATGCTATGTAGCTGTCGATTATGTTTCCACAACAATTATCGAATTTTGCTGTCAACCTGCGTTATCGAAGCATTCTGAATAGCATTGACTTACGATAAGTATCTAGTTATCGGGCGTTATGACGTCACATTAGATTCGATATCTTTGACGTGATTTTAACATTCGAAACGGTTGTTCTGAATAACAAACTGAAGTAATCGTACGATATGAAACCGAATCGTACGAAAACTGAGTTATCGTGACATTCTGAATCGACCTGCAGATATGACAGAATATCAACTTTTCCACCCACGGAGCGACTACCGTCTGACCTCCGCAACCCAAAAGGATAGCGATATTCCATGGTTTAGACCAGTATTAGTTTATTTGAGGGCACTGACTCCCCGTAACGACTGTCAAAGATCTTCATGACAGCCGGGAGCGACGGTTTAACGTGCTCTCCGAGGCACGGGGCAAGCGATAATTAACAATTTAATACGCACTTAACTTCGAAAAGTCATTGGTGCTCGCCGTGGATTCGAACTGGATACCCTCTGCATGGCAGTCCGTTGGTATCTCCACTAGGCTATCACTGCCTTAACTTGTTCAAAGACTACAAGGACAATAAAATAATAGAATATTGAGTCTAGACTAGCCCGTTGGTGTATCAGTTAGTGACTCAGACTACTAAGCTGGGTTGGATCCCCATTGAGATCAAGGCGTTGTGTGATAAGCAAGATTATTTCCTCTGTGTCTAGGAGTAGTTTTAAATATGTTAGTTTATATAATAATAATCTGTCTGCCATGCAGACGGATACTATGAGAGTATTACTGGCAGGTGCCGTTTTTCATCCATAGCATTAACACGTTCACTGCGGAGCAGGCCGATTTCGGCCAGCCGCTGTACGTGCAGCTGGTGCGGACGAAGAAAACTATGTCCCTCTCGCTGGTGCGGAACGATTATTTTAGGTGTTTTTAAGGTTTTGACAGATACAAATATATATTTCGGCTTGTAGCCAAAATTGTAGGTATTTCCCATAAAAACATCACGGCAGGCCTTTTTCGA
Source organism: Euclidia mi (assembly GCA_944739405.2). Taxonomy (NCBI): domain Eukaryota; kingdom Metazoa; phylum Arthropoda; class Insecta; order Lepidoptera; family Erebidae; genus Euclidia; species Euclidia mi. Next base: position 10,994,621 of record OX123207.2, on the reverse strand, counting down.
CCTACCACGCACTAGCGGTGAAATATATCCGCTCAGTGCGGCAGTGGCTCTATTTCAGCCCGCCAACCCAACAGGCCGCCGGCGACCTGATACCGCACAGAGCGCACGCGCCGCCAGTTATTCACCCCATTATAACTGTTATAATTGCAGGGTGAATAAAAATCTTCCAAAATTTGTATTATTCTTTTATTGTTTGCCATCGTACATTTTATCGACAGAACACAACACAATATATTATCACTACTGTCACTATCAGTTACTGATAGTGACAGTAGTGATAAAATATTTCCAATTAAGAAAAATAAAAAGTATTTAGGAACAAAACATCATGGAAAACCAAGTTAAAGCGGTAAATTTTACTTACTACCTACACGTATATTTATAGTAGTACTTATAATATTTGGAAATGTACGGTTACCTGCGAAAAAGCAGTGATATTCGCTGTTTTACCCCCGACGCAAACCGAGCGGTGCTCAAAAGATTTCGATCTAGTTTTTTTTTTGTTTGAAAGGTGATTTAAAAGTTTCGATCAAATATATAATAGATGCACGATCGCGGCTCGAAAAACGGCACCAATCAAACTGTGCTTAATTACCATTTTTAGCACAGCTTACCTACTCTCAGACGCATCACAACCGCGCTAGCAGTGTGACGTACCTATTTCAAATGTTCACGATGCTGATGATGATGATGAATTTTATAAAATTTTTATGGAATTTATTTACTATGTAATAAAAACATATTAATTAAGTATAAAGTCCGTTTTTTTAGTAATTTTGTTTCTTTTCAATCGTATGAAATTGTGCAGGGTGCTATGAGAGATTGCGGTGAACCTTCAGTAGCGACAAAGCAAAAAAAAGAGTAAAAAGGAATTAAAAAATATTGCAGGCAATGCAACATGAATCTTTGCGTGTCATGTTTTCAAAACAGCCACAATTAAAAAAAAATCTTCATTTCTTTTATGTACGATAGTTCTGTTTTATTTTCGATATTCCTTTATTTTGGTATGTCCCATCACTGATAAAAATACCCTCTAGTGCGGTTCAGGTCGATATCGGCCTGCCACTTTTCCTGGTTTATATCTCATTTCTTATTTGGCAGATTCCGGGGCGAATCAAACCTAAGTAAGCTGGGTTCAAGGTTATTCTAACAGAATAAAAAAAATACTGTAAACACCATGTTTTCGCAAAGTTAGAGCATTTTAAGCTACCCTAGTGCTGGTAGGTCCAAAAAGACCTGCCAAGCACTGGCAGAAAAATCGTTGGGGGCACATTTCGACCTGCCGCCGCACCAGATGAAGGTTTATGATTTTACTTACCGCAGCCAACGTGTTAATTACTAGTTCACTAAATATTCATCCCCATGACCCGTATTCATTAGTTCCACTAAAAACAATAGCCCTACACGTTATGCGGCTAGTCCATCGCTGTACTCAGTAGTGCAGTTGTGGAGACTCCGCGGCATGTGTCCCACCCAATTTTAGATTAAAACTCTCTACGGGCCTCTGCACGTTGGATCCATATCCCCGTGTTAGCCTCCCAAAGGACCGGTTATTCTTCTAACACCACATGTTAAAAGAATAACCGTGAAAAAGAGAAATATAATAATAATGTTCTACCACATACACACATCACCATCTAGTCCCAAACTAAGCAGAGCTTGTACTATGGGTTCAAGATAATGGATAAACATACATATATACTTTTTGTTGTAAATACATACATATTATACATAGAAACAACCAGACCAAGACAAATATCTATGTTCATGCACACAAGTGTTTGACTTGAGCGGGAATCGAACCCGAGCCCTTCGGCGTAGCAGTCGCTTACACTCCCGCTGCGCCAACCGGTCGTCTAAGTTTATGTAGGTATCAATTGTTTGTTAATAAAAGTACACGCTCTGACTAGGTTTGAATCAGTATATTATTACTATTACTACATTACATATTGTTCTCCTGCCGGTTATTTTTAAATACATTTAAATCATGGGTTTCTTGACTGTACACGCCATATTCCTACTCATCACGGAGAGTCTGTCTTAGTGGTGCTAAAAGTAAGTCACTATTTGGTCGGCTTTAACATATCACCAGAATGAATTCCTAGCAAAAAAGTATAGTTTTTAGGGTTCCGTACCTAAAAGGTAAAAACGGCACCCTATTACTAAGCCTCCGCTGTCTGTCTGTCCGTCTGACTGTCTGTCTGTCACCAGGCTGTATCTCATAAACGGTGATAGCTTGAAAGCTGAAATTTGGCAACAAAATTGTGTAATTCTGTTGCCGCTATAACAACAAATACTAAAAAAAAAATGAAAATATTAAGGGGTACTATATTACTAACGGTAACAGATAGACGCTTAAAATTTTCACAGAATATATAGTTGTTTATTACCTTTGAAAATAAATAATTAAATAAAAATAAAGTAAATGATTATCGTGACTTTTTATGTTTAATATATGTATAAAACTATATAACGTGTACCGTATATCGTTTGTGAAAGTATATACAAAGTGGTTTAAAAATAAAAAAGCGGAAATCCAAACTAACATCAAAACAGTGAGTTACTAAACAAAAGTAAATTTAATAGTTTAAATTATATTCAAATAATAATCTTAAAACATTAGTGCAAACATTATAGTATTTAAACTGTGAAAATACAACTAAAATCAGTGAATACAAAACTGTGAAAAAAAGTGCTCGTTAATTTTATTCAAACTTGTGCACCGACAAAGTTCTGACCAATCAAAACACTTCCTTCGCATTGTGTCCCAACCAGCAGAGTATTTAATACAGAAGCCCTATTTACACGGTTATACTAGCTGTTCTGTTGGGATAGTGGATAATACCCCTGCGCTTACTACGTGAGGCTCAAGATTGAATCTTAGTTATTGGACACGCTTTTTGAGGTTTATTCAGGAATTTTAAATATGAATTTCTTTGATAACATAACGTTCAGAAAGACACGTACTCGATCTATGACAGAGACAGAGATTATTAGTGATAATGAAAAAAGTCTAAATAACTCCAAACTAGATGGCACCACTAGTAGTCTTCCTAACATATCCACTGAGGAAAATAATGCAGAGATTCAAAAGTTAAAATAACATATTAACCAGCTTACTCAACAACTAAATGCAGCTCATGAGGAAATAAATAACATTTCTATAGAGAACCAAGAACTAAAAAAAACCGTTCAGATGTTATCGGCAAAACATGAAGTACTAAAAAAGGCTACAAAATATCTAACTTCTGATATTGAATCCAGAAATAAAAGTTTAAAAACTTCTACGCCCCGAAATAAGTCTAAGGGCGGTTTCAGATTAGCGTATTTTTCTGCGCGTGTACGGTCGTTTTAGCATACGCGCTTACACGCGCGCTACATTACGCGCTTCAAAAAACCAGACTCACGTAAACGGGCGTGTTCGCTCGAAACGGTAGTGACGTCTTGTCAGTGTCAACATGGATTCTGACGGCTCGTGGTTATACGAGCTTAGAAGCGCGTCAACGCTCGTACGAGTCGTGCGTGCACATCAATAAGCCAAAAACAGAATATTCAGACAGAAGATACAGTATTGAAAAGTTTAGATTGCGACGGATCCTACAAAACAGATAAAAATAGTACTGAGATGGTAAATAATAACTCTTCCAAGTGCCATACTTCGACGAAAGATGGCGCGTCTTCAGATTATATATTTCAACCGAAGTCAAATAACCGGTGTACCGATGATAAGATAATATTAAATAAAATGTATATATTTAGCGATAATAACGTAAATAATATTCTTGGCCACGCTGAAAGGTTCTTTCCCCATTCAAAAATATGTCACTATTGTTCAGCAAATGCGGGTATGTTACAAATTATTGATAACTTAGATAAAGAGTTAGTCAATTTTACTACTAAGGATTTTTGTATTATATTTATGGGTGAAAAGGACTTTTTAGTGTCAAAAAATTATGAAAGTTTGATTTACCATATTAAAGATAAGTTAGAAAATATCACACACACAAATGTAATTCTGTATTCTCCTAATTTTAAAGTAGGTTATTACACTAATTTATTTAATAAAAGAGTGGAAGCTTTCAATAGACTATTATATCAAAGTAACAAGAACTACGAATTTGCATACTTGTTTGATACTAACAAACATTTGGAATACTCTTATAAAATGTTCTCAAAAATACTGGGCAAATAAATAATGACGCTATAGTAAACATTTTTCAACACTTACAGAAATACATAATCTTTTTGAACAGTTTCTATAATGATGAAATTTGTAATAATAATAACAATGATATTGCAATAGAAAGTAACAAAGGTAAGAGCAGTAATCAATTTAAGCCTGGTACTATTCCCTACTATTTTCATAAGTTAACCAATACTAAAGCTATTAAGACCATATGTAATAATAGTGTTGCTGGTAAATCTATGGAATATTATAACGATACAAATTGTTTTCGTCAAAAATAAGCATCTATATGTACTTCATCAAAATATTGCCGGTCTTGTGAACAAAGCAGACTTGCTTTCTGTTTGTCTACATGAGTTATCAGAAAAAAAACAAATAGTAGATGTATTATGTATAACCGAACATTTTATGATGTCCGGCCATGAGACCTATTTATGTATACAAAACTATACTTTGGCAGCGTATTATAGTAGACAACATTGCAAAAGAGGTGAAGCTTGCATACTGGTACGAAATGGCCTTGTTTGGCACGATATTCCAGATGCTTCATTGATTTCATTAGTTAATAACTTTGAATGTTGCGCAATCGAATTAACTCATTATAAAATAATTATTGTTTGTGTATACAGAGTACCTAATGGAATCATTCGGATATTTTTTTTAAATTAGAGGAGTTATTAATTAAAATATGTAAAAGAAAATATGAACACATTATTTTAGCAGGAGACATAAATATAGATGTATTAAAAAATAACAATGTTACACTTGAACTTAAATGTCTATTGAAAAGTTATAATTTATCCTTATCTATAGAGCAGCCTACTAGGTTAAACAGTCGAACCTGTTTGGACAACATTGCTCATAATTTCTGTAAGGGTTGTAAGACGGAAGTGCTCGAATTAGCCTTGTCTGATCATACTGCACAGTTACTTGAATGTCCCGTAGTCAAAAAATGCATGTTTTATTATTGGCATTCTCTTCAAAGAGAGTATTCAAATGAAAATATTATAATATTCAGATCCTGTTTAAAAGCTTTATCTTTCTCTGACGTCTATGCCACTGACAGCCCAAATGAAGCATATAATTGCTTCGTTGAAACATTTAAGTTATTGTACGATTTAAGCTTTCCTCTAAGATTTATTACAATACAAGTCAATAATAAGTCTAAATGGATATCCCGTGGAATCAAATTGTGTAGTTCTAAAAAAAGAGAATTGTTATGGCAGGCTAGACTTAAGCCTACATTTAGTAATAAATTCAAATACAGTAGTTACTCGAAGTTATTAAAAAGAATTATAAACTTAACTAAACGATCTCAAAATATCTATAATATTAAAAATTCTTAGAATAAAAATAAAACTACATGGCAAATAATAAATTCCTCTAAAATGCGTGTACCTAGTGATTCTATAAGTAAAATTGTTATAAATGATAAAGTTCTTGTTGAACCACAAATTATTGCAAATAAAATTAATGATTATTTTGTTGATAAAATTGTACCTTTACCAGAATCAGGACAGAGTCCTACTAAGTACATACAAAAATGTTTAAATTCAATGTTTTTGATACCAAGTACATCTAACGATGTACTTAATATTATGAAGGATTTGAAAAATAAAAATAGTGTCGGCTATGATGAAATCTCTACCAAAATAGTAAAATCTGTTGGAGATTTAATATCTGAACATCTCAGTTATATTTTAAACCTATGTATTTGCCATGGTGTATTTCCTGACCAACTAAAAGTATCAATTATAAAGCCTTTACACAAAAAAGAAAATAAAGAGCTTATTGATAATTATAGACCGATCTCACTTCTGCCAATCTTTTCAAAAATATTTGAAAAATATATAAATCACAGAATATATTCATACCTTGAAAAAAACAATATATTATGTAAAGAACAAAAAGGTTTTCGTAAAGATAACACCATAAATATGGCTATATATTATGAGTTTTTAAATGTGGTAATGATGAATGTTGATAAAAGAATACCTATATGTGCCGTTTATTGTGATATGACACAAGCTTTTGACTACGTCGATCATAATATTCTACTTGAAAAGCTTGACGCTTATGGCTTAAGAGGCAATGTAAATAATTTAATAAAATCTTATTTAACAAACAGAAAACAGGTAATTGCAATAAATAAGTTAAATTTCAAGACAAAAAGACAAGATATATACTTATCTAAGGAACGTAAAGTATTATTCGGAGTGCCCCAGGGCAGTGTATTGGGGCCTTTGTTGTTCATCATATACATAAATGATTTACCTCAAGCAATTAAACATCCCTTAACATTATTTGCCGATGACAGTACTGTGACTATAGCTTGTGATAAACCCGATTCGTATGAATCGGATATTAATACCACAATCAGCTCAATAATTGTATGGTTGAATAATAATAATTTGAAGATAAATCTATGCATTTCTGTCAAAGACAACGCTCTTGTTATCAAATGAATATCAAATATCAGAATAATAATATATGTGAAACAAATAATACAAAATTCCTTGGACTGACGATTGACAATCAGCTTAATTGGAAACAACATATAGAGACTCTTTGCAAAAAAATCAGTAGTTCGTCCTATGCTCTTTATAAACTCAAACATACAGTTAACACAGAAGCTCTACTAACTGCTTATCATGGCATTGTTGCATCCGTACTTAGATACGGAATAATTTTTTGGTGCAACTCTGCACATAAGGAGATTGCGTTCAAAGCACAAAAAAGATGTATAAGGGCTATGTTTGGTCTTCGAGTGACTGACAGCTGTAGATCATATTTTATCAAACACAAAATTCTTACACTTCCGTCTTTGTATATTTTTGAAGTAGCTTTATTTGTTAAAGCAAATCCTCATTTGTTGCCCAGTTTATCTGATATTATCATACGTAATAGGCGCAAAAATAATTTATGTATTCGAAAAGCTAATACTGCCCTCTTATGGAATAGCATGTTTTGTCTAGCTCCAAAGATTTATAACAAGATACCGGATGCATACAAAGAATTAAATTTAAAACTTTTCAAGAAAAAGCTTAATATGTTTTTATGTGAAAGATGCTATTATTCTATTACCGATTTTCTAAATGACACGTCTCAAAATGTATTTAATTGATTTTATTACTTTTAATATTTTTTTATTTTATTATCCATGACATTTTGTACGCCGATAGTATTGGCAAGACACAGCGTTGCACTGTACTTTTATTTGTAAGATCTTTTTATTACCTGTGTTTAACAAAATAAATATAATTTGAATTTGAAATTTGAATTTGAATTAAATGGGGGCTCCCATACAACAAACGCAATTTTAAGGAATTTTGTACTCGATCTTAATGAACAGGTAGAAATTTGAAAAATATTTAAGTATACATACAACAAATGTGATTTTTAGATGATGATCTTTTTATAGATGATGGTACGGATTCCTTCGTGTGCGAGTCCGACTCACACCTGGTCATCTTTTTTTTCTAAAAGCTATGCTTAGTTTAGCAGTAGACTCACTGAGTAGATTATATCTTAGAAAACTTTCTCGAGTATCACATACAAGCAATCAAAATAAATACTGCCACAACAAAGTCCCCACGAATAAACAAACATTTTATATCTTTGCATTTGTCACCCAACCTTAAAATCCAGTATTCATCATTATTGCGTCGAATCCAAATCCCGACAATACAATCAAATTGAAATGTAAACCCTTTAGCGCCTCCGAAACGCATCACAAACAATCCTGCAGGCTTGTAAGGTTATTTTATGACGACTTACGAGTAAACAGTAGTATTACTACAAAAGAGTGTCTTGCATATTTTTGTAATTTATTTGTATTAAATTTTATTTATGTTTAGATCGGTGTATGTGGAAGACTTGGGGGAGGCCTATGTCCAGCAGTGGACGTCTCTAGGCTGACATGATGATGATTTGTATGGCTATTAATACGCCTAATACCTAAGTTCGATTGTTATATGTTTTATCGTTCATTCATCATTCATCATCGGCCTTTAACAGTCCACTGCTGGACTAGGCCTCTTCTTTAAAAGGAGGAATTAGCCTACTATACTACGCTGGCCAAACGGGTTGGTATAGGGTTTGTATTAAGTTTTCCTTCTCTTACAGTGCTGTTCTCTGCATAATATGCTCCCTCTGTCGGCTCCTACGACACCCATGGGATGCTATGGGGTGGTGACAATCCGTGTTCTTAATCCGTCACCACACGGACTATATCGTTGCAAAGGCTATAATGAGCACGTCGTATGTATCCAACCACTTTAGCACTGCTTATTATGAGTTTATAATGGAGCTGTGGCTACGTTTCGGGGAATCCAAAACCGATTTACCCGAGTCTAAGTGTGCCTTATATCCGTTGTTTAAGTGTAAAGTCCTCTGAGACTCAGAATTTATCCCTAGTATCAGTCAAAGCTAAAATGTCTTATTACAACTACTATTATTATAAAACAATGTACAATTTTACTAAATAGACTTGTCACGAAAATAACCACAAATGTACCTTTATCCTTAATTTCCAGAACATCTCAAAACCACGACATTATCCATTCTTCCTATGAAAATCCACACATCTCAACGCTCGATTTCAATTAAATTGAATGCCAAACCCTTCAGCGCTAAACGTATGCTAGTCAATCCGGAAGACATTTAAGGTTATATTATGGCAGCGGCGTCTGACAGGTCAGATTTGCAGTCACCATAGACACGATTATTGCTTTCAGTTTGTTTTACAATAGAATGCTAACTGCGGCCTCATTGCAAAAGGTTACTACATAGAAATAAATAAGTAGATTTTAGGTGATGCGCGATGTCGATCAGTTTTAACGGCCATGTGTACCTAACTACTTTAGCTTTGCTCTGAGTATTGTAGGTTCAAAATCTACACGCGACAACATTTTGAATCCGGAATTCATTTTTCCGTGACTGAAGTCCGTTAATTGAGTGTAAAGACACTTGGGATACAGAATTGATACCCAGAAATGCTAAGAAAATGTATTAATCGAATATATTCTACCAAATACTTCTATAAAACAATATACATACATATCGTCACGCCTCTTATCCCCGAAGGGGTAGGCAGAGGTGTATTTCTACACCCACTTTTCGGCAGATATACTTTAGTCCCACGTAATAAGGGGCGAGCCTATTGCCGTACCGGGCACATTTCCAGACTCCGTGCTGCTACTGAGAATTTCGTGACAGAAAAACCCAATAACACTGCCCGACCCAGGAATCGAACCCGGGACTCCCCAATCCCACGCGCACATTTATGCCGCAAGACCAACGAGGCAGTCGTATAGGGTTTGATGTCGAGTTGTCCGTCTCTACGCAAAGATGGTATTTGCATCGTGTTATCCCTTAGTCGCCTCTTACGACACCCACGGGAAGATAGGGGGTGGTGACACTTGTATTCTATGCCGTCAACCACACGGCACTTAAAACAATATACAAATATAATAAAAAGAGTTGCCACGAAAAGAAGCAAATATGTATGTCCATGTTGTGTTAAAACATCTCAAAACCATGACATTATCCATTCTTCACACGCAAATCGAAACAACTCAACGCTCGATTTCAATCAAATTGAATTCAAAACCCTTCATCACTAAACATATGCTGGTCAATCCGGCAGTCATTTAAGGTTATATTATGGCAGCTGCGTCGGACAGGTTAGATTTACAGCCGCCACAGACACGAGTGTCGAGTGTCGCACAAGAGCCAAGTCGCTTGCATTATACAGTACTCAGCATTATCGCTTTGCATATTGTATCTTAAAGTTTATTGTGTTATATTGTCAGCTATTACTTGGCGGAAAGGATTTTATATTTAACGGCAGAGTGGGAAAATGGAATCAATGATAATGATAAACATTTTGTTGCACACACAAGAGATGTCCTCTCCAGTATCTATGTGATCTATACTATCTATAATTGTAAGTTTTGATTTTTATATTAATGCTAGTTTAGATTATTAGTGGATACTGCGGTGATTTTAGAGAGTTAGCTACTCATCATGGAATAGTCATACACACTTTTCAGCCCCTACTTGGGTTATCTCATTCACCCGATCAAATTGCGGAGTTGAGACTGTTCGAAAAGAGCCGAAGACTTTTTCACCAAGTTACCAAAAAAACCAGTCAAAAACCTTTCTTTCCCAAGCAAATCTTCGGAGGTAACAAAAAATAAACCACAAATGGCTTCAACTTGCACGCTCGATGCTCCTAACTGCTTTTTTAAATGAAAGTGCAGCTATGTTTATTTCTTCACTTTGTTAACTCACCACCACGTACAAAATAGATATCACCCACTTTTAATTCAAAAGCCACGACAAAAACACCATTTATTTTCTCACTTGCACTCTAACAGGAGTGTCTAAAGGAATTCCTGATTGCGACACTGTCGCACATTGTCGCAGTGTCGTGTCGCATTGTCGCATGCTCCCTAGGGCACTTGTCGCTTTAAAATTTCACACAGTTGGTATCTTGTGTGGTGGAAAAATTATCTCTGTCTCTGTCATGTTAATAAACAAGTAGTTTCAGTTATTAACTCGTCTGCTACTTGAGTGTACCGGAGAGGGAAATAATTTTACACTTGCCACATAAAAGAATTGCTTTTTCTTTTAAAAGTATACTGTACAGTAACTAAATGTTTTTTTTAGAAATATCGTCAATAGAAATTGAATGGAAACTTACAACTCCCGCAATAGGTACTGAATCACTCTTCTACATATTTATTTATTGAGCACAACTGCTCAATACAGTTACATTTGCCCAAAACGTGTACTGAACTATAACATTTAGGTAGGTATTTAACATGAGGTAACTTATTATCTAATATTCTTAGCCATTTGAATCGGAAAAACATTTTACATATAATAAAAAAAAATATGTACAATTTGGTGACAAATATATCTATCCAGATATGTAAGAATTATGCTATTGAGCACTACTTATTCTATAGAAGTATTGGACTATTATTGTAGATATATTTTATTTTATTCGCTTAGTAGGTATATTTATTTACTAGCGAAAAGTGGGCATTTAATATGCCTCTGCCTACCCCTTCGGGGAAACAGGCGTGAGTCTATGTATGTATGTATGATGTATATTTATTTGTGTTCATGAGAAACCTTTATATAAAATGTAAATTAGATGGTAAGTCAACATCCATGTGAATAGTTGTTACCCCGTGCTTACAAATAGCGCCAATTTATAAAAAGTAGTCTTTGTAATAAATTACCAGTAATTAACTCGCTTAAACGTTAATTGTACCAACGGGAAACATAATTTTATACTTTTAGTAAAAAGTAGTTACTTTTCTTTGTATAAAAGATTGCACGTTAAGTGCGTTAGCTTAACTAGCTGTTGAGATGAATAATAACAGTATAATGATATTCTGACATTAATTTCTATTTACTTTATAACTTACAAGAGTACTTTTAAACACTCGCGACTTGTAAATAATAGTACCTAATATATTTTGTGAAACGGATCTATGTCATATAATTATTTGAAAAAATATTTGATAAGGCCGTGATCACGGCTGCGGCTGGTGTAATGCCGTTGCGAAAATTTTAGGTATTGTACCTATTTTTCATAAAATTTTACTAGAGGCTACGCCCGCACATATTTTTTACCGTTTCTAACCGATCCCGTGTGATTTTGGGCTATCCCTTCTTAGTGTCTTCTTAGTCTAAATTTAAATGTAGTCTTTAAGTCATTATTTTATAAATTTATTATTTTGACGTTCATAAGCGGCACATTGTGACCCAAATGAATAAAGGATTTTGACTTTGAGTTTGCCTTTGACTTTAGTGCATCCCTACGGTCCCCAGGGAACATACATGCCATATTTCATATCTTTGCGCCAAATAGTTTTGGCTGTAGCTTGTCTGTCTTTAAGGAAATTTTATAATTGTAACTTAAGAAGTGACTAAGGAACATACACTTGTCAAGTAGCATCTTGTGGACGGAAAACTCGACGTCAAACCCTATAGCAACCCTGCGTCTGGTGAGCATGATGTAGGCCAAATTTATTGGATCACTTTTTAGTCGTACAAAATTCGTGGAAGTGACAAATATTCTAACTAATAAAATATCCAATTAAATTCTTGTGCCTATGAGAATGAAATCCACAACACTCGCCTCAGTATTGACGAGACTGCCATTCAAACCGGTAAAGCCATCATCAGTTGGATTAATACCAGAGCCCATAGAATGTAGAAAATAAAACTGTTTGAAAGAGAACCGACCAAAAATTCATTGCCTTTTGAAGGGTTTAATCTTATTCCATAACAAATCGTAACTTCAAATCAATACGTCTTATTTATAAATGGGTAATAAAAAGAGACGTTGACAATCGCAAGTAGTTTTAATATTAAAAACAATATTTCAGTCATTAGGCAAAGCGTCAACAAAAATATCTTTAGGTCATTGACTACAATCTTTATAGTAATATATGGTGCTAAATCTCTTCCTCTAAAATAAAAAAAAAAACAATTTATTGAACTCTATAGTGCCAAGGAGGTCTCGGGTTCGATTCCCGGGTCGGGCAAAGTGTTATTGGGTTTTTACGTTAGGAAAATTCTCAGTAGCAGCACGGAGTCTGGTAGTGTGCCCGGTACGGCAATAGGCTCGCCCCCTATTACGTGGGACCTAAAAATTCATGGCGAAATGTGGGTGTAATATTACACCTCTGCCTACCCCTTCGGGGATACAGGCGTGAGTCTATAAATAAAAATAAATAAATATAGTGCCAAGACTGTGCTCTAATTTTGTGACCCTGTCACTCTGACAGGGTCACAAAATTAGAACACAGTCTTTATTCACACTTACATCACGAACAAATTGTCAGATTATACCAATAATTAGCACATAATACCATTAATCTCACGCGCTCGAGGAACCCTGACGATCGTTTTTTTTTTGTTTACAGATCTCACTAGCTGCTTTAATTTGCCGCCTCTATATTATAATAGCTTATATTTGTTAGAAGGCTTTAGAGGATGCAAGGTATTCTATGTTTATCTGACGCCTTTGAATAAAACCCAAAATCCCTGGTGAGCTCTCCTACTATTACTGATAATATGATTCTGAGAAAACATCAATAAAAGGCTCTTTGCCTGACCCAGAAATCAAAGTGTGCAATCAATTATAATGAATCACTCCAAGTGCGATTTGATATTAAACTATTGTCTTATATTATTATTTGCTATTTAATTATACTGGTTGCATGACTAAACAACCACACAACTCCACTTTAAGAAAATACACCTAATCTTTTTACTTACCCAAGTGATATTTAAGTGCACAAAGTGATTTAACTACACACTCATATCAACTGTGGCAAGTGCATTAAGTTTTGTTAATAATGCAGAAGCGATACATCGAACACGTCGAAACAAATTTCGAAACAAGGTGCTTTTTACAATTCCATGTCGCGCTAGCCAAGAAGTGGGTCACAATGAACCGAAGAGACTCCGCAAAGTACGTGTTTCTAAGTCCAATGAATATGTATGAATATTACAGTAGTTTATGTATCGATTTTCTAATACAAAATGCTCGCAAACGATATTAAATTGAGTGTAAGAAAGTTTATGTTTAAGTGGACTAACTAAAGGAATAAATGAAGTGGTACGAGCGAAAATATTTCATAAAAATTTAAGCACTCGAATACAATAGATTTTTGTGAAGAAGGAGTATGTTTGAGTCTTCCTCAGTGCGGCAGGTACTGACGTCATCTAACTTCTAATACAAAGCATTTGTTTAGATTTTCATAATCGTAAAACAAGTTGTTCTATATTAAATGCCTCAGTCAAAGCAGTATCCCAATCTCACTGTGTCAGGAGTTGTGGGTATTTCTGTATTTTTATTTGGTATCAAAATATATTAGTTTTCAATATCTATCAGTCTATGAGTTTTTCTATGACAAAAATGACAAGACACCATCATGAATAACCGTTCGTCTACGTTTACACACGCTCCGGTATACTAGACAGCTGTGTGTGTGATAAACATGATTTTTTATTTATTTCATCCCCTGGAAGTGTACCTAAATGGCAGTAGTTAGCTTAGATAAAAGACCAACAGACTGCTACGCAAAGGGTCTCAGGTTCAGTTCAGTTGGCGCGCACTCCCAACTTTTCAAAATTAAGTGAGTATTCATTGTTAATCTCATAAATCTCTGATGCGCATCATAGGTGCATAAAAGTTAATTCTTACTTACTAAAAAGTGATGTGAGGAAACCTGTGTGTTCGAGAACTCTTTGAAATGTTGTTAATAGTCATAATAATATGAAGTCTGCTAACCTGCGTTTGGCCAGAGTGGTGGAATACGACCCCTTCAGAATAAGAAGGGGCCTGTGCCCAGCACTTAGACAGATTAAAAACAGAGCTGATGATGATATACATAATGCACGCGCATAGAAGGATACACATCGTATCTTGTTATGCTCCTTATACATGTATACTGTATTGCCATTACAACTTTGAACAAGAATATTACTGCTAATTAAAGTTTATATCGCGCTCAAAGATAATAAGGTCACAAAATCTTGTACGAGTTGCTCAAAATACTTTTGAAATAACTCATCAAACTTTACAAGTTGGCTAAATTAGTTTTAAGCTATAAAAAGTATATTAAATTTTATACAAATTTTAATATACTTTTTAAAAATAATTTTATGACTTAAATAGTTGGTAAAATTATTTGCAAAATTTATTGATATAATGTTATGCGAATATTCTAAAGAAAATATTGTTTACGAATAAATATAAAACAATTCTTGTTGTTTTAGATATTTTTAAGTGCTTTTAATTAAAAGTAATGTAAGCAGAAAAGTTTTTGTCTATTTATATTTTAATAAGCTTCTTAATATTAATGAGTAAAGTTTCAGTATGATAATTAGTACACGTAAATAAACTAATTTTATCTGGATTTCAATGTGAGCTTTCTAAATATTACCTGCAAATTCTATCGCTAGTAAGTTTCTTATTATGCTCAATTTGAGTAAAACTGAAACCGTGAACCATAAGTGCTCAAATAATACTTGAACCCGGTCAAAAAATTAACCGTTTTAAATAGAATTGTAGGCTACCATAATATAATATATATTTTAATTTTGGCAAAACTATAATAAATATTTTAGTTAATTTGAGGTTATACTTAATTTTCATTCAAGGCTAGTCCGATTCTAACCAGCCGGAAGCGGCCATAGCGCGACACTGATTTAACTTAAGTGGAATTTGAGGATTGCATTATACAAAAAATACATTTTTTAAATGCTTACTAAATTAAAAAAAATCTTGTCGTACGGCTCCAGTCAACCTATGTATATCTTCTTAACTTTATGTTAAGATCTGGCCTGAAAAGGCCTTGAAACGTGAATTTACAGTAACATCTGTAAAAGCTTCCAAATACAATTCAGCTTACTCAGAGAATTCATAAAATTAAATTTATACCAACACACTTTCTACCATACATACACATTTGCAACTAAAAACCTCTCTACTCCAAATGGTAGAGTCGACAAACATCAAACTGTATACACTTCTTCGTATTTCACAATCAGCTCTACACAAAGGACTACAGAATACCAGAGCGTGAATGCAACTCTACAATATAACACAATTTGAGAGAGTCGGTGGAACGGAAACGTAGAGCAAAACAACAATCCCATAAATAGAGACGGGCACAGGTGACTTCCGGTACGTAGAGCCAGCTGTATGGTAGAGCTGTCCCTAGGAACTAATTATTTTGTAGAGCTTAGGTCCTTGTTTGAAGGCGTGGTCTTGTTTGTGAATAGCAGAGTTTACCGACCGTAAATTGTTGGGCAATTGTATTACTTTGATATCATTTTTGTGAGTTAGGTATGTAGAGGTTAAAGTGGCTATGGAATTTGATAGAATGTTTAAGTACCTGCTTGTCTTTAATCATAATTACCTATAAGTGTCTTATACTCGTACATATTAATTAAATATAATAACGGGCTGGCTTACAAAACTTTAATAATAAGGAAATATAAGCCCTAAACTCAAAAATGTAAACATGTTGTCGCTAATTCATACTTGTTCAACCACCACTGTTTCTATGTATAAATAACCACTGCTCTGGATTCAAGAAAATATAATAGACTAGCCTTGAAACTAAAATGAAAACACGAAAACAAGCTTCAACGAAACAATCAAACAACGAGCCAGAACTCTACCATAAAAAACAGATCTCTCCCATCTAAAATCGCGTACACTTTTTCCATTCCATAATCTAGGTAAATTTTCCCCTCTATATAGAGTTTCGTAGACCTGAAAAATTCAAGCGGTAGAGACGCGGCCCGCCTGCGAATTGATTCCAAACGGTTGAAGTTTATTCGTAACGAATGCTCTGACGGCCTGAATAAGTCATGCCTTAAAAATTCAACGATTCCAAGTGCCTCCCTTTAAGTATGTAGAGTCTGTCTAAAGGTTTCTTGTTCGAAAGACGTTTATATTTTTGAGTTATTTAAGCTATTTTAAAGTGGATTGTTTGTATAGTCATGTCTGTTTATTTGATGGCTGGATTTTTAAGACGATTTCATTTTATTATGTTGAGTACAAAATTCATAATTAAATACCTACTAATATTATAAATGCGTAAGTGTGTTTGTTTGGTTGTCCTTCTTTCCCGTCATGATATTATAGCATGGCTATAGATAGGAGGCTAGTGAAAGACTAGTTTTTACCGCGAAAATCACATAGGTGAATTCTTGTACGTAATAAAATCTAAGATACTGAATTTCACCCTTTCCATCTTGCATTATCATTAACCTTAGCATTTTATATTGGTTAAATGACAATTTATACAATATTCTGGTACCATCGGGCTGGTATGATGATGACTCTTGAAGGTAGTTGCAGGGCCAAGCTGAGTTTTGGATTCAAATGATCGATATCATCATAGTCTACTGACTTTTGCCGATGATAGGAATCTGTCGCTAGAACAAAGAGATGGTTGATTTAACCCTGCAAGATCTACTAGTAAGACCATCGCGTTTCGACCCCAGTGTGTTATTTATATTTATTAAAAGATTTAATTAAAAGAAAAGACGAACAATACAGTTATTTGACTCACTATTTACTAGTTTTCTTTTGTAATATACATAAATAGCTTTAAAGTTTTGTAGAATACATATGCAAGAAATCGTGATGACTACTTAGCTGATAGCGTATTCCTATCGGCCACCTAGATGCTGAATTTCTACGCCGAAGTTGTAGTTTTTGTTGTGTTGTAGGTTCGATCCTCACACGAGACAATAATTTGTATAATACACAAATTGTTTTGTTATTTTAATCTGGATGTTTTTGCGTTCGGTCATTGGTGTTTGTTAAGTAGCCTTTGATACAGAATGATTCCAAGGGGCGACGTTTTTTTTTAAGAAAAACAAGGAAGGAAAATTATTTTCTTCCTTGTTAGGAAGCAGCAGCAAAGTGAAATTACGTGGGCAGGAAGAATCGGTGACCTATATTATGTTGAATTGAGCGATATAATTTGTTATACGTAGGCGTCAGTTCTATGAAATATAAATTGTTTCAGAGTATTCAGCAAAAACTTTCTTATTGCCTCAACTAATTATTTTGCATGAAAATATTTTTTCTTGACTTCGTAATGAAGTAAAGAGATTACCTTATGACCTGTCTTAGCAATGTTTATCATAATATGTTATGAGATGAGCATTTCATAGGTTTCTTAAAGTGTGAAAGCATGCGGCCTTGTATACAAGTTGAATAGTATAAAGTCCACGAATAATGCATTAGAATTTATATAGGCCAGATTTATAGAAACGATTATAAATAGTCTATAGCAATTTTCTGCTATCGATCAGATCTGTTATTTCTATTATCTGCTATAGTTCCATTGTAAATATACTTCAGGAATGGTCAAGCGATTTTAACCCTTAACTGGTGACTGGAAGGAAATATAGAAAATTTCATGCGTGGGGGCCGCGCGGCCCCCACGCATGAAATTTTCTATATTTCCTCACAAGCTAAGCATTTCATTCATGCTAATAAACGTTTATATACATAAATTACATAAATCTATACATATTGTATGCAGTACAAAACACTAGATTATTAATTATATGTATAGTCTACTAGAATATGGCCGCAGCTGCGTAATTCTTTTAATTTAACTGTTTCTGAGTCCGTGTGGTGACGGATTAAGAATACGGATTGTCACCACCCCATATCATCCCATGGGTGTCGTAAGAGCCGACAAAGGGATCATTACTATGCAGAGAACAACACTGTAAGAGAAGGAAAACTTGACACAAACCCTATACCAATCCGTTTGGCCAGCGTGGTATAGTAGGCCAATTCCTCCTTTCAAAGGAGAGGCCTAGTCCAGCAGTGGACTGTTAAAGGCTGATGATGATGATGAACTGTTTCTGCCCAATCTGCCTTTGCGCATTATTAAGCCTCCGCTGTCTGTCTGTCCGTCTGTCTGTCTGTCTGTCTGTCACCAGGCCGTATCTCGTAAATCGGGATAGCTAGAAAGCTGAAATTTTAACAAGTTATGCATTTCCTTTGCCGCTATAACAAGAAATACTAAAAATAATGCAAATATAAAGGTGGCAAATATGAAAATGTTTTCTATTTAATTTTTAGACCTATGTATCCTGCTTATGCGTATGAAGTTTCATTAAAATCGGTTCATACATTTCGAAAAATAAGGACTTAAAAGTTTGTATGAAATGCCGTACAACGTAAACGCTCTTAATAAACCGGTAGAAGCTTAAAAAATATTTAAGTATGCATACAACAAATGTGATTTTCTTTAATGAATGATGGTACGGAACCCTTCGTGCGCGAGTCCGACTCGCACTTGGCCAATTTATTTACCTAGCAGTTTCGGCAGTGTGTTGTTTGTCACTAAGTCAGTAACGGAAGATGTATACAGATAACACCCAGACACAGAACAAATCATCATTCTTATGCACAAATATTTATTCTCTATGGGAAACGAAAATGCGACCTCTAGTGTAGAAGTCCTAAGACCAACAGGCCAGTCACTTTAAGGCATACCTCAAGTATGGCTTAAAGATTTAACGATTCAAAAGCGTCCATGTATATCATTCTTCAAACACTTTACGGCGGCATAAAACACCAGATTTATATACACTCTACCCGTCAGAGGATACGCTTTATTAGCAATAAAATGTCTTTCAACAAACTCTCCAGTGGAACACAATGCAAGGTATTCGCCACGGTTTTTTTATGAATGCCACTTTTCTTATGAAAATTGCGCTAGTTTTTCTCATTTGCTGTGAGTTAGTTTTTATTGTGATTTATTATTCGTTGTGTTATTCTTTTGGATTGTTTTGTGATGTAATTGGTTAATGTGTAGATATCAATGAATCTTGTTTATATTTTCTTTATTTACTTGTGCTTTAACCCATTCGCTGTCCGGCGCGGGACACAATAGAAAATCAATTGTTATGAATCACATATGATACACGGGACAGTGAAACTGTTAATATTAAGCTCACTAGTGCAATGGCTTGACATAAAATTAAACCTGTTATAAATTTTTACAACGTTCACCCTGCAATGCTGAAGTGACAATTACAGATAATTTTGTCACAAAATCTGTAATAATAAAAAAGTAAGCTGATTTTGTTGAACATGATGGGGTTTTCAGTTCAAAAAGCCCAAACTACTGAATGGTAAATCAAACGACAATTGCGCTTGCAATATTTGACCAACACATGCTTAGTGTAATAAACAAAGTTTTATTTAAAGGCTAGTAAAAATGCAGACACTGAAATAATCGTCATAAAATAATAATAGTTGCATTGCAAAACGTCATAACGTAAAATGTTTTCTTTTGCTAATTTTGATTTACGCACCCAATTAAAACACTAAGAATTTCTTAGAAGTTTCTTTCATTCCAATTAGATCACAATATAAACAAACAGTGCCGTTGTTTACGACAATTAACATAATATTGGAGTGAACATCGCTTGTCGACGACACCTCATAACCACTTCACACAGAATCGAGACACGATGTACTTGATTAACGCTACTTGACAGCGTTGGTGTGTCACCACCATTTTGGATATAATGGGACAGTACTGGAAATTGCACCGACTTCAATGTAGCCAACAATTTTATGAGGTCACACCGACTGCAATGTGATGATTTAACGACGAACCGACTTTATGACGAACTTTTGTTTAATTTATTCATGTCGATATCTCCAAGGATTTACTATTATTTTACGGTTTTTTTGTATATTATTATTTTTATTATGTTATGTGTGTTTTTTATTGTTGTTTATTATCTTATCTCCATCAAATAAAGTTGACTCTGTATTATGTTTTGTAGAAATATTATAAACGTGAAAATATATGACACAAAGTGCTGTACAGATTTTCATAAAACTGTGTAGTGAAGTGGCTCATACATCAAACAACACAAAAAAGACACCTTTTCACGCTATAGCCGTCACACACATTGTCATAGCTATGAGAAAAGGATAGTTCTATTATTTATAAATTTTAATTATAAAGTTGGTAGATTAGTATAATTGTCCTCCCAATTTTGACGAGGACACATTTTGTCTATTTTCATATTATGTCACAAGATATTATGTTGGAAGTCACGAGAAGTTCAATATAACGAACGTAAATTGTCTGACATTAAAAACTTGCCACATTGCAGCGCGCCGCACGCAGCTGACCGCACTTTCATTTTTATTTAAAAACGCATGATGTCATCGCACACAATATACGACATAATACACCACTTGGATCCGGCACGATGCAGTTAACCGCATACGGCACGCCTTTATCTTTTATTATTTCATATTTGCCTGGCCCTCTTCGCTTCTGTTCACCTAGGTCTGCCAGAAACTGAATATATCTGCAACATACTATAAAATATAAAAAATAATACGCATTTTTCGGTTTTCCAAACGATTTTTATGATTTCATTTCATATGCCACTGTGTAAGTCAACTCTTTGAAAGTTTTTAATTTGAATCCATTTCTAGAACCGAAATATTCGTCACAAATACGATTCAGGAGGCCCTTTTCTCCAATTAATAAAAAAATATTCAAGTAGCAAAAAAACTTTTTCATTAATTGATGTCATTTCTCAGGATATATTTTTTGCTCTTATCTCAGAGCTTACTTTGAGCCATATTAAAGTAACCGTAGCACGTGTTACTTTCGGGACAGTTTCTGTAACATTCGTATGATATGGTGACTTTAGTTAAACATGTTGCTAGTTGTTACGTGTTGTGTGTGACAGCTATGACTAATACTGCTGCTCCTACATCTTCAAAAAATTGCGTCAAGTTGAGAGATTCTTTGGGTAGTATTTGAAGCTAATACAAGCTTTCTGGTTTTGAATCATATATTCGTATTAACTGTGATTCAATTTCAGAAAGTATTTGTGTACTATTATATCACAGATTGAATCTTTGTAGAAGTGGTTTAGGCGGCCTTTTCGCCGTTAAATACTGCGCCAACTATTGTAGAATCGATCCCCTCACGAGGCAACACTTATGTGTTATGGAAGAAAATATTTATTTTATTTATTTGTTTATTTCACAAACAAGCGTATCGGCGGCATCAATCCAATCTATGACTGGAAACCAAAAATATTTCTCATAAACAATTTCAGTTTTATATTATTTAAATAAAACATTCTTTAATATCAACAACAGCAAGAGTAACAATTTATCTTAACAAAAATATATGGTGCAACGAATCTGTTTTTATTTTAGCGAAATATGCAGTTTTATAGGTAATGAAAATTGTATTTTTGAACATGAATGAAAACTTAGAGTAGAATAATATGAAAGTTCCATTATTTTATTTGAAACGAGACAACACCTGCTGCGTCTAATGCTATCATTTTCATAAAGTTCTTTTTAATGCACATGATATTTTAAAATATAGAAAATTCT
This sequence comes from Euclidia mi, assembly GCA_944739405.2. Classification (NCBI taxonomy): domain Eukaryota; kingdom Metazoa; phylum Arthropoda; class Insecta; order Lepidoptera; family Erebidae; genus Euclidia; species Euclidia mi. Next base: position 10,972,473 of record OX123207.2, on the reverse strand, counting down.
TTAATATAACCATTGAATGATTCATTAAGCAACAGGTGATAATAATTTGATTCGTTAACATAAATAAACCATTATTAAAGATCAGCAGAAAGAAATAATTTAATTTTCGTTGAATAATCTCGGTAAAATAATATAATATTTCTTTTTTACTATCATTTATCCACTGAAATCAAACTGCGGTTTACGGATTCTATCGCGATATAAGAGTTTTAATTAATTTACATTTAAACCGAATGATCTAGAACTACATTTTTTATTATTATTACTGTCCGATGTTTCAGTGTCTTTACAGGAACCGTGGTCACGGTAGACTGAGGTGATATTTGTCATTGTCTTCAATTTAAAAGTTATCTCAAAGTACCCGACCATTTTTTAACTATTGGTGTAACTATTTACGCAGAATGTACTCACTGTGTTTTGATGTCTTCTGGTGACTTTGTGCTTCTTGGGTGATAAACCACAGATACACGCAGAAGAATACCGCTTTATTCCAAGAATGATAAGTTATGCTATTGAAATTAAAAAACACCCTAATTTCAATAGGGAAGATGGTTAAAATGTTCCTCCAGCTTGGGACCCTGTTATCAGGCTAATGAAACCCAAGAAGGACAAAGTCACCAGAAGACATCAAGACACAGTGAGCACATTCTGCGTAAATAGTAACACCAATAGTTGTAAATGTTCGGGTACTTTGAGATACCTTTTAAAATACGTACGCATATTGGCGGTTTGCTTTCTTCTAGCATAAAAGCCATTTTATTCGAAAATATATAAGAAAAGGAAAGGTCATGCTTTTGGCAGTTTATGTGTTTAATTATATGTATGAAAGTATGTATAAAAAATATTAAATATTTTTGGATTTTCGCATTCGAATCCAGGACACGAGACTTTTGCAAAATTGCGGATTTGCACTGCTGTCATTTAAGTTTTGTAAATTTGTTACGGGCCGCAAGTAACCACAAATATTTCGGATATTTATATACATTAGGGTAAACTATCATAATATGTAATTCGTCCTAGCGCCTTGTTGTGCCAATGTAAATTTGTAATATCATGAAGCTCCTAACATAGTTTTTTGACGAGTTTATTAATGCTTAAAAATATTATATGTAAGCTGCGGTAAACGGTGTTGGTGACACAATTGTCAGCACCTTATAAACATTATTCTTTGTTGTCAATATGTATTGCTGTCACTGTTTGTTTACCCAAATAAATAAAAAAATAAAATAAAAAAAACCTAGAAGATCGCTATTCCTTTGAGATCCGAAGGTCAGGCAGCAATTACTTCTTAAAAAAGCTCAGTCTACCAAATCTCTGCTAAGGACAATCTTGAATTGAACCTGATAAATGGTAGGAGGTGATGTATGAGATGAATATACATAATATACAGGGTGTCACAAGACCCATCACCAAGCCGAAGTCTACTCGTTTTGCACACCATGCCAAGTCATACTACGCGAAAATAATACCTGGGAAAAAAAAAATTAAGCTTAAAAAAAATTACAACTTTTATTATTAAGAATTAAGAATAAGAATAATTTATTTGTAAAAAATGTGGTACATTTATAGGTGTTATGTGTTAGTGTCGAATCACACATTTCGCCAGTATTGGCATACAAATTTAAATACAAAATTAAAGAACATAAAATTAAAACATTATTAAATAAATTAAACCAAATTATTTTATGTCATCATCAATTCAATACACGCATCAACAATAAACTACAAAATAAAATCATTCACTTAAAATAATGTATGTTACAAATATCATAATTATATTCTCTCTTCATCTATTACAAAGTTTCAGGTCAAAAAATTCTTTCATGTTATAAAAAGTATGCATTACAAGCCAGTTTTTCAACTCAGACTTCATTTTAAATAGTGGCAGTTCGCGGATTGATTTTGGAATTTTATTAAATACTCTTATGCACATTACGTAACAGTTGTTATGAAATAGGGAGCTCTTACATGTAGGCATTAACAATCTAGTGGGGTCTCTCTTACTCATGACTGAGTTATCTCTCGCATTGTTAAATTCATGTGAGAATTTTTTTACATGTACACATATTTCCAATATATATAAGCCAAAAAGAGTAAGTACTTTGTTATTCTTAAACAATGGTCGGCATGAATCTAATGGTCCCACGTTACACAAAGCCTTTAAGCATTTTTTCTGGCAAATAAAAGCCTTATTAATATCAGTTGAATGTCCCCATAACAATAAACCGTATCGTAGTACCGATTCCACATATCCGTAATAAGCAATTTGCGCTGCAGATTTGCCAGCAATTTGATGTAAATTTCTGAGTGCAAATACAAAGAAGAATGGCAAAATCAGTGTCGCTTATTTATGAAAGCGAGCATGAATGAATTTATATACATTTTATAGAATGATAGCTGTAGTTTATTTTATTAGTTATTATTATTTTTTATTCAATGGGATAAAACAAATATCCAATAAAGAAATATTTAGTTACATCTGAAATGCACATAGCAATAACTAAACGTCAAAAGCGAGATGTTATAAGAATCATTTAAATCCTCTTTTATGAAATCGTTAGAAACCTTACAAAAATTACTTTATGCAAAAAAACGACGAACCGCGTGAATTTCTTGTCATCTGTCATTGATACAGTTGTCACCAAGGTCACAGATCTTATGAATGAATGTCTGTATTATATTTATTTTACGCATTTTCGCATTGTTTTGTTAACTTTTCTTAGCTTAGCTTTCGTTTCTGTTTTTAGTTAAGCTTTTGCATCCTGAGTGTTGATTACCTACTTATGGTGTTACACAATTATGTTGTTGTGATACTGGACATATGTTTGAGACAAAAATCTAATAGGTACCTACGAATTGTTATTTTGAACAGATTTTTTTATTTGTGTAGTACATATGGGATTTGATGATTAAACATTATGTGCATAGTATGATATCTGGGATATATTCGTTGTCAAGCTATTATTCCGTCACCAGTTCAGTTTTTCGAAGAAGTCGGAGGCATTATATAGTGGTTCAAATGTAAATAAATGCTTTGTTACCAAACATATTTTATTTTCACTTAATTACCTACTATTTTATGATACATAGGTACATAGGGTTGATGAAACGCCAAATCAGTAAAGTACCTACCCCTAACTGCTAAATTGCGCCAGAGTTTGCAAAGTATAATTAGTGTAAGTTTGCTGGATAGAGTATAGAGCAACATAATTACAGCGAAGTGTGATATACCTATATAATTATAAAGAAAATCGTAGAGTAAGTGTTTGAAAAGATACTCTCAGATGATTTAACATTCCAATCACAGTTCTGTTATGCTCATGATACCTACGTATTAGCAAAGAGCTCAAATAATTATTTACATAGGTAGCTCCTTGAAACGTCACCTGACGTTAGTCATTAGCGTTCTGCGCAATGTACGTTTATTCATTGTACTGCACATACGTGAACTTATCACTGTGACAGCTGTGACATTAGTGACCACAGATGATGTACTATAACCATATAAGTGACTAACTTCAGACCTGCCCACACTAAATGCGCGAGGTGTAACTTACAACTCTTTAACTTCGTTTTCTATTAAAACCCCATGACATAAAAATATTCTGTAATTACATTGTACTTAATAGGCCTTAGATCTATCTTTTTAAAGTATTTGTACTAATGCTCGCGAAGTCTTAATGCGACACTGATAATGTACGGTGGTTTGCCATTGTTCTTTGTTTAGTTTGCTACAGACGTTTTGGACATGTATTTTCCAATTGCAGTGTTGGTCTATGTATAATAGGGTGGAGCGTCAAATTTTTTTTGTTGTTTCCTATAACGTATAGCGCTAAAACGCTGTATTGTGTTGCCAATAATACGGGAAAAATAATTAAAAAAATATAGGAACCCACTTTTAGTTCCCTACCGCCGTTTGAAGATTATAAAAATATTGTCATATAACACTATTTTGAAAAATTCATACAATAAAAGGTAAACATTTTTTCATTATTATTATAACTTTTAATACTCTAAGTATCACAAATTGTAAACATAAAGTGCTAATTTAGTAAAAATCATATAAAAAAGTTATATTAACCCGACATCAAAGTGTAAAAAAATTACGAAAATCGCGGTTTTTTGAGTAAGTTGAGTTGCTGACTTGTTTCACCAAAATTGTTTTGTACCCTCATATTTGTTTTATAAGCATAGTTGGTTACTGTTTATTGTAATTTAAAGTTCAATTATTAGTGTGTTTCAAGCTAAACAGTGATAATGTCGAAAAGACTTACGCGAAATGAATCAAACTGCCCCATTTTGGGATCACCTTGTTTATTTAGTAAATCAGTGCTTCCAACAATAGCCGACACTTTAAAACATATTATTTATGTCAGAAATGAGGAAAAAATTAAAGGTAAGGGCAAACAGCCTTCTATATCACAGGTAATTGATGTAGTAGCAAGTGACATCTTAGAACTGTGGTCTATGGCTTCGCTACCTACTGTTAAAGTACTACGAGTAAAACAAATGTTAAAATGTCAATACGACACATACTTACGTTTTTTGTACTATCCGAAATCTAAGCAAACTGAGACATTTATTATTAAGTTACAAGATTGGAAACAAAGAAGTGTGACAGAGTTGTTTGATATTTGTAGCTGCAAATGCATGGATTTTAATACCTGTAATTGTTCTCGGGAAAAGAAAGTACCTGTACTTGAAAGAGGTTTTCTATATGACCAAAGACATGAGAGAAAAATGATGATTGGTAGCTTAGATCGCACAGAGACTAGAAAACTTGAAAAGAAAATGGCAAGGAAGCTTAAATCTGACGTGGCAACGACAGGACAGGAAGAAAACTTTACAAGGAAAACTGCCTCGTCTTCTACGCCATCTGTAAGTTACTGCACTCCTGAGATAGTTGAACCTCAGCCCAGTACCTCGAAAGTTTCTGATTTTAATAGTCCGATACTGCTGCAACCGAATCAAAGGAACAGGCTATCGCTGCCTACTTTAGCTACTGTTTGTGACCGTTATGGTATCTCTGATCGATCCGCGGCAGCTATTGCAAGTGCAGTATTGCAGGATGTCGGTCTGATTACTTCGGAAAATGTAGAAAAAGTAATAGACCGAAGCAAAATTCGAAGAGCTCGAAAACAAATGCGTGAAGAAATACAAAGTCAAGAATATTCTTCCGAAATACGTGGTATCTACTTTGATGAAAGAAAGGACAAGACACTCGTGTTTCAAAAGCGAGACCGCCGTTTACATAAAGCAATTGTTATCAAAGAACACATTTCTTTAATTATGGAGCCAGGATCAATCTATTTAGGTCACTTAACTGTGTCTTCTGGTACTGGAAAAGCTATAGCCGATTCGATATTTTCATTCTTTTCACAGAACCAATTAAACAACCAATTACTTGTGGTTGGGTGTGACGGCACTGCGACGAACACTGGCTGGAAAAATGGAGCAATTCGTTACATGGAATCGAAATTAGGAAGACCACTGCAATGGTTCATTTGTCAACTGCATGCAAACGAGCTACCCCTTAGGCATTTATTTATCAAATTAGATGGAGCAACCAGCGGGCCTCAATTTTATTCCGGCCCTATAGGAAAAGCGCTTGAAACCTGCGCCAGTCTCCCTACCAGTACGTTTTCAGCTATTCCTTCAAACATGCCCGTTTTACTAAAGGAAACTGAAAGTAGTCTCAGTACAGATCAGAGGTATTTATACCAAATGTGTCAAGCAGTAAGCAGTGGATCATGTTCTCAAGATTTATCCAACAGAAATCCAGGAAAAATGGCTCATTCGCGATGGTTAACGATGGCTAACAGAATCTTGAGACTGTATGTAGCCACACCAGATCCTTCAGCTGAATTAACTAAACTTACAGAATATATTGTAAAAGTTTATGCTCCTGTGTGGTTTTGTATAAAGAAAGATAGTTCATATAAACAAGGTCCGACCCACGTTTACAAACTAATCGAATATTCTCGATGTTTGTGCTCTGACGTCAAGAATATTATTGATCCAGTCATACAAAAAAACTCATTTTTTGCACATCCGGAAAACCTATTATTGGCAATGCTATATGATAATCGGCCACATATAAAATAATTAGGATTGAGGAGAATAATTGCAGCTAGAAAAAATTCAAAGCCTGGGCTAAGAGTATTTAGAGTCCCAAAATTAAACTTTGAGGCCAGTGACTACACAGATATGATTGTTTGGAGTGAGTCACAAGTTACGTCTCCTCCAATCCTAAAAGATGTCAGCGATAACGAATTAACAGACCTGGTTTCATCAAACTCAGATATTACGTTAAACTTGCCCGATTATCCTTGTCACACACAAGCAGTAGAGCGATGTGTTAAGATGGTCACCGAAGCATCGATAAATGTGGCTGGTGAAAAAGCCAGAGATGGATTTATTCGTGCTAAAATCAAATCGCGTGCAATTATGCCATATTTTGAAACTAAAAAGAACTTTAAAATATAGAAATAATCTGATTGAATATCTGACGTTTTCACGATTTTGCTATGTTTGTCTTCAATTTAATCTATAATAATAATGTTCTTTATCGTAAATAAAAATGTTGTTAAATAGATAGGTGTTTTAATATTACTTTTACGTTATAATATAATAGGATTTAAAATTTCATAACATTCTGTACATATTTAAAAAATACCTAATTTTAGTTTATTTTTCCATCTTTAAGCTTAGGTAGGGAACTAAAAGATATGTCAAAAAAAATATACAAAATTATATTTACGTATAATTAAGCCCAATACAGCTTTCTGCAGGTATACACAATCGATTCGATGACTTTTTTTTTTCTCCATAGATTGACGCTCCACCCTAATGTATAAGCCTAAAAACTTGGTATCAGCTACTCTTGATAGGTTTTCGCCTCGGTACGCAATATTTAATGTTTCGTGCGGAGTCTTATAATTAGAGAATTTAATAAATTTAGTTTTAGATATATTAGCACACAAGTTATTGGATTCAATGCATGTCATTATTAATTTAACTGTATTATTTAAAATTATATCAAAATCATTGTAAATGTCACTTTTGGGTATAATTATAGAAATATCATCAGCAAAGAGTATAGATTAATAGGGTGTTATTGACGGAAGGTCGTTGATATATATGATAAAAAGAAGTGGGCCAAGTTACCGGCAATGTATAGCACGCACTTGCAGACATCGTACCTACGCCGGCCGTATCTACCTACACCGTGCGCCGCGGTGACGGCAGTTTATGATCACGTGGTCGCGCGGCCGAGGGGAATGACCTCGCAGCTGATTGCTGGTAGGCATCCACTACGCGTCGGGAACTTTAAAGCCGTTTATTTTAGGGAAATATTGAAAATTTTGTTTATGTTTATTTGGCAGAAAGTGTACATTTATCATTCTAAACACGATTTTGGAATAATTCGAAAAAAAATTCGTGACTTTGAGCCTCATTATCTCCTGAACCAGTAATTTCCCAGGTATGGTGCCGAAGTAAAAAATGATCGTAATAATTGGTACTATATGAGGTTTCAGTTTTCATTAAGGGTCTTTTTACACCCTGTATATAGTATCTTTACTTATGTGCTACTGTAGCACCTGAACTACATATCTAATACCAAACATTTAAACCCGACTTTTAAGTTCAAGATTGGTTTTCTGATGTGTCCGTTAGTAAAATGGTTGTAAACTTCTCTGTGGTACTCATTTTTAATTGTTTCATTTCTAAAATAAGTTCTACTAATTTAAAGTTTAAGACTTACGTTAAACAAAACATTAAAGTCTAATTCTCTAGTCTTAGGGTTAATGTCCAATACGTTTGCGAAGGAAACCTTAGAGCACGAAGTCCACGCTGTAGTCTAGCCAGATTTAACAAAATATTATCTTTTTTACAGAGCAATTGCCGTTTGACCTGCGGAACTTACAAATCCTTTTGTAAAATGAATCTCAGATAACTATATTCCAATTACTACACAGTAAATTAAATAAAAACCACGCGTATTCTAACAGCAATAAACTAAATTATTTTCTATAATTATAATATAATCTTGAAGCAATAATATATCTCACATTGCTTTAACTACAATGCACTTTTATACACATCACAAACAAACCATGAAAAGCAATCAAATCATTTCCAACTGTAAAATGAATACGATAGGGTTTAAAATAATAGTTACACTCGCTTCAGGCAGTTGCAATAACATTTGCAGTTCGCATGTACCTTATTGTTAGTAAAATAGAGTTGAAATAAGCTTATTTGCCTGGTATTTGGTGTTGCATTGTTCGTCGTCAGTGGAATCTTGTCGTTCATTGTCGCCCGGCATTCGTAATAATTTCAACTGAAAGGTGTAAACTCCGGCCCTGATATTATTTGGTACAATTGTATGTTCTTGTATGGCGGCAAAACGCTATTAGGGGAGAACTCTTGTCTAAAATTAATGCGGTCATACATTTAGATCTGTTTTGTAAATTAAGTTTTGGTTATATGCTCAGAACTGTGCTATAGTGTAGTTTAATTAAAATTGGCATGTATTAAATATAGTAAAGATGGCGATATAGAATAGTGACTAACTGTCATAATTATATTTGTTATTTATAATAAGGTATATTACATACATACATACATAGACTCACGCCTGTTTCCCCGAAGGGGTAGGCAGAGGCATATTAGGTAAACGCCCACTTTTCGCCAGTGTTTTGATCCCACGTAATAGGTGGCGAGCCTATTGCCGCTTATCGGGATATTTTGTTTGCCAGAGCCTCGTCCGTTGATCGGCAGGTGCACCAATTGCAGGTGAGGTTGGCTTGGGACCCTAAGTTCTTGGTGGGAACCCTATGCACCCTAATAAGGTATATTATGCCATTGAAGAGACCTATATCCAGCAGTGGACTTAAGAGCGTTTATTCCGTCGGAGGTGATTTTGCGGGTTTTTTAAAACCATTTAAAACCATTTAAAACCATTTATTTACTCACAAAATATGGGTAGACATACAGGTGGTAAACATAATATTAAGTATCCACATATTGGCCATTACTGGCGTGTGAGATTTAAACTTACTTATACAGTTCGATACATTATAATTTAAATTCAAAGTTAACATTACAAAATAGGTACATTTAAATAAAAATACAAACAATAAAAAAGATAACAGGCATCACAGAACACTTTACATACATATTATGAGGGATTGACTGCCAAGTCGTAACATGCAGACTTAGGGGTCAAGATACTCCTGGACGCTATAGAAGCACCTATCCGCCAGCCAGGCATATAACTTTCGACTAAAGATAGTTCGAGGCATATCCCTCAATTCCCTTGGCAATTTATTATATATTTTTATTGACATTGGATAGCAATTCCTTCTGTACAGTTCTGTCCTTATACTAGGTAATAATAATTTATCTGGATAGCGAGTATTAAATTTGCAAAAATCACCAAAAGTTTTATATAAATGTATGTTATTTTTTACAAATGTGCTACATTCTAAAATATACATGCTGGGTGCAGTGAGTAGCTTCAATTCCTTAAAGAGAGGCTTACATGAGGTTAAAGGATCTACGTCACATATTGCCCGAATACACCGTTTTTGTGATAAAAATATTTTATTAAAATCTACTGAGGCACCCCACAATAAAATACCATATCTAAGAATCTAACTTATTGTTCTATTATGTTACGAATAAATAACAATTAATGTAAAAGATACAGAAAATATAAAAGTTCAGTTCTTTATCAAGAGAGTGCTGAAGAAAAATATATGGGTTACCATAGTAAATATTTTAAAACGGATGAATTTAAAAAACTCATTTTCGTCATTTCCGTAGCTTAGGCCAACATTAATGGTCACTAGTGCTATGAAAACTTATCGTTCTATAATTCTGTAAATGTAAACTGTACAAGCCAAAGTTATACAAGCGAGTGCTTAAAAATGAAATTGTACTTTCATTAATAATTTTCAAGAAAATCGGAGATCAAAATAGTTCATTTTGCTTAATTTTAGCCCGCAATTTTGCATTTATATCTAAGAAACTACTGTGATTATTAAAAAGATATATACATATTTAGAAACCTTAAGATTCATTTTAAGTCATATAAAAAAATTGGAATCTAAACTTTTCGTTTGTAATTAATATGATTTTTTTTAAAAGACCTATAAATCTCGAAGCACGATGCTATGTCCGCCATTCAGCGCTGAGCGCTCTCAGAGGACGGACCTGTCGCTCGCGTCCGCGTCCGCCATTTTACGTAAATATTGCATTCCAAAACGTTTATAGCGCGGCTAAAGCCTCTTGATCCGTATTTTTTTCTCAACGTATCCTACTAATATTATAAATGTGAAAGTTCTTAGAACTGGCCACTTATAAACAATATAATAAAAAAAATATTCTAAAATTTGAAAATAGAACTCTTTGCCAATATTACTGAGTATATATTTCATTCATTTGTCATTTGTTTTACGATTTGGCGGCAAATTGAAAATTGTCTGTGTCACGTCAACATGAATTTAACACGAGACTATTTTCGTGCAATGATTTTTTATGACTTTCGATGTCATTTAAGGCGCTGTCCTAAGCGACTGTTTTGGTAAATGAGGGGGTGAAGCAGGGGAGGTGAAGGGCGCGTAGCTCCGTCTTGTGCGGGGCGCCCCCCTTCATTCTCGTTGCGTGCGGCCGTATTCTGACAACATCCGTATTCCAATATTTCAAAATCGCAAGCAAAACGTTTTAGCATATTATTGAATTGAAATACTGGTATAAAAAATTAAATTACATAAATCAATCTGTTTGTACAATATAGGCATAGCGCAATTTTTGTTATCAGTAGCGCCATGAGCAAAACTGGTTTACATTAGACGTTATAGGTATAGTAGACGAAATTAGGTAAATACCTATGTGCCGTAAGATGATAAAAATAATTAAGTCAGTTCCATGAATGGAGAGACCCTTATTATTTTTGTTTTGTTTTTGTATAAAAATGGTGAAGCGGTTCATAGAATACCTTCATCTAATTCCATTCCTGCCAGTTTTCAAATCTGTTTTGCAATAAATTGGCTGTGACATACGGGCGGACAGACAGATAGACATGGCGAATCTATAAGGGTTTCGTTTTTACAATTTTTGGCTACGGTACCCTAAAAACCACAATACTGTCCTACTAAGCGCAAAAGCCGTATCTCAAGTAAAGCGAGTTACGAGATAACTGAAGTTTTAGTAAAAGTTGATTTATTTTATTTCTTTATGGATGTTTTATTCTTATTATAGGTATAATTATTATGGTAAAGGTTTCGAAATACGTCGCCGTTTTTAAGGGCTGTGAGTGATTAAGGGGGGAATAGGGGAGGTCTCGGAACCTCCCCTCACCATTTTTACTTGCCGGAAATACTTGGTTTCCTCTGTAAAAAATATATCTCTAAACATCAGCGTGTATGGCACTGCCAACTTCCACATTCTTTACACTAGTTTAATAAACTAAGGTTGACGGAGCCCTGCTTCGCAGGGCTCCTATTTTCGGATTAAGGATCAAAAGAGAACCTAACATAACCTATTTAGTTACTTATTACAGTCGCACCCAACCCTAGGCACTCGAAAGCAATGACGCATCAATTTGACATTTGCTGTATTGACAGCTAATTTCAAATTTCTGTGATCAATAATGATCATTCTAAGATGGCGGGTTTGCGTTTCGTTTCACGTTTTTCACGTAAAACATAAAAATTACATTTCTAAAACTGTACTAAAGTATAAAAACTAATTTCCGTTTTACATAATTGCCGAAGTATTTAGGATTTTTTGGAAATTGTTTGAAAATATTTAGACGCAACTCCGGCAGCCAAAATTATTTTTAGGGGATTAAAACTAACTCCCTTAAGCCCCCTACACCACCAATACCCTGAAATTCAGGCGACTCGTTTCGAAACCCAACCCATTATTATTTTTCAAAATAGAGGAAGTATCAAAAATATATGTGGATATACCTTATTCATGATATCTCATGAATAAGGTATATCCACATATATTATGAGATACTGTTATGTCGCTTAGAAAATTTTAGAACTAAAATTTGAGTTACTGCTTTTTCGTTAGCTCTCCTCATACATGTTTGTATGGAAAATTATAAAAATATTCTTTCGCTTAAAATATGTGTTGTTTCAAATAAATAAATATTAAAAGATATTTATTTATCATTTACTAACGAAATAAAGAGTTTACAGCTCATCAAAAGTTAGCTGTCTGCTACAAGCCCGGCAGGTTTTCTTTATTCTCATCGAAAGTTAAAGGCAGTGTGTGAGGTGATGAGGCTTCAATACTTATTGTTTGCTGTTGTTCACGAGGCACATTTTCATTTACTTCCCTTTTACGGCTTGGTATTGTAGAAACTTCAAGCACTATGAAACATTTTCCTCTCCGTGATCTCGCAATGCCATCCCTTGAGCTTCACGAGAATCAACAATTTCAGGCAACTGCCAATTCATATAAAACGCCACAAGCTTTTCTTTCATTTGCGTCTCCCAGAAAACATCATCATCATCATCTCTTTCTAATTTTAGTGGTATACTTTCGCCACTCCACACAGCAAAAAAACATTTTTGTTTGCGTGTAACGTGGCGTTGCCCCTGAATTTGGTAATATTAACAGTTACAATATTAGTTTAGACTAGTCAGTTCACTTTTTTATCATGTTTCTATATTTGTATTTTGTTTGCTCTTATACTATTCTCCAGGCCATTCTTATAGGCAAGTACAACTACAAATAGTAAGAACATTAAATTCCACAATCGTGTTTGGACCTATTAATACATCTGGCGTGGCACCAATAAACGGATAATCCACAAGGCTCGATTGTTACATTTTCTTGCGCCATTTGTTGCCAAAAAGCCAGTTGTTCATTATAGAATCCATGCGCAACTGCTTTTACATTGCAAATATTTTATTTGTACAAAATATTTTTACTAAGTTGGCTTTACTGCTGTTATCTCTTCTTTTTACCACTATACCAAAATTTGAATCTGTCAACATATTCTTACGCAATTCGAACCAGTCACTGCTACCCCTCTTGTATTTTTGCTTATCACTAGGGAGTTGAGTCAAATTTGTTAAAAAAATTGTTTGGCATTTCTTGGCTAGCTCTTGAACAAATCGTGTTAGGAATTACTGCAGTCAAATGTGTATAAGACGTTGCAGAACTGTTATCTTTAACTTCACTGTAATTACAATAAAGATAATTAGTTAGGTACGTTGTTATTTAAAAAAAATACTATAACTTGTGTTAGAGCAAACAGAGAAGTCACCTTCTTGCTTATAAATGATTGATTTTAGAAATTAAAAATATATTAGAATTACTGAGACATACCTAATAGTTTATGAATAATCAAAGTTTTACCCGATGTACCTGAATAGGTTTATGTTCACAACACAATAATACAACATTCGTTACCGCTTGTGTGCGGACTGCGGAGCGCCATATTAGCGCTGCACGCTGTTTATTGTTCGCCGAGGCGGCATCTTAGCGCTCCAGGCGCTCTGACACGCTAATGAATTTGCAATATAGGTATATAAAATTATTCGATTTTATGTTATTACTCTTTCAAATATTGAAAACTGTGGCAGCTGAGAATAATTTTTATAATTATATTATGCATAATCGATAATCTATAACATAGCTAGTCATAAAAGACTGTTATGAAAATAATTTGTGTAAAAATGTTACATATTTCATAATCACTTGGCCATGGATGAATTTCTATTTTATTACGACGCTTTCTTGTACAAATCCTTCGTAGAACTTTAATTCTCTAATTGTCCATATTTTATTCATCTAATTATATATTTATACGCACAGAAACAATAACACATTAAACGCAACAAGAATATAAACTTAGGTCCTAATTATATGTGCCCATAGTCACATGAAAAGCATATTTGATTCAAAGTATTCAGTCTATAACATAAAACAGGAAATTACGAACTCAAATCGGCGTATTACAATAACAAACAGGCTTACGTAAAATATCGTGCAGCGGAGACGCAAGCGACATGACCTATCTCTCACAGGGCTCATAGCCGAATGATGAGGTCTGGGCGGAGCATAAACTAGCAACTGACACTCAGTACACCGCTTATGCTAATAAGGTTTAAATTGCCGAAGCGTTTAATATTGATGGAATCTACCGAGCGTCAAAATCATAGACGTTTGGCAGATTTTATTTAATTTTACAAAATATACACGTATAATATGAAAATAAATAGGGTAATTCTTTAGCTCATTGGGTTTCCTACAATATTATTAAATAAAATATGACAGCTTACGATCAAAATATTGCAAACAGTGAGACGAAAGATTATTTTTTGCCTCGTTTTTGTGATTTTTTTACCGTGATTCTATTTTACATACATGAAAAATTCTTTCAAAAGTCTTTTGTTCAGACTTTTGACTTTAAGCTCAATTTTTTGCTAGTTTGTAATATGTACCGTTATGGCTAGATGCGCGACGAAAAAATAGGTGTTTCACGGCTTCTGAGATATAACAGCGCCTTAAGTCAACAAGAAAGTTATGATAGACTACGATTGGCCTTTCACGATGAAGCCCCATCTCGTGCGACTGTTTACAACTGGTTTAATGAGTTTAAACGTGGTCGCACTAATCTCACTGATGATGTACGTGAGGGACGGCCTTCTACGGCGACGACTGAAAATAACATCTGTGTTGTGCGGCGTATGATAGAGACTGACAAAAGAGTGACCTATCAGCAGATTCGGACAAGCTTAGGCATCGGTATGAGTCAAGTGCACAAAATCCTCCACGAACATTTAGCGGTCAGGAAGCTTTGCGCCCGGTGGATACCTCATAATTTGACTAAGGCTCAAAAACTCCATCGTGTGGATTGGTGCCGTAAAATGATTGAAAGATTTAACGGAGGTGACTCAAATGCTGTGTTCGACATACTAACAGGTGACGAAAGCTGGATTTACTGTTATGATCCTGAAACCAAAAGACAATCTGCTCAGTGGGTGTTTCCTTTCGAAGAGTTGCCAACTAAAGTGAAGAGAGATCGAAGTGCGGGAAAAAAAATGGTGGCCTCGTTCTTTGGAAGGATAGGTCATTTCGCAACAATTGTGTTAGAGGATCAAAAAACTGTTTCTGCAGAATGGTACACTACCAATTGTTTGCCACTAGTCTTGGAAAAAGTTCGAGAGAAACGACCTCGCAGTAGGATCCTCCTTCACCACGACAACGCCTCGTCGCACACCGCCAAGCGAACTATCGACTATTTGGCGACATCAAACGTTGAATTACTGGGTCACCCGCCGTATAGCCCCGACCTCGCGCCTTGTGATTTTTATTTATTTCCAAAAATTAAAGAAAAACTTAAAGGAAAGCGGTTTATGAATGCTGAAGAAGCGGTGGCTGCGTATCGCGATGCCATTGAAGAGACCCCTAAGGACGAGTGGGCAAAGTGCTTTTCCCAGTGGTTCCATCGCATGCAGCGGTGTATTGACGTCAATGGACAATATTTTGAAAAGATATAATAAAACTAATAACTGGCTAATGTAATCAGTTTTTGATTTTCTAAGAACTTTCAGTTTGACCCTCGTATGCATAGATGGATGGATGTTTGTTACTCTTTCACGCAAAAACTACTGAACGGATTTGGATGAAACTTTACAATAATATAGTTTATACATCAGAATAACACATAGGCTACAATTTATAAAGATTTTGTATAATGTTGCCATAACATAAGGAAAAGTATCAACTAAGTCGGCGAAAACCCTGAGCTCTGAAAGCTATTGATTGGAATTTTACCCCTTCCTGATGACAGATTGATCTGATATTTGGAATACACTCATATTGTCATCAAGAACAAAAGATAATATTTAAATGATTGTAATATCAAGATGGCTGCCGATACAAAATGGCGGATCATATTATATTACTTCACAACAACCTCAATATGGGTATCAAATGAAAGGGCTTGATTTGTAGAATAGAGCTCACTATGAAAAATCCAAGATGGCAGTCGCCGCAAAATGGCGGATTACATATTTTCCACAAATACCTCAATATGGGTATCGAATGAAAGGGCTTGATTGGTAGAATAGGGTTCACTGTGAAAAATTCAAGATGGCTGCCGCCATAAAATGGCGGATTACATATTTTCCACAAATAACTCAATATGGGTATCAAATGAACGGGCTTGATTGGTAGAATAGAGCTCACTATGAAAAATTCAAGATGGCCGCCGCCACAAAATGGCGGATTACCTATTTTCCACAAATACCTCAATATTGGTATCAAATGAAAGAGCTTGATTGGTAGAATAGGGCTCACTATGAAAAATCTAAGATGCCTGCCGCAAAAAAATGGCGGATTACTTATTTTCCACAAATACTTCAATATGGGTATCGAATAAAAGGGCTTGATGGGTAGAATAGAGCTCACCATGAAAAATCCAAGACGGCTGCTGCCACAAAATGGCGGATTACAAATTTTCCACAAATACCTCAATATGGGTATCAAATGAAAGGGCTTGATTGGTAGAATAGAGCCCACTTTGAAAAATCTAAGATGTCCGCCGCCACAAAATGGCGGATTACCTATTTTCCACAAATACTCAATATGGGTATCGAATGACAGGGCTTGATTGGTAGAAAAGGGCTCACTATGAAAATAGAATGAGAAGTATAAACTAACAACAAAACTAAAAACTTGAAAATAAAATTCATCATCATCAGCCTTTAACAGTCCACTGCTGGACTAGGCCTCTCCTTTGAAAGGAGGAATTAGCCTACTATACCACGCTGGCCAAACGGATTGGTATAGGGTTTGTATTAAGTTTTCCTTCTCTTACAGTGCTGTTGTCTGCATAGTATGCTCCCTCTGCCGGTTCTTACGACACCCATGGGATGATATGGGATGGTGACATTCCGTATTGTTAATCCGTCACTACACGGAAGAAAATAAAATTACCTAAGAAAAATAATTTTGAGTGTAGCGTATCCAGAGTAAACATTATGATAGAAATTTCACTTGCCCTACGATTTTATAATTGTCTGATCAATACTCCAGATTGATGAGAAGATTGCACCAATCTTCTCACACTACATCATTTTTTATTGAAATAAAACAGTAACACATCAAAAAAAATGTTTATATGCACATTCTATACTAGTTATCAAATTGTTTTCAAAATTGATAGATTTATTGCCTTAGGTATATAATGTAGACTAACACTAACTTTGTCTTTTACAGTAAGTAGTTTGGACGAATAGTTAAAAGTTATCACGATATATCTGACCTAAGCGCAGCGTAAGCACAGCGAGGCTGAGGGACGGTCTGATTGTCTGATATGTACTTTGTGGTACCTAATGCTTTCAGATTTTATTTTTGCTGCTGTTATATTCAGTAGGTATATAAGCTCTTCATAACTTCAATAATATACTTACATACTAATCTTTACCTGAAGTTCAACGATTATGAAAACAAAAGTAATTTTTCAGTATTATCTGTTTATATGTATGATACACGGCTAATCTACATAACCGTTTGTGATGAAATTTGACATGGGTAGTCTGAAACCCGGGGAAGTACATAGGCCACTCTTTATTAAAATATCATGCTGGCGAAGCCGCGGGCGAAAGCTAGTTTTTTTATAAATATGTAAAGTTGATGTAACTTTATTTATGTATTACGTATTAAACTAACGTGTTGGTCAATACATCTGGAATCTAGTGGTTACTGGTTAGTATAGTACCTATCGCGGTCAAACAGGGGCTGGGCGAGACTGACGGAAACGAACCGTTTCATAATTTACCTAATATGGCGCCTTGAAACATTTAATAGAACAGTAAAAAAAATATTTCGGTACATTGAATATATTTACAAAAAATAAATTCAGGGAGACTAAGAAACAGTTATGGAGCAAGAATAAAAAAAACTGTCTTTATCTATATAGTTTGTCTGTTTGTACACGCTAATCTCCGAAGTTACTGGACGTATTTAAAATAAACTTTTTTGTTATATTGCTATTAGGTCTAGGCAACATATTGGCTATAACCAGGCCTGTCTTACTTCCATACAAAAGACGCAAAATCTCCGAGATATTTACCTACTATTATGGAAAACAACCTAATTTCAACCTTTTGCATTGCATATACCGTTCATAGTACAATAACTGTCTGCCGTCTCGCTTCAATCTGGTAGGGCTGTCGGCGGGAGCCGGGCGGCGAGTTTTTGTTTACTTTTGTTTCGCGGATGCGTGCGCTGCGTGTGCGACAAGTCGAGCGAGTGCCAGCCTATTGAGACTAGTCCGGTGACTGGACGCTTGCGTTTATCATACCAAAACTTGGAAGTGAAATTTCTGTACCGCAGGTACTAATTATATATTCTGTGCTATTACTATCACATGTACAGACTTGACGTTTTAGCAAAAGTTGTTCAGTCTGATGAGCATTTTCTGTTGTCTTACAAAAATCGAAGATCTGAAACATCTGATGAGGAACTATAAGAGCCCATCTGCACTATACTACATACATCCTTGTCGGTTAAGCAGTAGTTGTCCAGTATGATAAGGTTTTCTATTAGGAGATCAAATATTATAACAAATTCTTCGATCAATCAAAGATCCGAGGAAAGACATAGAATAGTTTTTGTCGCGATAACCGACATCCACGCGAGCGGAGCCGCGGGCGACAGCTAGTATAAGCATAAAACACAAAAAAGTCCTACATATTATATCTGTATATATTTGATACCATCCAACCGAAGTATTTCATTAAAAAGGCTATAACGTGAAGTTGGTTTAAGAACAACAAATAAAACCACGAGCTCGCATTGCAGGTACCTAACACACACAAGTACACGTACCTACCATACAGTCTTATTCTGCACCAGTTAACAGTTTATTTTGAGACCCAATTCTTCTAATTATATTTGTTCAAAATGCAGTTTCGATCTAATGTCAGTGTCATACATACTCATGTCACAAATGGTATTCTCCTAAATAAACAGATATTGGAATATTATCGTGACTAGATCGTTAATTGAACAATGTCATCATCATCATCATCGGTCTAGCATTTCGTAGATTCGAACCCGATTCCCTCTGCATAGCAGTCCGTTGGTAGCTCCAGTAAGCTATCGCTGCCTGTTGTTAATTAAACAATGTGTCAACGTCGAACAATAGAAGTCAAATTAGATGATAATTACATTTAAATTAGAAGAATGCCAATTCTGAGTCAATTTGAAAATTTAATCTCATTTCGTTCAAAATATAATTTCAATGTCATATAAAATACGAAGAATTGGTCTTCTTATTTACTATCTAAGTAACATTTAATAAAAAGAGGGATTTATATCATCGCACACTGAATATATATTGTATAATTAAAATATATTGCAAATGCAAATTAACATATTATTGTATATTTTTTTCACACTTTTAATTAATTAAGTATTTTCTTATACCTAACTCTGTTGGTTTTGTATTTAGTGTTATTCGTGGGTTTTCATGCATCAATAACGCTATAGATGTACCTATATTTGAAATGTGGCAATTATGTAGATGATGTTTATTTTAAATTATATATATATATATAATTATAAATTATTTCTCTCATATAATAAAACTGCGCCAAATTATTATAAAGAGTCGTTGTTATCCTGAGAAACTTCATCCTACTAAACAAATAATCATCATCATCTGCTTGCCCTGGTCCCAATCTATTTGGGGTCGGCGCAGTACGTCCTTCGCTTCCATTCTTTTCTGTCGCCCGTCATCTGATCATTTACCCCTTTCTCTTTCATATCCATCCTCACACAGTCCATCCATCTTTTCCTTGGCCTTCCTCTCCCTTTCCATCCCTCTACCTTCATATTCATCACTTGCTTACCTACATACATATCATCTCTTCGCTAGCTTTATTTTGATACCTTTAAATTCATGTGCATTGAAAATAATTAATTTGAATACTATCATATCATAATCGACGTATTACATAGACGAATACTGTTCATGTATGGCAAGAAGGATCAAGATTATTATTCCACGCGATACCGTCACAGTGCGCCGGGTCTCGCATGCGCGGTGCGCGGGCGACCGCGGCACTACAAAAACCTAAACTCGAGCCGCCGCTCGAGGCGTATACGCTCTTAAGCAGGCTGATGATGATTATTTTATTGTATATTGTTATTTTCGTACGCATATATATTTATATATTTTGTTACTTATATAAGAAAATATTCGTATGAGAATAACAGAGAGGTTAAAATACGTATTTTATAAACATTTAAAATAATTAGTGGACTTTAATTTGACATAAAATTAACGAATTGAAAGACAACTTTAAACAAGACAGAATGTTCGCAAACATGTACTTATTTTCAAACAAAGTACAAAAATGTTTACGCAGACAATGATAAAGCTTCATTAAATACATACGCTATTATTTTTAATAAGGCAGTCTACCTAAGTCTGATTACAAAAGAAAGATTGAGTATAACTTCAGACTAATTTCTAGATCTCTAGCTAATTTTATCTATAAAAGAAGTTTGGTGGTTATTTATACCTATTCAATTTGACATTCATCATCATCAGCCCTTTATACTGTCCCACTGCTGGGCACGGGCAGTCCTCTTCTCACTGTGGGAAGGGTAAGGCCATAGTCCACCACGCTGGCCAAGTGCAGGTGGGCAGACTTCACATATCTTTCGAGAACATTATGGAGAACTCTCAGACATACAGGTTTCCTCACGATGTTTTCCTTCACCGATAAGTTAACGATAATCAACAATTTAATACGCACTTAACAGGGAAAAGTCATTGGTGCGTGCCGTGGATTCAAACCCAAGACCCTCTGCGTAGCAGTCTGTCGGTCTCTCCACTCAGCTATCGCTGCTGTAATTTGACATTGCGCCAAGGAAATCTAAAAACAGATATTTCTTAGAAAAAGACTAGGCACAATAATTTTTACACTGGACTAAGTTTCGAAAAATGTCCAGCTCATGCTTTATCATAAGACATAAACTAAACTAGAGAATTACATACATACATACATATCGTCACACCTTTTATCCCCAAAGGGGTAGGCAAAGGTGTATTTCTCCACCCACTTTTCGCCAGATATACTTTAGTCCCACGTAATAAGGGGCGAGCTTATTGCCGTACCGGGCACATTTCCAGACTCCGTGCTGCTACTGAGAATTTCGTGACAGAAAAACCCAATAACACCGACCCAGGAATCGAACCCGGGACCTCCCGATCCCACGCGCACATTTATGCCGCGAGACCAACGAGGCAGTCGTATAGGGTTTGATGTCGAGTTTTCCGTCTCTACGCAAAGATGGTATTTGCATCGTGTTATCCCTTAGTCGCCTCTTACGACACCCACGGGAAGATAGAGGATGGTGACACTTGTATTCTATGCCGTCAACCACACGGCAAACTACAGAATTATATTTGTAAATATTGATAAATAACCAGGGAATTGAGATACATTTATTAAAAATCCTATATTTCATATAATTGTTAGTTCGCATCGCTATTTGGTTTTTTTCTTCCCAGTAACCAGGTTTAATAAAACACAATCCAATCTGAAAAAAGGAAATAACATATCCATAGTCATTATCTACTTATTTACCTACGTACCTTAATAAAAACTTTTTTATTCGCCACTTATATTTTCCTTTGCTAACAAGCTCCTCCGATCATATCCTATACACCCTTATTGACACAAATTAAATCGGACGATGAACGGGATGCCGTCCAAACACCATTACGTTCCCCCTTAAAGGGACACGGGGGCATGGGGTGGACCCCTGTGGGTAGCCAGTGTGTGTCTTATGCGAAACTCGAGTTGTAAGTTTGTGTTATGCGTTCAAGGAGCTGGACTATTAATTATAATGGTTTAAGTATGTTTGAGTTGTTCAGACGTGATGGAATAGTTATACAATTAGCGTATGTTCACGGTGTTGTGAAACACGAGAATAATAATTGTATAGCTAGCTGTTCATTTCCGTATTTCTTGGAAAGGTACGCCGTATGTTAGATGAGTCTCGCTATGTTTTATTCGTGTGTGGCTATGTCTACCGTGAATACAAAAAATGCAGTTGCAGGTCCTCGCAATAATACCTATTAAATATATCTAAGGGCGTATTTTGCATGGTGCAGATACCCCTGTTTGTTCAAGTAGTACCTTTTTCAAAATTGTCTTATGTGTCGCTTGATATTGACATGCAAACCTCCGTCTGAGGACGAACTTAAATGCATATGATAATTCACATGTAATTTATTTGAAATCCGGACATATTCTTCAAGTCTTTTATTGCTCTTTTCTGACACGAAACATGGATAAACGTACACATTTAGCACTTATGTTTTTCGTTAAGATTTCATCACACATGACTGCCCAAGGCAAGGCGACCCGACGATGTCGCGCCGATTTTTTACTAAACAAAGCGTGAAACTACAAATGGAAAAATGACAACAATGTCACCTTTGAAAAGAAATGAATCTAAGTGTTTTTAGCAACCTTATCTAGCTGCCAGTGATAAAATTAGATATTTATAATTCGTTCTTATAAATTATGACGTGGACATCAACTTTATTATGCGTAAAAATAAAGATATGAGCCGATGTCAATGTCATAAAACTCCCTATTTATTTTGATTTCATGTATGTCGCAGTGGCTTATACGGCCGCCTCTTTGCAGAGTACTGTGGGTTCGATTCCACCAGGACTAAACGCTTTGTGTTTTCTTTGTGTATGTATCTTGAAATTTTTGAAGTCCTCCGGAACAAGGAATCAAATCCGAATGCGAGTGTTTACACTCACAGGATGAAATAATTAAAAATAATTGTGAGTAGCAGTGACCCCACCAACATTTTATGCGATTTTGCCAGCCTGTACAATCAAGCAAGTCGGCGCTGGACCAGTTTGAAAAAAAATCCCTTGGCTCGCTCATAGAGTTGAGGCACACGAGAAACTGGTTTGGTATACGCGAGTCAATGTGCGTGTAAAGTAGCACTGGAAGACACGATGTCTTGCTAAGTGATTCTCGCCCTTATGGTGGTCTAGCGGGAAGTTGTTCGTCTGTACATGTTCAAACAAGCTAAGTTGTACTTAAAAATACGTGTCTTCCTTTATGCCTAGTATACACAGCTACTTCTCATGGTAGACACTTTGACCTTTGTACCATTCTTATAGCGTAGGAAATAGGTATCAAATTGTACTGCAACTGTCAAACTTGACTGAAGTAGCCCTGTGCACTAACTGCTGCACCCATTTCCATACTGATATCAGCGAACCTCATAACCCCTATATTATCCTGCGTCACAGAAAGCCATCATAACATAACATAACTTCACGCCTTTTATCCCCGAAGGAATAGGCAGAGGTGTAATACACACCCACACTTTGCCAGTTATGTTTCGGTCCCAATGTAATAGGGGGCGAGCCTATGGCCATCTACCGGGCACATTGTTAAGCGAGCGCTAATTAACATTTTTAATACACACATAACCTTGAAAAGTCAGAGGTGTGTGCCCGGGGTAACTGGGGATTGAACCCGAGACCATCGTCTCGGCAGTCCGTTACGTACACCACTGAGCTATCGCAGCTTTGCCATTGTCGAAATTTTATCAGCTTTAAAAGTTTAGGCTCCACAATTCAGTTACGAGCAGGTCGAGTTTATCTATACCAATGTTTTAAAGCTAAAGAGTAACAATCTCAGGAACTACTGGCCCAATTTGTAAATAATTTGTGTTGTATGATAGTCTTTTTATCAAAGAAGGCAATAACATCACATTACAATCCATGGGTTTGAAGTTGTAGCCATATACAGGTTGATTGGTAATTCGACCAGTTCCTTGAAGCAGATTATATTTGAGGTCATTTGCAACAATTACCCCCCCCGTCAACTAGGGTTCCAAAATTAACGGTTTCTGTGATATCGTGCTTTGAAGTATTTTTTGATTTTTTCCACCTTGTCATCAAAATAAACGAAAAAAAAACTATTGACTTTTTGTCTGTTAAGTGCTACTTTTTGGAAAGTTTGTTAACTAGCAATTGTTTTAAATAAAAAAATTTGTTAAAATATATTAAGATTTTAGTATAAAAAGGTCCATATTGACGAAATTTTATAATTTGGATGATTTTCTGAAGATTAAAATGAATTTATTTAAAAAATATGTACTACACTTGACGTACAAACTAAATAAAAACATCAAGGGTTCATTACATAGAAACATAATGGGCAGGAATACCGAATGTCGGTTACATTCGGTATTCCTGCCCATTATGTTTCTGGGCATTATGTTTCAGGGCACAGCTAGTATATACATAATGAGGATGGTGATGATGATATAAAACACCTTAACTTAAATAATTATTTTTGGGCTAGACTAATAATGGATCTTTTTTAGTCCAGAGCTCGCCTAAAATATAAAGTTATATCAACGAGCAGAAGAACTTTTAGAAAACTTGACTAAAAAAACAAACAGGTCGATGAGAATTGCAAGTTTAATATTAAAATTGTTCAATTATTTCATTCTAAGAAGTTTTGTGTAACTTTTTTTAGCTTTTCAATTTCCTACGAACAGCCCCACTTTATATAACTGTTAA
This sequence comes from Euclidia mi, assembly GCA_944739405.2. Taxonomy (NCBI): domain Eukaryota; kingdom Metazoa; phylum Arthropoda; class Insecta; order Lepidoptera; family Erebidae; genus Euclidia; species Euclidia mi. The sequence continues at coordinate 10,947,851 of OX123207.2, read as the reverse complement.
TACTTTTTTATCGAAGTCCTTCTGCGAGATAAAATATGGTTCGTAACTTAAAGTTATTCCGTTCATACATATTTATTGATAAGTATTCTATGGTCTCATAAATATTTGTAACTCAAAATCTGTGCATTGGTTTTTTGACATAACATTCATACATAGACTCACGCCTTTGCAACGATCTTGACATACCTCTCTTGCTTCATTCGCTCCCATAAATTCCCCATGCATGCTCTTCTGTTCAGGGCACTTCTAACCTGTCCTGTTTTTAGGATGTCTCCAAACTGGTCAGAGTACGTCTGCCTAGGTCTTTCCCTTCATCCTGTTCCATTCACAATTGCCTTATATGTCTGTTTGACATAAATTCTATCTAAATGGGATTTCAAGAATGGCGGTCATTGGAGTAGTTAGAGCAGCCGCGCTTCTTGCCAATCTCTGGTAAATTTATGGCATTCCCTTTTTAGAGCATCCCTAAGTTCCGCAAAGAACATACTCGTACATACATGTTAAATTTTGGCTACTTTCGCCTAGTATTCAGTCATTTATTAACGGAAGAATTGTATATATATTTTTTTAATAATAATATTCTACCACATACACACATCACCATCTAGTCCCAAGCTAAGCAGAGCTTGTGTTATGGGTACTAGATGAGGGATAAACATGCATATACACTGTTTTTTGTGAAAACATACATATTATACATAGAAACACCCAGACCAAGACAAACATCCATGTGCACAAATGTTTGACTTGAGCGGGAATCGAACTCGCGACCTTCGGCGTAGCAGTCGCTGACACTCCCGCTGCGCCAACCGGTCGTGTATATTATGTATTAGTTAAAGACTCTTCAATAGCTAGACTTATTAGGTAGTCGGGTCTTTACACTGAGACGGAGGATCTCAGGTAGGATGTCGGGGTTCGAGAGAAACACTGCTAGGCTGAACAGGTTCTTTATTATGTCTCACTACCGCTTACATACAGTATGACCGAACTAGGTAAGCACTGGCCTGAGCTGGCTAGCGGTGTTTCTCTCGAACCCCGACATCCTACCTGAGATCCTCCGTCTCAGTGCCCCACGTTGGGCGCCACTGAGACGGAGGATCTCAGGTAGGATGTCGGGGTTCGAGAGAAACACTGCTAGGCTGTACAGGTTCTTTATTATGTCTCACTACCGCCTACATACAGTATGACCGAACTAGGTAAGCACTGGCCTGAGCTGGCTGGAGTGTAGACTCCTGCTGCTCTCCGACGCTCGCAGGGTAGCTGCTCGTAGGGTCGCCGATGAGCTGGCCAAGGTGCGCTGCGCAGGCAGCTCTGTGGTCGATGTTCAGGCTGAGCGGGTCTCAGGCGGTGCAGCCGATGTGGGTCGAGCGGTCAGGCTCAGGCGTCCGTGGCCTGGCTGTAGGAGCTCGTAGGCAGGAATGGAAGCTTGGGTGGCAGCTGGCTAGTAGCGGCACGGCGCCAGCAGCTCGTGGCTTGTAGCCCGTAGGAAGAACGTCAGCCCGTAGGAAGAACGTCAGGTGCAGTGAGCTCGTAGGGTGAACCCCAGCGGGACAGTAGATAGGAAGTAGAATGTAGAATAATCGCGAGGTGTAGCGGCAGCGTTCCGATGTCTAGGGAAAGTGACCATTCTACGACGCGCACCCATCTTATATAGGCATAAATCTATGACTCACAACTGCCTTTGGCTAGTGAATATGACCATATTTGGTAATATTGCGAACGATGTCTGGCTAAGCTGGCGTTAAGCGCCTGCGAGATATTATAACGCAATACGTGTAGTATTACGTTACAACACATCTATAAACAACGGACAGAAAGCACATACTGCCGATCCTTTATTTTTTGGAAATTTCGGGCAATCACTTCTTAGTGAGCACTCTTAGATCTCCCTGCGCCCAATAGTTTTGGCTTTGACAATGTATAGCAGGCAGTACCACTTCATTTCATTATCTGGGTGTCGTAAGAGGTGAGGTGAAAGAAAATACGCAGAACCAAGGGTACGTACGGGTAGGTCTTGCAGAAGCAAAGCGAGAATCGAGTTCTTCGTTACTTCATCTTCTTTCACCAAACCCCGAGCTAACCCGTCTGACTAGCAAGCTATAGTAAGCTGCATCCTCCTTTAGTCTCATAAAGATATTTATCACAAATATCATTGTGAGACTAAAGGAGGAACTAGAAGGACTAAAATGAAGGGTACATGTCAGTGGTCTAAAAAGCTGTGATGATCGATGAGTTGTGTAGCTTTTTATAAAAAAGACACACACATAATTAACAAAAAAGACCGCAAAGATGGGATCATTTGCTTAAAAAAACCTCAACACATGATTGAAAATATATGACCACCTTACTCATCTTAGTTGTGAGACGCCTACTATCTGATCGTAAGCCCCCTCCACTCAGAGGCATGAGCAATAAACAAAAATACTTCATTTTTATTTAAAAATCAATCCCTTTATTTACGTTCTTCAATTTTATACTACCTACTAACAATCTCGTTAAACGTCTCATTCCAAAACCTGTGCCATAGATTACGGCTCATCCAAGGTCAGATCTAACAATCAGCCCCCTGTCTCCCTTAATCCGTCTAATACATCACCGCCGCAATCCAGGATAGTGATGGATTGCGCATTCACAGCCATCGATTACAACTCGATTACTATATAGATAGCTAAATCATCGTATTACAAAAATAAGTATGTAGGTACGGCTGGGGTTGCTAAGTAATAGGAACTAGTTTTCTTTCTTTTGAAGGTTATTTATGTCCACAGTTTTTTGTCCTAAAATGCAACTACTGCTCTAGTTATAAGTCCTCGGGGCCAAAAATTCAATAGTTTCAAATTCATTGAAGGTAGAAGAGTCTTGCTGAATTCAGCACAAATGTGTCGGTTCGACCGTAGAAGTACCTACTACCCTCTCACAGAAAATCGACGTAAACTATCAGTACCTATACTGTTACGTTTCGTTCCGTGAGTGAGGACGCTGGCCCTATCTCCTATTTCTTCTCCCTCATCCTATTCCTTTTCCCAGCCCAAAGAAGAGCAACGCACTTGTGGCACCTCTAGTGGCTTGTGTCTATAACTGCTTACCATCAGGAGATACGTCTGCTTGTTTGCCGCCTATTACATAAAAAAACAACTGACAAAGAACTCTCAGACTCGGAACTACAACTTGTGGATCACACAAAATGTCGGCAAGTGTGGGATCGAACCCACAACATTTATGGTAGTGCTAAACGTTAAGAGAAGCGCTAAAACCACAAATTAGTTGGTAGTGCGGTAGACCAAAAAAATTAAAAGCAATGCAATACCAACATTTGAAAACTTTGTCTACGAACAGCATAGAAATATAACTAGAAAATGTTTGAACCATAGAGGGATGATGATTCGGTCTCCACTTACCAGATTCGCCGTCCACTTACCAGAGAAACGCAAGTGAGCGCTACTTCCCATAGTACTTTTGAGAAACAATAAGACAGTGTAGCCCGGTAAGAAAGCAGCCTGTTCTACATAGAAATAATACAGTAAAGCAAAGCTACAAGTCTGAAAACTCACTGACTTGTAAAGTAGTGACAATACACTCAAGAAATAATTTCCTTTGTTTCTCCTTGTTCTTCTATAAAAGCTTCCCAAATAGAAGAAATTGTGAAACTCTGTCCTTTACATATATGACTATTAAAATAATGATGATAGCAACAGTATTGTGAGGAATTACGTGCAACCTAGACAAAATAAACAAAATAAACCTACCATTTAATTTCTAAATCCATCGCACTTACCACATTAAACCAAAGTTTTAAAATGATCTATGTACCCACCCTTTTAATCCTAAGCAAACATAAAACCAAATAATTCTATAACAAAATGCTCACCTGGTGAAATAGGACGTCAAATTAATTTGTTTACAAATATAGATTTGCTTACCCTTATAAAGGAAAATCAGGATCCAAATATATATGAATATAACCGTCTCCTGTGTTTTCAAACGTAAATGCGATTCAAAATGTCGGAAAAAGGGCTAAAAAACTTCAACGATCTGCAAATAGCGAACCCTTTTAATATAATAAGGCTGGGACTTTGCTTTTAATCAGTAAGCTAAGTAAAAGGAAGGTTTTATATTCGTAAAGGTGAATGAGGCGATGATTGCAACATTTTTACTTGTAAATTGAAGATGAAAACCGCTGTACCTATAGAATTACTAAAGGTAAGTTTTTGTAAAGCACACTATAAAATAACATACATACATAGACTCACGCCTGTTTCCCTGAAGGGGTAGGCCGAGGCATATTAAACGCTCACTTTTCGCCAGTGTTTTGATCCCACGTAATAGGTGGCGAGCCTATTGCCGCTTATTGGGACATTTTGTTTGCCAGAGCCTCGTCCTTTGATCGGCAGGTGCACCACTTGCAGGTGAGGTTGGCTTGGGACCCTAAGTTCTTGGTGGGAACCCTATGCACCACTATAAAATTAAATACAATATAATAATAATTTTGGATTAAAACTTATTATTATATTCTATAACAAAATATATTGTCAATGTTTGGGTACCTTGGAATATTATGATATGCGATACGCTTGCAGTAACCATTATTCGTTGGACAGTAAGCAGGAAAACTAGGAAAGTGTAACTAAAATTTAATGAGAGTCGTGATTCAAAGTGGAGCACACTTGAGAAACCAAAGTAAATTCAAAAATTCTACTGAATCGAGAATAAATGTCATAAAAAATTTTAAGCAGTCTCTACTGATTATGTTTATAAACTTGATCCTAACAAACGATATAACGTCATCTATGGAACTCTATAGAAACACTCAGAATCCCATAATGTAAAAATATACTTATATAATATATAGCTAATATACTAAGAAACTGCTGACTAAGAAAGGTATACACTATTTAAAGATTAAAATAAAGAAAGCTGCATGCTTTGTGCAAAGCTACTGAAGTAATCAAGGAGAAGAATCAACTCAAAGTTAAGGTGTGCCAAGGCACACCAAGTTGAAACTTAGTGCAAAATGGTTAAAGTCGCTTAATGTGCTTTGTTGAGTGAAAAGTTGTTGCGATGGAGGAAATAATTGTACCTTGCGGTACAGAACGAATTTGTCACCTAATTTTATGTCTTATTTAAGGAAAATCATTAAGTTTTGAGTGGCTTTATACCTTGCTTTACTGAATAATTATATATATTTTAAGTTCACGTTGAAACAAATATTTTACCAGAATAAATTTTGTAGATCAAAAATCAAAATCATTTATTCATCTAGGCCACAAAGTGACGCTTATGAACGTCAAAATTTAAGTTAATTACTTAATGATTCTACATTTACATTTACTGCCACGTTCGCAATGCAATAGGTAGAACCACGAGAAAGAACGGGCAATAAAACTCATGGCCACTCTTTTCAAACAAATATAATGGTGGTACATTTTATTTTTGTAAGGAACTGCAACTGTTTCACATTGTAGACATCTACTAGTAAAATTTTTAGTAGCTATTGATATCATACTCAAGCAGTAAATGATGTTCATATGGTAAGCCTCCCAAAGTAAATATGGTGAAACAGGAGCATCCACTTACGTCTTTTTAATGTAGGCAACTCGCGAACATGGTCAGAACTATGGTAGAAGTGAATGAAGCAGAAAGTAACGGTATTATGAAACCAAAGCAATCGACAACCTATTAGTTAGCCCATGACCACGAGTTACCCATATTTTACAAATCCGCAAAGTTATAATGAAAGTGTGGAACATGAATGCAAAATATAGTATGAAATGAGAATAGCGTAATTAACTACACTATAAAATAAAACTACTAATTATTGACCTAGTCAAAAGCGAACAACTACTTCCAAGCGCTCCTGTCATCAAAATAATCCTTCAAACTGTAATATGCCTTATTTATAAGATTCTTTTTAACTTCTGCCTGAAACGAACTTAATGTCAAGTCTAAAATATAAGTTGGTAATTTATTGTATATGCGAATACTGAGCCCAATAAAAGAGCTATGCGTTTTGTGCAAACGAAATTACGGAGCACATAATTTATGTCTATTTCTAGTATTGATATTGTGTCTGTCACTATTCATTTTATAAGAATTTATGTGTAGTCTTACATGCATAACACTGGCAAAAATATATTGTGACGCACACGAAAAACAAAACAAGTAAGAATACCAATAGTTTTAAATTTTTCTTTGAGTGAGACTCTTGTCTTTAACTGGTAAATGGCCCTAACTGCCCGTTTCTGCAATATAAAAATATTTTGGATATCAGCAGCTCTACCCCATAACAATATGCCATATGACATAACACTATGAAAATAACTAAAATAAACCAATCTAGCCGTATCGACATCGGTCAACCTACGAACCTTCTTAACGGCATAAGCAGCTGAGCTAAGTTTCCCTGAGAGATATGTAACATGCGCACCCCATTGTAACTTCGAATCAAGTTGTTTCGAGTACATCGTCATTTAAAACTATGTTAGGACCAAGGTTTCTGACATTAGGCAGAGCAAACTTAACACATTTTGTTTTTTTGGCGTTCAGTACTAGATTGTTTACATTAAACCATTTAGTCACTTGAATGAGTGCACTGTTTATTTCGTTAAAGTGTTCCTTATTTCTATCTTCTTAATATATCAAAGAAGTATCGTCAGCAAACAGTACAACGTCACAAATGTTTCTCAAGTAAAAAGGTAAATCGTTTATGTAAACAAGAAACAAGAAAGGCCCTAGGATGCTGCCCTGTGGCACTCCTAAATCAACAGGTAAGCCACTGGATTTTGAGCCATTTATTTCAACACATTGGATCCTGTCACTTAAGTACGACTTAATGACATCCAATGCTTTAGTCTGGACGCCGTAATGTCTAAGCTTGCACAAGAGCGTCTCATGGCAGACACAATCGAATGCTTTCGAAAGGTCGCAGAACACACCAACAGCATTTTGGGAATTCTCGCAAGCACTGTAGATATGTTTGAGTAACGCTACTCCTGCATCTGTTGTCGAAAGACCCTTGGTAAAACCATATTGCTCACCATGAAGGAGGCTGTTTTGATTAAAATGTCTTAGTAGTTGCTTGAGTATGATCTTTTCAAAAATCTTACTAAAAGCAGGTAGTATCGATATTGGCCTATAATTACTAGGATCAGTCTTATTGCCGGATTTGAACAGAGGTATTATTCTACTTTGTTTCATAAGATCTGGAAAACTGCCAGATTTAATACACTTATTGAATAAGTTGCTTAAATAAGGAGCCACTACATCAATTATACTTGTCAAAACCTTAACAGAAATGCCCCAGAGATCACCTGTATTTTTAGACTCTAAAGACTTAAAAGTATTTATAATATCGATAGAACTAATACTATGAAATTTAAATATTACTTCACATTTTCCTACACTAGACTCTAATAGGTTTTCTGCGACTATAGCTGATGATTTTAATTCTCTAGTAGTAGTAAGTGGTATGCTAGCAAAAAAGTTATTAAATGTGTGTGCGACTTCTTCGTCATTATGAATTAATTTATCATTATCAAGAAGACTAAAACTATTACTTCTTAATGTTGTCTTACCTGTTGTTTCATTAATAGCTCGCCAGGTTGCCTTAACTTTATTTGAAGATTGTTTAATTTTATTCCTAACGAATATAGTAGCTTTAGCTGCATTGCACACTCTTTTAAATATTTTAGAATAATTCCTAACATACTCAGTGAAGTTTAAATCAGAATTGTATTTTTTCATACCATACAACTCATACATTTTTGCTCTGCTTTTGTAAATACCCGCAGTAGCCCACTCATTAAAAGTTCGAGATTCCTTAATTACTTTCTCCTTAGTCTTAAAAGTATTCTGAAACTAGATAATATGAAGAAAAAGATTAATATTTGTAATTGGAGACTTATATTATTTTGGCAGCTGTAAGTAAGTAATAGTGTCTATATTTTTGAAATGGCAACTTTTATATTTTATATTTATTTCAAGCTTTATGAACACATTAAAGTTGGTCGCGGACTTAGTCCTAAAAGTGGTCTCTGCCAGTCAACCTCAAGCAGACATTGTTATAATAGGTGTACAAAATACCTAGTCTTTACTAAAAAGTTAATGTAAGACAATTAAGGTGTAATTAAAATATTTGTATTGATGGATAATATAATAATTAGAATACTTCATTAAACATACATAGTTATAACATAACAGATCGGATTATGTGAGATACAAATTGGATTAACAAATAATTAACAGTATAATAAATATGATTTGAACATAATATATTAATATAATATATATTAAAATAATAAAATAATACAATAAATTATGCGGATGTTGGCCGTCGCGTGTGATGTACTTTTATGATTAAAACAATAATTAAACAAATTAGTAGCCATAATATTGGGTATCAAATATTCTTTTACCTTGTAAGTCCTGGTTTTTTTAATAGCCGCATTTATTTCTGCTGGATGTACTCTACCAAGTACAAACTAATTAGTGCTTCAGACCGACAAAATATTGTCGGTCTTACTAAGTTATCTAGTATAGATATTAAAAAATAAAAAGAGTATTTTTTAATATCTATAAAATGTTAAAGGTTTGATTTATGTACTTATCAAAAAAATAGATTATTCCCTTTAAAAGTCACATGAGTAAAACAGTAACAATTAAACTGAGTGGTTAAGACTTCTTAAGCTTAGTCAACATGTATAAATCTGCAGGTAACGGTGTCAATTTACTTTTTACAACAGAAAGTACTAAGAAGATGCTAGCAAAAATCTTTCTTACTCACACAATTAATTAATAAACCTAAGGAAAATTTTATTTCATTATGGTACCTACTGTAGAAAACACACACGTGCCAAAAACGGCAAGTAAACAGGTTGCGTGTAAGGATAAACTTATAAACTGTATGTCATCATTATCACACAGTCCTTATATTGGTTCTTGGATGTTAATTTATTGATAATCCTAGACTAGATCGCTCATCTCATCACTTGCACTACGCTCATAGTTCATCCTTGTACTTGTGCCTTTGCTTATTCGCACCGAAATTGTCGGCTACGTGCTTTTTAAGCTCGATGAGTTGAACCATGTCCACGTACTGCCTCTTTTAGATCTTCGTTTTCAGGCTCCGAAGACGAAGAAGAGATGCTACAAGATACTATATCGAGTTCAGGTGTATACACGTTTTCATTATATCTGTCTTACCCAAGTCAAAAGTTATTGAAAGTTCATTAAATTTGATAATGGATGAAAGCTCAATTAAAAAAGCCATACGCAATAAAGACCGGACTTACTTCCACGAGTAAAGAGCGCCCGCTCGAGAAATAAAACCTGTATAGCGGGGGACTTTACAATTATACAACCAGCAGTCACATTTAGCACCCAGACTCGAAACAACAATTTATGGATCACAAAAAAAAAAATCTTTCATAATAATCTCAGCTACCATTTCTTTTTTAATCTCAACGGGTGGTAAAATAATAAACACATTTACCCTTCTATTTATTTCTCAAAATGTCTGTTTTACCAAGCAAGTCATAAGAATCAACTGTTGCAACACAAAATCTGGTGCGGCTATTAATCCGTTCATATACAGGAAAACAGCTCATAATCCCTTGCGTTGATATTTTTTATCAAAACTAATGAACCATGTTCGAGAGGCCCTTTTTCTGCATCAATTAAAACTAGTTTATTTATGACCCTGTACGAAGGTATATTTTCCTGTTTCCCTAAACTCCAGGAGTTTCCTGTGGCAGGTTACTTTTCGTTCATTAAATCTGCTTTTTGGCTCATTAGTTCCACGTGCGTTGGGTATTTTTATACTGATTGAAAGTGCTTTTAGTTCATACATCTTGATAATGGCATTGGATTCTAATACAACCATAACTAGTAGTTTTAATGGAAGACAGTATAATCAACATAAGAAATCCCATGAGTACGGTTGGGGTAACCGATGTTTAGCAGTAGTAGTAATTTCAACAATTTAAATCAAACAATTACTGATTGAGGTTATGTATGACAATGTGTTTCAAGTTATGTAGGTCAACTTATACAATTAAATATTATGTATTTTAGACAATTACTGACCTGACAAACATTACAATACTGTCTACAAGGTGATAAGATACAAGCTTATACCAATCTGAGGTTTGTACTCAGTAATGCAACAGCGGCTAAATACAACAGCGCTCTGCACCAAAAAATTATGTCTAGAATTACCGCAGCCTGGTAGGGATTTTCAGAACAGAGTTGCAGTGGAAGGTGTAATACATCTACCTGACCACGATAGACAATATATCTAAGCACTTTCACTGCGTTGCACAGCGAGTCACAACCAATACTAATAAAATGTTTCAACTCACCCGATATCTTCACTGGTGATATTCTTGAAGTGGACCTATAGGATTAACTCACAATTTTGGCCAAAACAACAAGAGAATCGAATAGATACCAGTCTCCAGTTCAGCGTAGTCCTCCTCGGGCACCAATCAGGAATTCACACACGTGTTTTACAAAGTTCAATGTTCAATATATCATCAATTTACCACAAACTTTGCCGGAAGTCAAAAGCGGCAATCGTTAGTAATTACAAGTTAATTCAATTCGCGTTAATTCAAAAGGCGATTAATTTATATCAATTTATCTCGCGAGACAGACCAAGACGGCGTGTTAATTTTTCAAGGCGGCAACGGAAGTGACAGTTCAGTGTGACCATTGTCAGAATTTTTCAATAGACTAAACAAAATGTTACTCAATCGATCTAATCGATTTGACTTATAATAAAAACTAATTCTATTTCAAACAGAGATATTGTTTTACACATTGTGCGGTATTCTATTTTACACAATCAAAATAGAATTATGTGTAATGAAAAATGTTTGAGTGATTTAATTTACTTAATAGTTGATATACGTGTGTTTAAACATTTTATGCCTTTAGTCTTATCGGTTAGTAATCTGTTTCAATCTAGATAATTATATGAACAATAAGTTAAAATTTATTATAATATTGTCTTCGGTATGAGGTGTTTATAAAATGTATCTGAGAAATCATGTAGTGCTTTTATCCGAATAAGATTTAACAACGCTTAGCCATTTTTATTTGTTTGAAATATAGTTATACATCTCTGAATGTACAATATACCAAAATGTATATACTTGATGAAGATCAAGCATATACATTAAAATATTAAAATAATGTAAGAGTGAAGACTCTAACATAATTTTAATAATATACCAACCTTTTCAAGACATTAAACCAGTGAGGCATGAATGTACAAGTGACAACTATCACATCATCTACATAGGTTGTGATCTAGACATCACAGCTAAGGGATTAATCCTGTACCATCCAATTACAGCTCCAAGTAATTGAACCCGTGATATGAACAATTCTGCCCATGCCTACACCTCTAATGACACTTGGGAAACTTGAAACTTATATACATAATTATATGAACTATGGCTATTTATTTAATTTGGCTTCATCCGAGCATAATACACGAATTAACGAAAAGTTTCTTCACGTATGTGGACGATTGGGTTTTTATCTGTATCGACGTGAAGGTAAACGAATGGCAGAATTTTTAACTTCTAGAAGTGATACTAGATCATTGTTTTTGGATTGCTATAGTAAAAATTTCTAAAGCTAAAACTCACATAGTTGTGTGTAATTCTATAAAAAAATATTCACTTAGATATATTTATACGTCGGTAATAATATTCTTGTGTTCGTGTGTAAATACTTCACAAAACTGACAAGGCTGCAGTGATTTTAATAAAAAAAATAAGTATTTACTAATAAAACAGTTGATCACGGTAGTAAAAATACAGAATAATGTGAAACAGTTAGTAACCCATATTATATCAATCGTTTAAAAACTCGCCTACGGGCATATAATATCTATACAATTAAAATATGATAGTATAAATCAAGCTTTGTGGTATGTAAAATGTAATGTACATATTATATGAGTACCTACACGTTTCAATATACAATTTTGACGACCGGTTGGCGCAGCGGGAGTGTAAGCGACTGCCACGCCGAAGGTCGCGGGTTCGATTCCCGCTCAAGTCAACCATTTGTGTGCGTAAACATGGATGTTTGTCTTGGTCTGGGTGTTTCTATGTATAATATGTATGTATTTACAAAAAAAAAGTATATATGTATGTTTATCCATTGTCTAGTACCCATAGTACAAGCTCTGCTTAGTTTGGGACTAGATGGTGTTGTGTGAATGTGGTAGAATATTATTATTATTATGTTTCTCTTCTTCACGGCTATTCTTCTAACATTTGATGTTAGAAGAATAACCGGTCCTTTGGGAGGCTTACACGGGGATATGGATCCAACGTGCAGAGGCCCGTAGAGAGTTTTAATCTAAAATGGGATAGGACACATGACACGGAGCCTCCACAACTGCACTATTGAGTACAGCTATGGATTAGCCGCATCACGTGTAGGGCTATTGTTTATAGTGGATCTAATGAATACGGGTTATGGGGATGGGTGTTTAGTGAACTGGTAATTAATGCTATGGATGAAAAACGGCACCTGCCAGTGATACTCTTATAGCATCCGTCCGCGTGGCAGGTGGTGACTCGCCAACTCACTAGATGGGCCCTCTCTAAACAGCCGCCCAAAGCAAACAAACTCTGCCATAAAGGTAGCCAGAGGGCAACACCGGTGCGAGTGGCTAGGGGTGTCGAGCGGTGCGGCACCGGTTTCGCCATCGCGGGCCTCGTGACAACGGAGGCCCGGTGCGGGTTTCCCCGTAGTTACGCCCTTGAGAATGACACTTCCACCCCCGAGCTAATAGCTCTTGCGGCTTCCCTCTGGCCGGCCGACCAAGGCAAGCCAGAGTTGAGAGTCCTGCGGGCACTCTTGGAAATCCACTCCGGCCAGCCAATAAAGGCAAGCCGGAGACGAGGCCCTGACCGACTCTCTGAAGCATTCGGGACCGCAGTGTCGCCACACACATTCAGCTCGCCACAAAGCTGCCCTGCGGTTGTAAGCTTTCTTTTCATCTTGTAATACATTTTTTGTTTATATAACACAATGAAGGTGATGTTTGAAAGCTGTTACTCTGCCCTCTGAGATTGCGTTAGTCTCATGATGAGATAACGGCTGCCCCAGAGGGGTTATTATTATTATTATTATTATTATTATCACCTTTATTTAATATTTCTCTCATACCATATTAATACATTTTTAAATATAAAAAAATACATTTAAAAATATAAAAGTATGTTATGGAAACCCACCAGTATCGGGAACAGGCTCCAAGCTACTGGTGGTTAGGGCTCTAGAGAAAGGAACCTCCTCACTATGCGTGCCGTGTCCAGCAGTACTGCCTTCTGTATCAGGCCCCTGACCCAAGGTTCCAACGCGAGCCTCCTAAGATGTTGGGTGAGGCTCTTGGGTATTAAACCGTTCACTGTAACGATTATCGGCACAATAATTGCTGAATCAACATCCCACATGTCAACAATCTCGTGAGCCAAGTCCAGATATTTTATCTGCTTGTCCTTCTCAGCCTTCACGAGATTGCCATCATGAGGGATGGCAACATCAACAATTATTGCGCGGCGCTCTGATCGATCTATCAACACAATATCAGGGTTGTTGGCAACAACAGTCCTGTCTGTGATGATAGATCGATCCCAGTACAACGTGATATGACCATTATCCAGGACAGGCTCCGCCACATACCTGTAGTACGGCACCTCACCATCTACAAGCCTGTATTTCAGAGCAAGTTGCTGGTGAATGACCCTGGCTACTTGGTTATGCCTGTGCAAGTACTCACTGTTAGCAAGACGAGAACAACCGGAAATGATATGCCTGAGGGATTCACCAGGCTGGTGACACGCACGGCAAATATCAGTAGTGCCATCCCTCAGGATATATTTCCGGTAGTTATTCGTCTTGATCACTTCGTCAGCAATTGCACAGACAAACCCTTCGGTTTCCCCAAAGAGGTCACCGAAGCGTAGCCAGTTTACCGAGGCTAATAAGTCTACTTCCGGCCCATGTAGAGCCCGGTAGAACCTGCCATGAAGCTCCTTGCTCTGCCAAACAAGCTTGCGATCGTCAGTGCTAAGCACTACAGGTCTGCGCCAGTTGTCCTTCGATAAACTGAGCGGGGTTAATCCGGCGTCCATTGCGACAACGTCCCGATGCATATCCACGTTCGCGTTGAGAAAATATTCTCTGAGGTTGCATACTTCGCGGTTGTGTAGAGATTTGACATTTAAAAAGCCACGACCTCCACACTTCCGCGGAATATACAACCTCATAACGGACGAGCGTGGATGATGCATCCGGTAAGCTGTCAGCATTGTACGCACCTTTCTGTCCAGGGCGTCTAACTCAGTCTGAGTCCACTTGAGTATGCCAAAGGAGTACATCAGAACCGGCATGACCCAACCGTTGCAAGCTCGAACCTTATTGCCACCTGACAGAAGACTTTTCAGTACTTTTGTCAGGCGGCCAAAGAAACGTTCTTGCAACGATTGCTTCATGTCTGTCTCGTTAATACATAAGGCCTGTGACAAACCCAAGTATTTATAGGTATTGGTTCGCAGAAGTGATCTGAGGTTAATGGAATCTGAGAGTAGAATCCCTTCAGATTCCACCATCCTTCCTTGTTTCACATGTATCACTGCACATTTATCCACACCAAATTCCATTTTGATAGAATTACTAAAACTTTCAGTAATTTTTAGTAAATCCATCAACTGTGAATTGGTGTGAGCAAACAGCTTCAAGTCATCCATGAACAACAAGTGGGATATGACCTGACCACCTCTGCGTAGCCTATAACCTAACCCTGAACCCTCTAGTAATGTACTAAGAGGGTTCAGCGCTAAGCAAAACCACAACGGGCTCAGACTATCGCCCTGGAAGATACCCCGCTCAATTTTAACAAGTTCGCCATTTCCCTGGATCCGTCGGCATCCTGGATAGCCAAGAACCGTTTTCCATTGCCCCATACATGACCTTAAGATGGTGCGTAGAGTTGTATTTATTTTATACAACTCCAACACCCTCAAAAGCCATGTATGTGGCACAGAATCATACGCTTTCTTGTAGTCTATCCAACATGCCGCCAGATCCTTTCGGTTACGACGAATTTGTTGGCTAATGGTCATATCTATAAGGAGGAGCTCCTTAGTACCACGAGCCCCCTTCTTACATCCATTCTGAGTGTGCGACATAATGGAATTTAACTCTATGTGTTTTAATATTTTAGCCCTCAGAACAGACGTAAGAAGTTTATAGACCGATGGCAAACATGTAATCGGCCTATAATTACCGGGCTCTGTGGTACTACCTGTCTTATGGAGCAAGTGGGTTACTCCAGTTGTCATGAAATCTGGGATCGATCCAGATTCTATGGCTAATTGAAATTGGGATGCTAATCGGTCATGTGAACTACGTAGCCATTTCAGCCAGTAATTGTGCAGTCCATCCGGTCCTGGAGATTTCCAATTGGATAACGACCGGACTGCACTAGTGACATCTTCGCCCGAAATGACTACGTTATCCATCTCTGGAATATGTTCACATGTCCGTTCAACATCCCGAATCCAACCACCCTCAGTGTGACCAATAGGCGCCGACCATATGCTACGCCAAAACCGGTTTGTGGCGTCTGTATCCGGCAGCTGCCCATTAGCCACATCTTGGTCTGGTCGGTCCCACTTTCTATAAACCCACTTTTGGTCCCTTTGAAATGTACATATCGTCACGCCTTTAATCCCCGAAGGGGTAGGCAGAGGTGTATTT
Source organism: Euclidia mi (assembly GCA_944739405.2). Classification (NCBI taxonomy): domain Eukaryota; kingdom Metazoa; phylum Arthropoda; class Insecta; order Lepidoptera; family Erebidae; genus Euclidia; species Euclidia mi. The sequence goes on along the minus strand of OX123207.2, from coordinate 10,932,068 downwards.
CTACACCCACTTTTCGCCAGATATACTTTAGTCCCACGTAATAAGGGGCGAGCCTATTGCCGTACCGGGCACATTTCCAAACTCCGTGCTGCTACTGAGAATTTCGTGACAGAAAAACCCAATAACACTGCCCGGCCCAGGAATCGAACCCGGGACCTCCCGATCCCACGCGCAAATTTATGCCGCGAGACCAACGAGGCAGTCGTATAGGGTTTGATGTCGAGTTTTCCGTCTCTACGCAAAGATGGTATTTGCAGCGTGTTATCCCTTAGTCGCCTCTTACGACACCCACGGGAAGATAGGGGGTGGTGACACTTGTATTCTATGCCGTCAACCACACGGCTTTGTATCGTACGATTCAACATATATCGGTCCACGCGTTTTCTATATCTGCGTATCCGATTTGCCCATGCATAGACTTTCTGCTTTAGGAAGTCAATGCGCTCTGTGATCCGAGATGTATATTCATGAGGACTGATGCCAGTCCCCAAGAAGGCTCGGCGCACAAAGCGCATGACCCTGGGACGTGTATTCCCTACCTAAAGCAGATTAGCTTACCGATAAGTGCCCTTGTCTCAGTAATACGCCGCTCAATTCTGCACTGCCACGCCGGGACAGCAGATCTTTGTCGCATGACAGTATCATGTTCTTGAAACTTGACACCTGCCATACGACATGCCGCTACGGCGGCGCAGTACAGAATTGAGTGCGTATCACCAAGATTTTCACTATTTTCTAGAAAACTAGTTAATAGCGAATCAAGGGCACCTACCAGCGCCATATTTCGTCTATGCATTGGCAACCGGGGCAGGCGCGGCCTAATTGTTGGTGACATGTACCGATATTGCTCAATCGCACATTTCAAAGCATCCATAACCTCCTCATTGTACTGAATACTTACGATACAAACCATATCATCCACCTCCACATCGGCATTATTACCCGTCCGCGGTGTATCTATGTTTACGGGAGCACTAGCGGGTTGGACGTGAACGGCCTGGCTCGTAGGTAAGTAATCTGAGCGTAGCCTATCAAGTACGACGTTATCCAGCTTATTACTACGCTGGATAACTCGCACCTGATCCGACAATCGTTGAGCGGTAACGTTGATACCAGGTTCCAAAGCCTGAAACAGAAGGAGCATGCGACTGCGATACGCAGTGAGTTTAGTCCCCCCCTCTGTAGCCCCAAAATATGCGCGCATGACGTTTTCGTTGATGGATTCTGTCCATCGCATGCGCTGCACATTACCACCAGCAGCGAGGACCCTGTTTGAGACCGGTGGGTCTCGTGGTCCCAGGCAGGCTGGTGGCCGGCCAATGCCTCTCCGACGCACAGGTGACGGCGACGACGACGGCGAGAAGTACTCGTCGCTTGAGCTCGACGCAACTACAGCCGCTGGTGATGTTGGCGCGGGCCTCGATGGCTGCGAGGCGGAGCTCAGCGACGAGCCCGGGGTTGTTGTTTGTGCTCGTAATTGTTTCTTGGCATTTCTCGTCAACATTTTCCGTTATTTATTTGTATATTATCTTGTTGTTATTTCTTTTGACAGTTTTAATGTCATCGTAACTATATATTTTTTCTAAATGTTTTGCTTGTGGTGTAATACACATATTTTTATTTAGATACTTATTTCTTTGATCTTTCTGTAATTCGGATTGATTTATAATATATGTATTAACTTTCATAAATTATAAAAATTCAAAAATATAAACAACAAAATTTTAGACCCGGTGTTGACAGCTGGGGTACTCATATAAGCACTCGTATAAGCTATGTGTAGGCTTTGACGCTGACATTTATCCTCTAAAGGAGACACAATATCTCTAATCACCACACTTAGAGAGATGTCGCTCGCGTCATCAACTGCAAAGAAAAACGCTAGATTGTCACTCCAAGGTACTCAAGGCACATCTTGCGGAATAATGTCCGTTATTTATTTAGTATTCAGAACAAAGAATCAGGTTTCCATGTATATTTTAATCATTACTAAAAACTTTTATGACACTTATATTATCTGACATCAAAATCTTTCAATCACATAGAGACAACAAAAACCGATTCCTTAGTACCTTTTTTAAGAACAACTTTTTAACAAACATGCAAGCTACGGCCACAGAAAAACCCACAACTATTTGTGGATAACGCGAATAATCTTTTTTTTAACCTGTACTGTCCCATTGTTGGGCAAAGTCTCCCCTACACGAATAATCATGACATTTAAATGAAATTAGAAAATTTGTGGCAGTGGTCAACTCAAGATAATGATACAATATGTTATGGGAAATATTAGTTTCTGTCTATTATAATACAACAGAGTACATTTCGGATTATTTAAATTAATTGTGTATCTGATTTCACAATACTATAAATGTAGGAAATATAAATGACTAAATAGATGTTGAAGTAGAAATCAATACAATTAAGTACAAATTTTGTGACTGTTACTAGTTTTAAAATCTATATTTTTCAGCACACCTGCTCGCAATGAAGTGCTTATTATGATTCAGAATTTATTTAAGAGCCACGTACTAATTTCGAAACCTCCATTTATCTCATTTTAGATAATGGAAGATCTATGTTATTTAATGAAACTTAAGAAGCTTAGCGACGTAACACTAAACTATAATGAAAACTTTTATTTAATAAACGTCACTGGCTTGGTAAGAACATTGTACTTGGCGGGACACAGATTCCCTCGCTAGCCAGATATTAGAGAAGTCGATGCACAGGCAGTTATGTAATTTGTGTGTATAGATAAAATATGTATGCTTTTATTACACTTGAAAGAAATATGTATCTGTATCTTCTTCTCTTTTCATATAAATATTAACTGAAAATGTAGATCCATCACGTTTATTTTATTTAGAATAATGAATTGTAAGCAGCGTATGTAGCAATTTTAAGAAAAATAAATTGTATCATATGACCCACAATGATACGCCTTAACAGAAAACTGGTTTTGATAGTACCAGGATTCGCTTCCCAAAGCAATCACGATTGCATCCGAAATAAACTCGAAATAACCATAACAGATAAGTCTTCATAACATCATTATTACTACGATCTTAACATAACTGAGCAACCGTGATGAATAATTCCTCTTAATAAACCTGAAGAGAAACTTAATCATTGTTAACATTATTATCTCGAACATTATAAAAAAAATACATAGCCATTTATTATCCAAATTAATAAACAGAGATTTACAATATGTCAACAAAATTAATTTGGCTGGAGAAGGCTGCCGTTTAATTGCGTTAGCCCCATTTCTCCCTATCCCACCCTCTGAGTCTCAAACAATTTGGGAAGCTTTTAAGGTATCCACATGAGTTAAATTGAAATTATCGTTTGGACTGTTTAGGTGGTTAGTGCACGATAATGGGAGAAGCTTCTTGCTCGAAGTGTCTTTAACAAATAACATTATAGCTGAGATTGTTGTTGTTTTAGACACATTGACCTAAAAACATGTGGAAAAAGATGCTTCTAATGCCGTATGTGGTTCTGTTTTAAGTAGTGAAAATTAGTGACTATTGCGTTATGTAGCTGAGCTTAAGATTATGTACTTGGAGTGAAGTGGAGTACAATGTTGACAATATTATGTACAAGCTTATACTAATTATACGACCTAACGCTGGGTCGTATAATTCGTTTCTACCACATAATCTTCTCTTAATTAGAATAACACTGCTTAATATTTAAACATTTATAAATTTAATTATGCACATCTTATACATTTCAAGTAAACACACTGATCTAGATTTAACACATGCCAAGGTAAATATTTTCAAACTGCCGCGATTTTTACACAATTTTGCAATGTCATAATTATGAAAAATATCTGTGATACACCTACCATCCTAGCTACAAGTTCGGGGAGTACGAAAGACCAGGAATGGAGGAGTCATAATTAGCACAGAAACAAAAAATCACATCGAAAAATTGAAACAATTAATCGGTACAACTCGCTGCATTAGGCCTATCGATGAACCATACAAGCGCAAACCGCGTATTATTATTATTGGTGTCCCGACAACAATGAGCGAAACTGAGGTCTATAGATGTATTTTTGAGCAGAATGTCGCTGAGAAATTACCAGGGATGACTCTCGACACACTTTTGTCTTCAATAAAATTTTGTCACAAATCTGGCAAGAGAGACTCTGATTTCTGCAACTTTATACTAGAAGTAACAGCCGTAATCCGTAAAGCCATAATCACTCAGAACAGGATATTTATCAACTGGACTTCCTGTCCAGTGAGAGACTTCACCCTTGTAACTAGGTGTCATAAGTGTCAGCAGTACGGTCATGCGGCTAAGTCTTGCAAGAATGAGGCCTCTACGTGCGGACATTGTGGTGAAGAAGGACATTCGATCCAGAACTGCAACAAGAAATCTCAAGCGCCAAAATGTGCGACGTGTCTGCGCTTCAACAAACAGAGTAATCACTCAACGGGTGACGTTGACTGCCCGGCTAGAAAAGCTGCCGAAATCAGGTACATTAATACGATAGACTAGAAGCGCCACAATATAGCTATATTATTATAAGTTATAACCATTGACGCCTACGTTTTGTGCCTGTTATATAAATAATTTAGTGTGTGACTATGTGTTTTAATCATTCTACGTAATTAATCTACTTACAATTTATTAATCTTTATGTCCAAACTTATTCATTCATTTATGTACTTAACAACATTCCATTAGCATAGTGACCTACTAACATTGTAATATTGTGTATTCATTTAATTTTATAAAATACACACGTATAGTTTATAATCGTAATAAATAAATGCTAAAGGCATAACAACATTGACACTATTAGCTATTCTGCTGATCCACAATTAGTAAATTGCGCCTCGCTTGCTTCTTGTATAAAATGATTAGCACGCGAAAGTAATGTATTATATTATAATAAATTTTATTGAATTTATCTCTAAATTAAAAACTAAGCATAATTTCTTACCATAATTAATTATAATTATTTGTCTGCTCTTGAATATTTTAATTATATTGTAATATTTAGTATACCTACCTAAATATAATTTTGAAAGAGGAGGCAACCTCCTGTGATACAGTTTTCTAACTAGTACAGGAGATTGGTGTCTTTCCATTAAATTGGAAAATCCTAGACTTAAGTTTAACTTAGTATAAGTATATTTTGTATCTGTGTTTTTTCTGACAAATAAAAATCTTATCTTATCTTATCCGTGGAAGTCGTTGGGTTGACTATGGACCACTATAGATTAATCATCTTGTGACTATCGCTGGTCAAATACAGTGGTATTAAAATTTCACTTTCATTTTCGATCAATTATGCAATTAAGATCTATTACATAAATATTAGAGAAGGGTTGGTACTACATACCCCAGATACTCATATTTAGAAGTCAGTACGGTGTTTTGAAGCTATTTTTATAATAGCAATCAAAAGATATATTCGCTACACAATTCCTTGCTATTTTTACTTGTTTGGTTTCCGTTCCATTCATTCATTTTTTCTTGTAAAAAGACACAAAGATTATCCAGGCTCAAAACATTATTTTTGCGCACAGAAAGTGCTGCCTCATGCTGAGATCAAATCCAAAGCACTCTGCGCTTTATTATACGGCCGCTTACCATTACCTCGCCATACTTTCATCATCATCACCATATCAAATTATAATATCTATTTATGTATATTGAAACCATCGTGAGGAAACCTGCATGTCTGAGAGTTCTCGAGAAAATTCTTGAAAGACATGTGAAGTCTACCAACCCGCACTTGGCCAGCGTGGTGGACATAGTCCCGTGGTGGACATAGCCTTACCCTTCTCATAATGAGAAGAGGCCCGTGCCGAGCAGTGATGTATTATTATAAATTGTAGTCAACTTGGCTACTATCTGAGTATCAGCGTGATAAACTCAAAACCTACAGAAGGATTTTTTTACACTTTTCAACAATAGGTAATGTGATTCCTGAGGAAGGTTAAGCTGTATAATTCATGCGGGTGGAGCAGCGGTTGAAGTCTCATCATCATCATCATCATGTCAGCCTAGAGTCGTTCACTGCTGGACAAAGGCCTCCCCCAAGGTTCTCCACACAGACCGATTTTGAGCCACCCGCATCCAACCGCTGCCCGCTATCTTAACCAGATCGTTGGTCCACCTTGCGGGAGGCCTACCCCTGCTGCGTCGGTTGAAGTCTAGCAGCATATAATTATGGATTTAAATAGAATTAGGTTCAATTTACTTAATTTTAAAATATTATTTTCAACCTAAATACTCTAATTATAACAGTTTAAGCGTACTACCGTACAATATATAAAGCTCGTAATTCAAACCACTTCCACGAATAATGTATACCCAGCTTCTGATAAATCTATCTCCTTTGCTCCATCAAACTCCTTCAAAATCTCCATACTAAAGGATTTTGAGCCTCTGTAACCGAAGCACCAGTAATCCGTTTGTGGTAATGAATAGATTTATAATGAATATCTATGCCATGGAATGTTAACCGCGAAAGGTAAGGTAAGAAGGGTCACCCTCGGTCGTGTAAAAGCGGACGTAACAGATATTTTGGGATATTTGTTTGAGATTTCGTCATCTTTATGTAAATGTTTTGATGCTATGCTATGTATATATTACTGTAAAACCACAAACTAGGTCAAATCCTGAATTTAATAAAAAAAACTATTCATGCAAAAACATGTACAAATTCGAAATCGCTATCGGATTTTTTTGGGTTTAATGTTAGGTTAGGTTACTTGTGATAGCTCTAAAAGAAGTGAGAAGCTTAGAAGAGTGAGATCTAAGCTCAGAAGTGTCCTGTCGTGATTACCAGAAGATCATCATCACCCTCATCATCATCACCATTGTGTCCCAGACATTGAGATCGAAGTTCACTTAACTGATCTTAACAGATTTGACAGAATACCAGGTATTAGAAGTTATCTTGTAATAATAAAAATTATAGAGATTTTATTTTATTTCTTTTGTCAGAAATGTATACATATATGTTTATATTACCTGCGTATAAATTAAGTGTATATATACTACAAAGTATTTTTGTATTTATAATTGTTGAGTGCGTAAGTGGCGTAGGTAAAAGCGACCAACTTGCCACTTTACACTTTTAACATAAGCACTGAAAGTTATAGGTTCAAATCCCATACAAAATTTTGTCTCAAAATTTTGTATGTAAGATGTTTGTGTAAAGCAACGTAATTTGCTTATAAAATCCTATCAATATTAGTTTAAGTCCACTTTAAAGATAAGGCACCTAAGCAACGATATTTTAAGATGTAATCAATATTTTATACTGGATAATTAAATGTTAACTTTTAATATCTTATGCTTACTCTCTCTTATACCATGCTTAGTATGCTTCTCGACCTTCAATCTATTAGATACGATAGTAATATATATAAAGCCAGTGCTCTACATATTAAATTAATACACATACAAATCTCCAATGTTTCTCAACATAACATAATGAAATTGGCAGTCAGATTTTAATAAAATATTAATTATTGTGTTGTTTTTATACTTATTGTTATTATACATATTAGTTCCTTGTTGTTAGTTTAGATGTGACAATCTTTCAACCTTGCATGAGAGCGAATAAAGTAAATATTAGCAGAACATTCACACCCTATTGTAACATTTTATAACTAAGAATATATTAATTTTCTTTTGTAATGCCATTATTATAAATGTTTGTACCATTTGCACGTCCCATTGGACAGAATATGCCGAAAGCAATTTTATGTTAATTATACCACGTGTAATACCATATTCAAGCAAATAAATAATTTCATTTCATTTCAGAAGCGACATTCTAAAGATGTAATTTCTGAAGTCAATACTTTATGAATTTCATGTATTTAGCTCATTACGCTACCGATACGATACTACAAAGATAATTGTGCATCGTTACAGAATAAAAATAAAAATGAGAGTCTCTTTTGCTGACAAATATATACTAGGATCATATCGAACATACGTGTATATACCTTGTAAACAGATAAATGTCTTTATAGATTTAAAACGTTATAATTTATTTAAGTTTATCTTGTCCCTTAAAGAGTACATCTTTATCAATACCAACACAAATATTATTACGTCCTTGTCAAGTCATACCAAATACGGTGGCCTGGAAAAGTGGGCAGGCTCATAAATATTCACTCCCACACTACCCAACGGATGTCCTCTTACCTGAAAGTAAAAAAAAATACATAATCACATCAGAGGGTCCTGTTAACATTATAAATTATACGGGCTTGCTGCAAAATTTGGTTAGGAGTTCTTTCGTAATGAGGTACTACTGTTTTCTTCGTTCGCTGTTTGATTTTTCGCTCAAACATGTGTAACGTTTTTATTTTCGTGTTTATTTACTGCTGCTTAGATGGATAAGGCCTTGAATGCTCTCTGTTAAACATTTTTTTTTTATAGACTCACGTCTGTATCCCCGAAGGGGTAGGCAGAGGTGTAATATTACACCCACATTTCGCCATGAATTTTTAGGTCCCACGTAATAGGGGGCGAGCCTATTCACGTACCGGGCACATTACCAGACTCGTGCTGCTACTGAGAATTTCCGAACGGAAAAACCCAATAACACTTTGCCCGACCCGGGAATCGAACCCGAGACCTCCCAATCCCACGCGCACATTTATGCCGCAAGACCAACGAAGCAGTCAAACATAATATTGTGTTTATTTCACGTTTCTCAGATATTTGGGTGTCTTTTTTTTTCCCTTTTTTTATATCCGTAAAAGTCCTTCACAACAATATTTAGGCTAAGTGTATTTAATAAATAAATATTCCATCTGAGTAGGCTAGACCGGCAAGTATCTATTAGAAATGAAATTCGGTGTTCTCAGACCTCTTATTATCAGAATATAAGGTCTGAGAACACAGATAGAGTTCAATGAACACAGAAGAGTCCAGAGTATACCACACGATTCAACCAGTCATGTGTCTGATATGTAATTATTTTACAAATTGCCCAGTAACGGGAAAAATTGCTACAAATAATGGATCTTGTTCTTCATGAAAACAGAATTTTATAACAGCTATAGTGTCAATAGTTATCGTATGTTGGTCGATCACGGAGCACTTGTCCGATCAGAAGAGTAGGACAAAAAGTGCGATATGTTATCGGATGCTACAATGGCATTGGACAGAGCTACATCACTGTAACTTCATCTATTACACGTTGTGCCTACAGCCAATTATGTCTGTAATGGGAACTCCATTTAAGCACTTCGAGGTAAACTAACCTTGCAGATAAAACAGTTTAATCACTGAGTTCTCAGAGAATCTGTCCTTTTGCGAAACCTGCTAACTTGATGAAATTATCATTAGCCTCAGGAACTATTAATACACCTTGCGCAATTCCAGTTAATTTTGATTTTTATGAGACTTTGATAATTGCGGGTGTAAGTTAACTGGCTATTTTGCTCTCTAGCATACAGTCTGCAGCTCTCCTAAATTCTACGAACAATTAATTCTCGCTACAAACAATAGACGGCAGTAAATACCGTCTCTATTGAAAATTGCTTGTTAGACCAATAGCTTAGAAATCACTCATAGGGTATTATGAACAACTAGAAGTTTCCCGCGCTTTTATTTTCATCTAATCGATCCCTTGCGGTCCAAGGAACATATATGACGAATGTCGGCTTCTTCCGCCCAGTAGATTCCCCTGTGTCTTGTCTGTCAGTCAAACGATAATGCAAGAATTGTGTATAATAATATACAGGGTTTTCTAGTGTAATGATATAATTGATAATGCTATGGTAAAATTGTGATTAGTTTGTTGCACTGGTAAAAAGTGGTACTTACTCGTACATCTTGATGCGTTAGTTGTTTGACATGGACTAACGATTTTTGTCCTGAGAAAAAACCTGAACCGACAGCTTTACGTTTCCTCCCAAGCACGATAGTGCTTTGTTAGAAATGACACTCGGTAACCCATCCAAGTAGCGACCTGCGCAAGCGTTGCTTACCTTCGCCGAATAACGGCAAAGCAAATCCCGCTATGAGTGCTACAAACATGCACAAATTATACACTTGCAACACATGTAGTACGTAACCCAGTGAGACAATTAACCACAGCAGGAGCTATCAGAAATTGCCGCATGTAATATATCTGTCAATCCGTTCTGAGACTAAATGAATTAAATTTCCGGTTAGTCCATTTGAGTTATGACCTCGAGGACTTGGTTAACGTCCATATGATTTATTGCAGTTCTAGAGTTAACTGGATTTGAATATGATGAATTAATTTATAGAGATATTTGAGGTCATAGTCAAGTCAATAAAATATTTAGTATATATTTTTTATAGACTCACGCCTGTATCCCCGAAGGGGTAGGCAGAGGTGTAATATTACACCCACATTTTGCCATTATTACACCATGAATTTTTAGGTCCCACGTAATAGGGGGCGAGCGACGACTCCGTGCTGCTACTGAGAATTTTCTAACGGAAAAACCCAGTAACACTTTGCCCGACCCAGGAATCGAACCCGAGACCTTCCAATCCCACGCGCACATTTATGCCGCAAGACCAACGAGGCAGTTAGAAAAGAAAATTAATAAAAATAAAAATTATATTATGCATAGTCATAAAACCGTCGTAAATGTATTCCGGTGAATCACTACGCTCTCGCAGAATATGCTCGTGTATTTGATATTACTGAGGGGTAATTCTCGTAATTATATTTGATTTTGTTCAAAAATGCGGTTTCGATCTAATGTCAGTGTCATTCTTATGTCATAAATGGTATACAATTTGAATGATATTGCGATTAGATCGTAAAGTAGACCAAGTTTCAAACTTTGCGTCAACGTCGGATAATACATGTCAAACTAGACGATAATGACAGTGAACAGGATATCAATTTGTGCGTCGAATCAAAATCTAATCGCAATTTGTTCAAAATACAGTTCTGATCTCAGATAACTTACGAGAATAAGCTTTCAGTAGTAATTATCATAATAATAATATGGCAATCTACACTCGGCCATCCGATCATATACAAGGCAATATGGCAAGAACAACTGGTAAACATTCTCAAATATAAAGGAATTTAAACTTTAGTGGTCACTAACACTAATAAGTTGTCTTTCAGGATATTATTATTAATATACCACGTACGTGGTGGTTGGTGTATAATCCATTTGCATACAAGATGAAAATCTCATTGTGTCAACCCAAAACTTAGCTACGAGTATGGCATTTTCAGTAGCGTTCCTAAGTTCCTGTAACGTGCAGGTATCAGGGCACACAGGATAAGATAGTAGTTTATGGAACAGCGTCACGAAAAATGTCGTCAATCTTATAATTATATCTTTACATAAACTATACTAGTTTTACGTTATGATAGCTTATTAAAATATACATTTAGATTAATTCTTATCATAGGTTGATAGTTACGTATTGTGATCTCATAGCCCCTCCCCTCCAGCATAGTTATCATGAATAATACCTCGTATGTAATAATATGCAATTAATGCTGTCTCGTTGCATTGCAATGCTCATCTAGAACAGTGTATACGCACACATATATAGTTTGCTGTTACATAACGTGACGTACTTATAAAGGTACTGATTAACTTCTTCATTCAGCATTCTTGCTAATGTTACATTACAGAAAAACAAACGAGAACATTTTAACGAGCATTCTATTAAGCTTTTCGGCGAGCGTTCTAGCTTATGATCAATAAATCTGATTCAAGCTTTTTGCAGAATAGGGCGTGCACTAGAAAGATGATGAAAATATTATGTTCATGTAGGCTGTTCGTTGTTCAGATACAAGTAACTACCCATGTATTAAAAAAATACTAACTGAGTCGATAAGGCAGTTCTGCCAATGGGTTTAGGGTAGTAGTGTCTGATGCTTAGTCACCAAAACAAAAACTAAATTCGCCAAAAAGTTATGAGTAGATTAGATAGGAAATTCTTTATTGTGCAAATGTTGGTATAAATTCGGTGTAAATGACTTAAGTGGACAACTTACATATCAAATGCACAAGGGCGACCTTATCGCAAAATGAGATCTCTTCCAGGCAACCTTAGGACGGACAGACTGAAAAGACAAAAAGCTTTGATGTATAATGACTAAAAGTTAAATGTGTGTCATGAAGGAACTTAAAATGTTCTTTGAGATACGTGGGGGTATTGACTTCCCTATAAAAAAGTTTTGTCCAGATAAGTACCGAGGTTTTGCACGTTATCTCAGATAACATAATAAGTATATTAGTATTTGTCATCAACATCAAACAAAGCAAGATTTTGCAGTGGAATATTTTTGTATGGCTAGGATATACTTAAATAGAAGATGAGATTGACTGTAACTGAGAAGCTACTTCAGTATTTTTACTTAAAATGTATAAAAAGTAATGACACAGAACTTGTTAATTAAGTTACCAACTCGTTTCCAAAATGCGAGACATTTTTTGAAACCAAACTCAGCAAAGAACACTGATAATAATTTATCCACTTTAAGATCTCGGCACAAATTAGATTTCATTATTTCAACTTGCTTTTCAAAGGGTCTAGTTTTTCTTAGTGCCATTACTAGTGCTGTCAGCTTCTTTAAATCCCGGGATAAAACGCGGGATTCGATGCTAAAATAAGCAGTAAAAGCGCCGAGCTTGTTAAGGTCTCATTCAATTTTGATCAATGCCATAAAAACGGTAAAGTTAAGAAATCAGAAGCAGAGCATTTCAAAGTCATAAGTGAAATGAAGTGTAGTGCTTAAATTAAAGTCGTTAGAGTCCACAAGTTACGAAATTTTTAAACGGTAGTGAGGAACGTAAACGAATTTGAATCTTAAACTTCATAAGCATAGAGTTCATTTTAAATTCATGTTTTGCAGTCTGAAATCAGTAGATGGATTATGAATTTGAAATAACTTCAGTCTCCGTAATCCATATTTTATTTGCCTTCTCTTTAAAGATTTAATTTTTGATTCAAAAGCTTAATGAAAATTAGTAGCGTAAATATTAAATGTTTTGGTTTTTCGTGTTAAAAGATAAACTTAGCTGTAAACATAAGCTCTTATTGCATTAAAAAAAATAATAGTGAAAAATTAACAAAAAGAAATTGTTGCGTATTTTTTTATAAAATAGTGTGTTTATTAATGGTTTTATAGGGTAAATATGTGTTAGTGTTGTATGTATAGCTTGAAGAAACAAGCGAATGAAAACTATGAGTATAATAATTATTTATTTCACACTTTCGACTATACTTCTAACTTTTCTTTTCTATACTTCTTATTTTTTTGTCAGGCAATGTAAGGGACAACATGTTTTCCTGTGCTACTTGTGTTTTCTGTAGAGCTGGAAATGCGCAGTGATAATTCTGGTATCACTGATGTAAGTTTTAGTTAACTGCTTACCATTTGGCATAGCTAGTTACTTTATCGCCTTTGTATTATGAAAACAAGAAGAGTGCAAAGGTACTTTTTTCATTTAATCAAGTGATTGTTTTATAAATAACCACCAGAAATTTCGTTATGGTGCACATGAAAACATAACTCAGCTCGGATTTCAGATGCTTTCAAATATTGTACGGTAACGTTAAATAATTTCGAGTGCGTCACACAACCTATATCATACTATTACTATTATCAAAATGAATCTTGGCGACGATGACTGTATGGATGGATGGAATTTTGTTATTCTTCCACGCAAAAATGTCTAAACGGATCTCAATGAAATTTGCAGTAATGCAGCTCAAACATTGGAATAACAGATAGGTGGTCTACCGTTCGTCTCAATATCAAATACAGATTTACATAGGTAGAGTCACATGCAGAATCTAGTTAGTACATAGGCTGCACTAAAAATATCGGGAATGGAATATTAAACCACCGTTCCTGTCATATTAAAATCTTTTTAATTAAAAACTCCTTGGTTTTAAGAATCGAATACCATTTATTTATTTAAAAAAAGATTCTCGGTCCTGTCACAAGGTTTTGTCAAACTTGTTTAGTCGTTGAGAAAATGGAATTGACTCGAGAAAATTCAAGAGCGATGGTTTATTATGACTTCGAAGTGGTTTAACACAAAAACAGTGTGTTGACCGGATGATTTCTGCATTTGGTTATGAAGCCCCATCCAAAACCACAAATTATCGCTGGTTTGCTGAATTTCAACGTGGACGTGTCAAGCTCAGTGATGATCCCCGTCAAGGTCGTCCAAAAACTGCAGTCACCCAAGAAAACGTTGATGCTGTGCGTAAGCTGATTGAGGAAGATCGACATGTAACATACCGCGAAATTCAGGCAACTGTAGACATTGGCATGAGTCAAATACAAATAATCTTGCATGAACAATTAGGTGTAAAAAAGTTGTTTTCCCGATGAATACCGCATTCGCTCTGTGAAGAGCAAAAAGCGGCTCACGTTACTTGGTGCGTCAGAACTCTCGAAATATTCCACGCGGGATCCTCAAATGCTGTATACAACATCGTATCAGGTGACGAATCCTGGATATACGCGTACGAACCCGAAACAAAAAACCAGTCACGAGTTTGGGTGTTCGAAAATGAGTCCAACAAAAATTTTTCGTTCACGGAGTGTTGCAAAAAAAATGGTGGCCACGTTTGTCTCCAATTTTCAGTGCCGTAATAAACGCATTCGCAATAAAATCAAAATCAAGTGCTCATTTAAAATAGTATCCTGTTCCACGAGACCATCCCGGGAATTGATATCACTACCCTACTCAATAAACAGTTTTATCTCGAGTGGCCTTTTGGTATAATAGGATAATATTGCATTTTCCTATATTACTAATCATCTACTACATTACATTTGGAGGACATTGACTGTATAAATAGAATTCCAAGGCTGTTGAAATACAGAATTTTCACTCTAGACTTTGCTATAGAATCAAGGAATAGTTTTCTAAATCACAATGGGCAGGACGAGGCTAATATGAATTAACTGCCAGAAATAGTACCTACCTCTTATTTAAATATATTCTTAGAAGTATTTCTATAGACGCAGGCAAGAGAATTTGTACTAGATAATTTTAAACATTTCATTATACAATGTGTATATCTTTCTTGAATATCTGAACTATTGACATCTTCCTATTATTTTATATCAAACTTTTTGATTTTAAAGCCTAATACAGAAAAAAATGTCCCGTTCTTTTTACTTACGACTGTTTATTTGTAACGATCTTCATACCGGTATGCTGCACTCTAAGCGCAAAGCTATCAGTTTTATTATTTTTAATATGCTGGTTTCTTTGCGAATATAATAACTGTCTGCATTATTTCATCATGTCACCAAGTAAAAGCAGTTTAAGTTAATGTATTGAATGCAGTTTTCGTGTAGTTTTGACAAAAATACTTTACATTTCCATTTTAATCTTCTTTCCTTCTTATGCGTGTAGCCAACTCTACTGTCGGCACACAACCTGACGATTTTTGTCTATATAATAGATATTTTTCTAAGAAACAATGAAATCACTTTTTCATTCTGAAAAATGTAGCTTATCAAATTAAAGTGTAGTAGTAGTAGCTTTATTTGACAAAATAGTCTCTTGTAACTTTAATGCTGGAGATTTGTGTGATAACATGTTTAGGTACCTAACGTGTTATCATAGACCTTAAATAAGCATACTTCACTTATGAGTAATATCAATCATACCAAATAGGACTCATACTTAGCTTGTGAACTATAACATAGTACAGTCATATCCACACTAGTTAATCCAAAAAACCTGCAATGCGGACCAGAAAAAGAAAGGAAAAATATCCAACATTTTTACCAACCCATGAAACGTAACGGAAATCACGTTACATTTTAAAAACGTTGTAAGCACCATCGTTATAGCAAACAGCGATAAAATAGCCCTAAATTCAAACAAAACAAAGCTACTTTCATTTCATTAAATATTTCAAACTCTAGTCACAATACACAATAAGAATTTTAAAACGTCCAATTCACTTAACTCGTACTTGGTGGCCCCAACGCGATTTTTTTATTACCCGAGGTGCTCGTTAGCGAGATCTTCAATGCAACAATTACTAAGATATTCTCTTTCTCATTCCCTCATTCGTCTTTTCTCATTATTTTATCTTCATTTCTTGTTTTTATTGCACACGGCTTCGTTTCCCGCTCAGCAAGCGTTCAATGGATTCAATTCAAAATGAAATCGCCGTGAGTTGCTAGGATTCTTGTTAATTAGTGAAGTAAGTTAATGAACAAACTGGATAGAAATTGGATTTGAAAAATGTTCCCTTGTTTGCGTGTATGTTTGTTTTACTCGTTTGTTACAAGAAGCGTTTAAAACGAGAAATGTTTTCAATCTTTTTTCTTTTTGAGTTAGACTACAAAACAATCAAGTATACTTCCTGAAGTTGAAACTTAATTCACACCCTGAATCAATTGCGATAGTCCTATTACTGGTTCTATTACCTAAGACGAAACATATTGTTTTGTACTTTAAAGTGCTAAAGACTTAGCATCTACTGGCTATTATTATTCATCTCTTGCCAAACAATATCGTGGTAAGTTAGAAGTAAAAATCCATTTTGCTATTTTTTGTTCAACATGCCATAACTAGTCTCCTTCTCATACCGAATTGGTCTGTTGCATTTGTTAAAAATGGGTACAATAATCAGGGCTCGTCAACTATACATAATTATACAATTTGCCACGTGTATATTTCCAACCATTCCGCTCACAATACACCATTTCTTTCTTACCTCTTTTAGAAAAAGCCTTGCTCGGGCACGACATTTTTTATAAAAAATAAATATATCCAGACGAAGCTTACCTGTTTCATTATTATTCCAGTTCAACACTTCAAATGGCGTACTATAAATAAATCTATAAGTACCTACAAAAAGGGCAGGATTTATAGAACATAAGCATTAAGCCGGCTCTCATACTAGGAATAAATATTTTTTCGTATACAGGTATACACGAGTAAAATGTCTTGAAATATACATAATTATACAATTTGCCACGTGTATATTTCCAACTATTCCGCTCACCATACACCATTTCTTTCTTACCTCTTTTAGAAAAAGCCTTGCTCGGGCACGACATTTTTTATAAAAAATAAATATATCCAGACGAAGCTTACCTGTTTCATTATTATTCCAGTTTAATACTTCAAATGGCGTACCATAAATAAATCTATAAGTACCTACAAAAAGGGCAGGATTTATAGAACATAAGCATTAAGCCGGCTCTCATACTAGGAATAAATATTTTTTCGTTTACAGGTATACACGAGTAAAATGTCTTGAAACTAGACAAGACTTATCTTGTCTTTGTCTTCTCAGTTCAGTAATAATAACCTCGTGTAATTCATTCGTAATTGGTATGTGGGTGAGTCTGTAAACATCTACGCATAACACATTTTTGGCCTTATGTATAAACAGTTATCTACGTTCATAGAGTTTACAGGACATACAGAGCAGGATAAAAATGCTCACGCAATAATATTAGGTAGTATGGATATTGACTTTAGTAAAGCTACTAGCTTGATACAATTGTTTATCATCATCAGCCCTATATATTGTCCCACTGCTGGGCACGGGCCTCTTCTCACTATGAGAAGGGTAAGGCCATAGTCCACCACGCTGGCCAAGTGCGGATCGGCAGACTTCACATGTCTTTCGTGAACATTATGGAGAACTCTCAGATATGCAGGTTTCCTCACGATGTTTTCCTTCACCGTTAAGCAAGCGATAGGTTAACAATGTAATACGCACGTAACTACGAAAAGTCGTTGGTGCGTGTCGTGGATTCGAACCCGAGATCCTCTGCGTAGCAGTCGGTCTCTCCACTCGGCTATCGCTGCTTCAAAACAATTGATTATATTAATTTTCAATAGCCAATAATTTTCTGCAAAAGTCGGCAAAAGTTGGATTTCTGTCATATTTTTAATCCACCTTACCTTATAATATTATTTCGTCTACTCATCCCTCACCAATCAAGCATATCCTAATTTCAGCATTCAAGTAATTAACCGTTTTTTAGCTATCCAAGTGAACAGGTCGGCTCATAAATTAGCCGGCACCGTCCGGTAATGAAATGTACCCGGGTAATGAAAAAAAAACCAAATTTATACCTTGGTACGACGATTTATGTATTCCGGTGATCTGTGCCCTGAATAGACCGGGTCAGTTTGTGATACGGAGTAAAAATAATGGAATAAATGTCATGCCTGGATGCCCACACAAGATATATGAAAAGGTCTGTGTTTTGTGTACACTGTGTGAACAATGTGTATCATACGTGTTTTTTATTTTGTTTCAGCTCTACTTTTTGACTTGGATTTTGGAAGGTGGAATATGGTAGTGTTTGATGATATGGGTCATTGGAGTCTATAAAATTGGTTTAGGTAGGAGAATGTACCAGGTTGCGTTAAAGACCTCAAGTGTTAGAAATGTGCAACTAACCAAGTGTGGAACCAGAATCGCAGGGATATTGCAGACTAATTATCAACAGAATATTGCATAGTTTTGAAGTCGGCAGTCGAGGTGGTTTTAAGTGGTAATACCACATACTCAAATTTTCCCTGGAGCTCGAGAACCGAAGGCATTTTCTGACCCAAAAAATAAAGTGGGGAGCGTTCGTTCATGCGATATTTAATAAGATATATATAGAAGAGAAATATGGACACCGGCAAAATAACAATATACAAAGCCAACCCACACCCATGTAGGACGAGTATTTGAGCATTGTGGCAGTTATGTGTGATATTGTTTTCAACAATTCATGAACAATATACGTGACAAGGGCCGTGAGTGTTATCTGCACTGCACAATTTGAAAATGCAAATTGTTTGCATTTCGCTACAAAACTGAGGTGGGTAAGTATAGATGATTAAAGAGGTACATTTGGTTTTTCACACCATCTACATACATACATACATACATAGACTCGCGCCTGTTTCCCCGAAGGGTTAGGCAGAGGCATGTTATACGCCCACTTTTCGCCTTCGCTTTTTATAATAAAAATATAAAATTCCTACAATCGAAAATGCATGAACCTATAGATGTATTGCATGGGCTCGATATTGACAAGATTAAAGCATAGTAGTTCTTAAGTACTCAGCTTTTACTATTAAAACGTTTCATAGATACCCGTTATTCTGTCGTATTTACAAAATAAAATTCATTGAAAATGTATAGTTTCAAATCTAAATCACTAGATTTAAATTATTGCAAAGAAAAATTTAAATATTCTGATTTAACATGAACATCCAAATTTAACTTGCTGTCAGTTTTCAGATTGTTGTAATAGTTGTTATTAAAACAATCTGAAAACTGACAGCAAGTTAAATTTCGATGTTGATG
The DNA here is from genome assembly GCA_944739405.2 of Euclidia mi. Lineage (NCBI taxonomy): Eukaryota > Metazoa > Arthropoda > Insecta > Lepidoptera > Erebidae > Euclidia > Euclidia mi. The sequence continues at coordinate 10,912,748 of OX123207.2, read as the reverse complement.
TTACTAACTAATAAAGCAACAAACTGTTCATAACATCCACAATGTCAGCTGTATCTTTGTCGAGTCATCTCAAGTCACATTGTGCATTGTGCAGTCCGCCACAACGGTGCAGGTTGTATTGACGCGTTATAATACACCTTTGTTTGAGCGTTCGCTATTTACGTTTGTGTATAAACGTAAACACGTTTTGTAACTCTTACGTAGGATTAAAGTGGTCCAGTTTTCTGAAATTTTGTAAAAAGCCTTGTGAGCACAGTGTGAGGTAATACTTTATATGATAGGGAGTTTCAAATAAAATATTTAACTTTCCTCCTGTGTTTATTAATGAATCAATGATAAGTATTTAAAAATATATCAGATGCTTATCAGTACACAGAAATTGTCTTATTTGGAATCGAAATGATTGTGTTCTAGACATTTACACATAATTATTTTAGTGCCTCCGTGGTCCAGTGGATAGCGTATGCGACTGCTGATCGGAGGTCCCGGTATTTAGTCCTCGATAGTAGGGTTCGATTCCCGGGTCGGGCAAAAGTGTTACTGGGTTTTTCCGAATTCTCAGTAGCAGCATGAAGTCTGGTGATGTGCCCGGTAACGGCATTAAGCTCGCCCCGTATAACATTTACACCTCTGCCTACCCCTTCGGGGATACAGGCATGAGTCTATAAATAAAATAAAAAATATATATATTTATATTTATATATTTATTGTACGCTTTCGGGTACGAAACACACATCTTATTATTTTATAAATGTGCTTAAATGGGTATTCGTTACTCTTTTATGCAAACACAGATTTTTATGAAACTTTGTAGAAATATAACTTATACTTACATCAGAATGGCACATATTCTAAGTTCTGTTTAATAAAAAAAAATGTTGCCTTTCGAGGGTCGCTGGTTCCTGACTATTATATCAACGTCCCACCCAGAGTGCATCCGTTCCAGTTACTAAGAATAAGTCATATTCTACCATATATGTTATGCGCACCTCAATTGCTACTATTATCTGTATGAACTCATTGCAAGCTAAATTAACCCTTAATAGAGCAGGGATAAAAAATATTGAAAATCCAGGTTATGTGTTATTATTTATACGTTTATTAGGACCTTTTTTAATATTCTTAATTAAAATCAAAAAATGTACGAAGTACGCGAAAATTGGGTGGTAATTATTTTGCCATTGCTCGTTTTCGTTTATGTCCTGGTGGTAATTATTTCACCTTAGCCTGTTATTGTACTGGAAGCAGAGCTGTTACTGTCCATGACTTCTCCTTCTTCCGGTGCAATGTGGAAGCTTTTGAAGCATGGTGTGGCACATAAAGCTACTTTGCAGACACCGCAAATGATCCTTGATCGTTTTTGAGCATTTTTCGTGCTACAAAATCGGCATCTAGTAAATTTCTGTTGGTCTTCTGGATAGTGTGGCACAGTACAGCGCCTGATTTCAGCAGGTACCCCGAAATTTCCATCTTGTTTATTCCGGAAAATAATACTAGTTGTTTGTTTTTTTCCCGTGAATCCGTCTATAAGACTGCGAGCCAAACGAAGTCTGAAATCTCGGTGTGTGTGCACAGTTTGCTTGTGAATTTGTATATAGGCTATGTACGCGTTGATGATAGCTGCATCAAACATAAAATAAAATAGGCGCAACCAGTTGCGTCTTGACTTTCGGCCGATTGGATACGAGGCACGAAAGTGATCGAAATGATCCACCCCTCCCATGTTTACGGTATATTCAGCAATTGCAGTGGGGATAGTAATATCTTTCTTGGAACCATCCTTCTGGGTTCGTTTGACCGTAGACACAGATTTAGGGTTGTGTGCTGTTGTCAAAATATTCACCAGTTCAGTATCCATCCACTGTATGGCAGAAACGGGAGCTTTGGTTTTATACATGAACTCATGCTTTCCAAGTTTTTCCTTCTTGAATTTATTTTTGGGCAACAACTCTTTTGGTAAGCCTTTTCGGTTCAAACGCACGGTACCGACAGCATATATTCCATTCTTTATAAGCAAATCAGTCATTAGAGGAACACCAGTGAAAAAGTTGTCGAAAGTCACAAGAGTATTGCGTGGAACACCTTGACATAGTTTCATTATGACATTATATCCTAAGCCTTCCTCACTTGATGCATTCTCGTCTGCTTTGCCAATATAGATATCAAAGACAAACAAGTATCCGGTTTTAGCATCACATCGAGCCCATACCTTATAACCCCTTTTTATTGGCTTTTTCGGCATGTATTGTTTGAGTGAGCTTTTACCTTTGAATTTTACCATACTTTCGACCACCGATTGAGTGCTTGACTGGGAGCATTGAGTCTGGAATACTTCGTTTAGTCTTGTTATCATAGGGCGTATTTTATAAAGCCTATCACGATCTGGCGTATCTCTTGCGGGTTCTTTGGTATTATCATTCAAGTGAATGTTTTCAGTAAGTTTTTTGAATCGCTTTTGAGTGAATGTTTGGGCAATATCAGGATTTCTATAAAAAGTATCAGTTGACCAATACAGATTTACATCAGGTAAGGGGTGAAGACCCATCATGATCAAGATACCAAGATAAGCACGCATTTCAGCTATAAATGTTGGATTCCAGTGAAGCGTTTGCCTTTGTGCCCCATATATGTTTGTTTGTTCTACCAGCAACTCTACGAGATCACTAGGAAAGAAATTGTCGAAAAATTTAATTGGTGGGGTTTTATGAGTGACACGCGCGTTTACAGTCAGTTGTTTATCAAACTTTGGTATGCTATGCTTTGAAACCTTATCTGACCAGTACTGTGCAACGCAAATAGACCTTCTTACTATGTTTGTGCTCATTAGGCTGGGTTACGTCAGACTGAGATGGAGTCGGGTGGCTTGGTTCAGAAAGAGCGCTGACAAAGAAGTTCGAATCATATTCGTTTAGCGATCGTATGACCCTTAGTGGTTCTTCAGTCCCTGGTTCAACGTTTTCTAGATATTCTACCAAAACACGTGGCCCAGGAGGATCTTGAAAATCATCTAATCCTCTCGTCTCCAACTCGGGCTCTGCGCCAAATATTCTTGAAAGACCTCGCGAAACTTCATCGTCGTAATCCAGTACACTATCGCCCAAAAGTGGTTCTTCTGAGACACTTTCGTCACTACTTTCAATAGCGGAGAGATCATCTTCTAGAATACTCTCGATAATACTGTCAAAATATTTCCTTTTCGTTGACATTCTCCTAAAAAAAACGAGCACTCTAATGGGTAATGGTAACTATATTACCACCAAATAATAATATATTGATTTAAACGGGCAATGGTAAGAGTTTTACCACCGAGATTATGATGATTTTGCAATTAGGAAAAGCTTCATTTCTAAACATGTTCTATGAGTCATACTGGATAATATAAACAGTTATCATAACAAATATCACAAAACCACTTACCGGAATCTTGTTAAAACAAATTTTCGAATTATTTAAACTAAACACCTCCAATTGTCAAAATTCATCAGTATTTTTTTCCAAGTGTAGGTAGTTCGCAAACTTTGACAGTTAGCATTGTTGTCAGTACTAATAAAAGTTTTAAGGGTCTTTACGCATTATAAATATTGAATATAAGAAAGCGTAATGGAATGACTCTTGCTCTATGGTCAAAAAGCTGAGGTGGTAAGCATTTGCCCTATGCCCTATTAAGGGTTAATTCAAAATTGTAAACATAAATAAATTATCATACTCGAGAACGTTGGATAATACCATCAGTTGGCTAACAAAAATGCAGTATTTTCCTATATTACAACAATTTACCATTATTGTGTATACCATAAAAAGCTTTTTAGCATGACAATGACTTGACAAACAACAAAATGATATAGTACTCAAACTTAAATCAAATCCGGGTCCTCAAAATCCGTAACATAAACTCAAATATACGCCATAAAACCACAAGGCAGTCAAAAGTATGTACACAGCTTAATTATTTAGAACAATAACCGCAAGTAATTAATGTTCAACTCGTAATCAGAATATCGAATTGAATTCAATTTAAGACTTCGACTTCGTGTCGACTTCGGCTGATTGATTTACAAGTCGTTTATTGAAAACTACCAAGTCAAACAATTCCAATTTGAGTTTTCTATTCAAACGATAAATAAAAGCTGATTAGAATTTAATTTGCCGGCAATTGATTGCGGGAGTTAGATGCATGGTTTCAAATTACCTTTTTTAAGAAAATTTCTGCAGTAATTTGCGTTTTTTTAGTTTCTATCAATTTCTGAATTGCTTTTCTTGATTCTTTGTGATTGACATGAAAATATTTTTTAAGAATCCGATTGTTTGGTATCTCTCTATTATATCAACGCAGTTTGCAAAATTGCTGGGTTAGTAGTTTTGGGTAGGTACTTGAAATTTAACACACATCTTTTTTGAAAATAATTTAATTAACAACTACTAAAGAAAGTGTTGAAATGTTAATATTATTTTTATTTCTAAATAATATTAAAGTTCATTTTTAGTTATTATTAATAAACTCATATACCAACACATACAGCGAAAACAAATACAGCTCAACATTTTGTTACTGTTGTACGGTATACCAAATATTGATTCCCAGTACTCCATCACTTCAAAGAGTCGCTTAGCAACTACATCCGTTCTATCATTTCAATTACGTTCCATGTATCCATGTTACTCCACATTAGTGCCATGATATTACATAATACAACGTTATTTAGCGGGTCTTACTCGCGATAAATACTATATTTAAGAGATAAATACCTCGGTATTTGCCAACGTCTCGGCCGACTTGCTTCAGCCGTGGTCGCGGCGGGACTATATGACTGACTAATGCCTTAAATATAGTATTTCCGCAAGTAAGACCCGCTAAATAACCTTGTTTAATGTATAATAATAACGAAAATTTAAAAGCGATATTGCATGTGAATTTCAAGTTATTTCATCACAGAAGTCTGTGAATGCAGAAGCTTTAAAGCACAAATTATACGTCCGTGCATAAGGCCTGCTGTGAAAGCGGTATCAAATAGGAATATAAAGATTGAATGAAAATTATCAAAGAGTTTCTTTGCTCTATTATTGTAAGGCAGCAAGCCTTACAATTTAATCACAGAAAGGCATGAACGCACAAGAAACTTGAGAAAACTGTCGAAATTCATGTTCACGCCTGTTCGCTTCACAATGACGACAGCTTTGAAAACAATTAAATTAAATAAATAATGTAATTATTAATTAAATCTTTCGTATTTCAACAACTATGACACAATCATTTTCTTAACTTTCTAACTATAATAATTATTTAGTGCCCTTGTCTAATAGTTAAGACACAATTTAATACCTCGGTATTTGCCAACGTTTCGGCCGACTTGCTTCAGTCGTGGTCGCGGCGGGACTGTATGGAGAGATGGAAGATGTGAAGAAGATATTGAAAGGAGAGTGACTGCGGGAAACTGTGTGAATGGAGCGCTGCACGCCTTTATGAACGGTCAGACTGTGCCGAAAGAGGCGCGACTGGCGGTTCATAATGGTGTACTTGTGCCCACGCTGATGTATGGTAGTGAGTGTTGGGTATGGCAGAAAAAGCATGAAAGCAGAATTAACGCAGTTGAGATGCGATCACTGCGTAGTATGTGTGGGGTGAGACTGATTGATAGAATTCCGAATGCAGTAATATGAGAGCGATGTGGCCTGAAAGGAGATGTTGTGACAAGAATTGAGAAAGGAATGTTGAGATGGTTTGGACACGTGGAGCGAATGAGTGAAGAAAGAATGACGCACCAAATATATGAGGCAAACGTGTATGGGCAAGCCGGTCGCGGCCGACCTCGTAGGACATTCGTCGACCAAATTGATAACGTTCTGAAAAACGGCAAGGTCCGAAGCACCCGCAACCGGCGAGCATGTATGAAAAGAGTAATGAATGTAGAGGAAGCGCGTGAGGTTTGTAAGGATAGAAGCAAGTGGCGTTCCGTTGTCTCTGCCTACACCGACGGGAAAAAGGCGTGAGTATATGTATGTATGTATGTACAATTTAATATGAAAAATAAGTATTTACACCATTCAAGTCCATAATGTTTAAAATAACTAGTTTAATGAAATTAATATTTCAAAATTGTTAAATTAAGCGGCTCTAATAAATAAACTGTCTTTCTTATATTGGATAATTTTCATTATGATATTCAAGACACAAAAGTTATCTATTTTTACATTTTCTAATTACATTTTAATTAAACCTACTGATTTTGATAAATAATTTTAAAAGCCTAGCAGTGTGATGTGATCTCTTAAAGAATGTTTTGCGTGAGCTGTGCATCTAAAGTGCTATTCGTAGCTTTCCACGACGGCCCAAGGCAGAGAGCGTTATTTTACAGTACATATACGTATGTAAATATAATTTTATTATTCTACCATAATTTATAAAATATGGCGATTTATAATCTTAACCTTAAATCATATCGAGTGATAGAGGCTACATATTAACAAAATGTTTGACAATGTAGCGATATCTTTTTTTATTTGATATTTGAAGCTGATCTCAATAAGAAGCCTTCTAGTTCCAGCAGCTTGGCAGAGGAATTTGCGGCATTCAAAGACTTCATTCTGCAATCGTTGAAGTCCTTTTCCCAGCAGTTAGAGTCCGTCGCCCGCCAAGTGGACAGTATGGAGATGCGCAGCCGCCGTAAAACGATCCTGCTGCACGGTGTTGAGGAAGGGAAGAACGAAGAGACAGCTCAAGTGGTCACACAAGTCATCAAACAGGATCTCAAGTTGGACTCTTTCACAGCGTCAGACATCAAACGATGCTATAGAATGGGGCGACAGCTATCCGGTAAGAAGCCCAGACCCATCCTCATTAAGCTAACCAAATGGTGTCCCGTACCGCAAAGCTATGGGCTTTGCGGTACGGGACACCATTTGGTTTTCCAAAACCAAGTTAAAAGGAGCGGGTCTTACGCTGTCCGAATTTCTGACTCGATCGCGACATGCAATTTTCATGGCAGCGCGAGAGAAGTTTGGTGTCGCGAAGTGCTGATCCAGGGAGGGCTCCGTGTTCGTTATAGACGTCAATGGTCATCGACATCGGATTTCATCCACGGGAGATCTCGACAAGATCAAGGGCTTGGACCCGGAGAAACCTGCGACGAAGGCGACCGCAACGAAAACCAAACGAGCTCCAGCACCGAAAAAATAGGGTTTTTATGTTCTTTCGTGTTTGTTTACATGACCGGGTGAATTACTTTTCGTTTTACTTATTTACTACCTTCTTTCTTATTATATTTTCGAAGCTATACCTTATTTTATAAATCTCACTTTTTCACTGTTGACATAATATTATTACTTTTAACACTTCTCATCTGACAGCTGTCATACCATAGATTTCTACCTATTTGAAACTCAGGCTTTTAATACTTGCTTATCTTTTTTACGGAGTACCGAAATTTTAATTCACCTGGTCTAGTTCTTCCAACTGTCTTTTATTTTATTAATATAATTTTTTTTTTTATATATTTTCACTTATTTGCATCTTGATATGTTCAGATATCTGTTTGTTCCGTTTTTGTTACTCGGGAGATACTTCATTGTTTATTTATGTAACACGTAACTGGCGGGTGGAGTTAACGACTATACTATACATATATATATATATATATATATATATATATATATATATATATATATATATATATATATATATATCCCGTAATCTATTGTACGTCCACTATGGCCATTTTTGCATCTAATGTGGCGTCCACCTGCTTGAGTCGTCCGTATATCGGACGTCAAATAGGAGACTACGTGCAATGCTTGCGAAATGTCCCCCTGATACTAGAAAAGTCAAAATATGAAAAATAAATTGGACGTCATTTTTCTTCCAATCTTGCTGCACAGAATATTTTCGTAGTTCCGTTGATTTTCGTCGCAAAAACTAGTGGCGCTTTCGTCTTTATTCTATACGTTCATTGCTAGCCGTATGTGACGTCCAACGAAAGCTCTCAATGCTACGTTGCCACTTCGTGCACACAATAGATCTGAATTTGCAGGATTCTATTTATCGGTTATTTTATTCACTATTTGTGAGTAAGTATTTACACGTTTTCAGTTGATATGTGATGTAGCGTCTGCCTTTTTAAGCGAAATGTCTGGAAAAACAATCGAAGTGAAAAGAAACAGAATACCTAAGGATTACGTATACCCGTATATAAGATCTGTATTTTGTAAAATTCATTTTTTACCTAACTAAGCCGTATTTCTCATGTTTTTATATCACACGCATCTTATTTTATATTCATAGGTCTCAATTCTTCGTTGCCTCTACTGGAACTTCAAGGGAGTTAATTTATTAAAAAAATACTTAATAACTTTATTAAACACGCAATAATGCATATATATATGGTATTGTGCCGCTGCCTTGGAAAACCCCTAAATTATTGTTTTCATCAAACCAATTCACGTCTGGAGTGTATTCGTCACTATTGTGATATATAAAATAGTTCAGCTTAATAGAGAGCTCGTCAATTCGTAACTATTGCTGACATTGTGATGTTAAATTTTGATTTGATTCTAAAATGGAGGTTATTTATGTCGACACGTTTTTTAAACAAAAGTTTATTTTATCATATTTTGACTAACAACCTTAGATAGCCTTGAGATGAAACCCATTTTATTTTAAGATCCCACTGCATCAATTTTAATAACATTACTATTTATTTTCACCATCGACCGTCGCATATTGTTGCTGACATTAATGAACCTGAAAATTTGATATATTTTCTTGAACTTTCCATGTTTTGGTGCCTTTATTGCGAATATTTTTATGTATGATCATTACCCCAAAGATGAATGTGATTTTGTTCCTAATTTTACACCAAAACTGTTAGGTACATGGGTCAAATTACAAAAAAAAACGAAATAATATTTTACAATCGGTGATTTAATTTGTGTTACATTTTATTTTTTGTTTATTGTTTAGCAGGATTTAAATAAACTAATCACTTGTGCGATTCACAGTTATTTAGACATACACTACCGCTCAAAAGTATTTGTTCACCTTGATTTGAGGATGTTTGAAGAATATTATTTTCTTCTAATTGTACTAATTTTATTATGACAATTCATTGCCGTATGTTATTAAATCTAATGAGGACAGCTTCCCCATCATGATTTAACTAAAAAAACTTAAATAACCAAAAAGCAGGCAACGATAGCCAGTAGACAGTAGGATATACCAACAGACTGCCGTGCGGGGAGTTCAAAACCACCGCGCGCGCTACTGACTTTTCGGAGTTATTTGGTATTTAATTGTTAATTATCGCTCGCCTCGTGCCTCGGCGAGCATGTTAAACCATCACTCTTGGCTCTCGTGAACAGTTGTTGACAGTCGCTACGCGGCGTCAGTACCCTTAAATAACTGTTATTGGTCTAAACCATGTAATACCGCTATCCCTTTGGGTTGCGTAGGTCAAACGGCAGTCGCTCTGAGGAAAAGCTGATATTAAGTCACATCTGGTTAGACTAGTAAGCAGAGACCGGTCGCTTGTCCGCTTATCTAGACCAGTATCAGTTTATTTAAGAGTACTGACTCCGCGTATGAACATGAGTGGGCGCGTATGAACAACGTGGAAATCAAAGGCGTTCCTCAACCAAACAACGAAAATTTGTTCAACATGCTCTCGAGTCTTGGTTATCAGATAAGCTACTAAGCTGTTAACAAGACCCAAGTCAACTTTATAACAAGAGTACCGACCCGTGAAAAGGAGCGTGCGAAACCGATTATAGTGAGTTTCTGTAATCGCTACGTGAAAGAGGATTCTATTGCAGCAGCTAGACAAGCATCCAAAAGCAGTCCTTTGACAGTAAGACGCATAGGTTTGACGGGCAATCAGAAAATACATGTCAATGATCACCCCACACTTGAAAATAAATTGCTTTTATCGAAAACAAAGAATGCAGCCGCGAATAAGGACTTTCGTTACGTCTGGGTCAAGCACGCCAAGAAAAAAAAAAGAAAACCGATTCATCGCACGTGATTATAGTGAAGCCAGAAATGGACCTTGCAAGAATCGTATGATTATTTGTCAATTATATTACAATCTCTTAATAATGTTCTTGTGCGAGATACTATTGGTCGAGTTGTGCTATTCACGTATTCCAACTAAGTCTATCGATGTACATACTGCCGTGTTATGTTTCTATTAAAAACATTTTACTAACTTTTTTAGTCAGATATAATTTAAGCCACATAGTGTATATAATTCTGCGCATCGTATTGCCCGTTATGACTAATCACTGTCCGGCCGTACCGGCTTTTGTCACTCTTCGTATTTGTATGATTGAAGTGCTCTGTGTTTGACTGTGTCCATTTAAAACTCGTATGTTTTTAAAGTTGCACTGGTGCAAGTAAAGCTGAAAGGAAATCGTCTATCCTGGTATGGGCATGTAATGAGGAGGGATGAAAATCATGTGACTAGAAAGGTGATGAAGATGAGAGTTGAGGGATATAAGGCAAGAGGAAGACCAAAGAAAAGATGGATGGATTGTGTGAGAGGAGACATGGATGAAAAGGGAGTGAATGATGAGATGACGTCTGATTGGAGAGAATGGAAGAGAAAGACATTCTGCGCCGACCCCAAGTAATATGAGACCAGGGCAGGCAGAAGAAGATGTTTTTACTTAATACCCGCTATAGCGTAATAAGTGACTGCAATTATATTTTAATAAGTATATTTTAGCATTTATTAGTAAAACATTGTAATATTATTATAATGTGTAATAAAACAATTGTGATTAACTTGATCTCTGACTTCTTAAGCGTTGCGGAGTGCGATGACCCGTTGGTTATCCCCGTAGACCCGCACCATAAACCTTTGATTGTGGAGGTAGGTTTTGTAGAAATTCATCGATTTGCAGACAAAATAACTTCAAAATATCTTGTTCATAAGGGTAACTACGATGCAATTAAATCTGCTCTTAATAAAACAGACTGACATTTATTGTTATGCACTGAGCTGTTGGAACAGTCAGTTAAACATTTTTACGACAGATTATATTCTCTCAGAGATAAATTTATACCTATGAAATCTATCAGGCAAACTTCTCATCCGCGTTGGTATAGTTCAGGCCTTATAAAAGTGGTAAAAAAATGTCAAAGTACCACCGGAGGTTTAAATTGTATGGTAACATGAGTGACTATCTAACGGTATCTTCATTACGCCGGCGAGCTGTGGACTTAGAACAAACTTGTTTTGACGAATACATTACTAACGTAGAATACACAAACCTAAATAACCCGAGGGCCTTTTGGTCTTTTATTAAAAGTAGAAAAAATACCTCCTCACTGCCTAGTACACTGTACTATTACTATATAATAAGAATGTATCAGCTAATATGGGTCTAGAAATTAGTAATTAATTCGCAATATATTTTAGATCAACTTTTCAGGAGCCAGAAGTAGACAATATGCCTTGTCTACTTGAGTATAGTACTTTAAATGGTAACAGCAGAAGCACAAATTACATCAGTACAATACATTTTTCTCCTGGAAAGGTTATGAAATATTTAAAAGGTTTGGATCTTACTAAATCTGGTGGGGCAGATTTAGTAAGATGGCAGGGCAATCGCTCTGCATGCTTTTTATAATAGGTCGGTAACAGAAGGTTTAGTTCCATTAAAATGAAAATCGGCGTTCATTACACCAGTATTTAAAAAAAGGTGATAAATCTAATGTAGAGAATTATCGTCCAATCTCAAGGTAATGTTTGTTTTCTAAAGTACTAGAACGTATTATTTATATTATCATTTGGTGCTGAGCAACATGGGTTCTTATGCGGCCGATCCACTACATCAAATCTAATCCTATCTCATGATTTTATATCTAAAGGTTAGTTAGGTAGATTGTGTGTGTAGTGATCTATACAGATTAACAAAAATGTTTTGACCGAATTGACCACAAAATACTGTTACAGATTTTTTTTGCTGCCGGCATACATGGTAATTTGTACCGCTGGTTCAGCTCGTACATTCTCGGTTGGTGTTCAATCCCATCTGGAATTCCTCAGGGTTCGCTTTTGACCCCACTATTGTTTACTCTATTCACTGGAGATATAAATTCTTGTTTCCTAAATTCTTATATACTTCTATGTATACGCGGATGACATGAACATTCACAAAATTATTAACGATGCATCGGATGTAGGGAAACTCCAAAAAGACCTTGATAAATTTGAAGCATACTGCACAGTTGCACACTTAACAAACTACAGTTAAATATCGCAGTGTTGTTACATAACATTTAGTCGTCAAAAACTTACCATAGGATCGGGTTACAAACTTCATGATAAGTTTATTAGGAAAGTTGACTACGTTAAAGACCTTGGTGTTATCATGGACTCAAAGCTTTTATTCGATATGCACATCAATCACATTACGAACACGGCGTCGAAGGCACTTGGTTTTGTGATAAGAATGTCTTCATGTTTTCGGTCTCTTAAGACAGTAAACGTTTTGTACTGTGCCTATGTACGTACGTAGCAATCTAGCTTAAGCGTCACAGGTAGGTATGGAACCCTCAATACCAGGTATATATATCATGCATTGAAGGTGTATAAAGAAAGTTTTTGCGATACTTAGATTTTAAAGCGAATCAATATTCTATTGACTATGACGAGCGTTGTAAACGGTATCATATTTTACTTCTGGAACTCAGAAGAACCATTATAAACATAGCCAATGACTCGATTGATTGCCTTGAGGTGATGGGTAACATCAAGCTTGGAATGAATCAATTAGTTTTTCGACAACGTCCGATCTTACACGTTCCCTTTGCTACAACGAAATACAGACGGAACTCTTTTCTTTTACGTTGCGCCGAATCATTTAATCAAATGTCACGGAAATTAGATTTGGATTTATTCTTCACTAACTTGACCAAAAATAAAAAAAACGTATAAATTGTGACTTCTTTAGCAGCGATCGGCATATATAGCCTAGATTGCGGTTTTTTTCCTGTGTACCTTTTCATTATTATTTTCTTGACTTTTTTTGTTATAATAATATATAATTATACTAACTTGTGTATTATGAATCTCATTTTTAGTTACTTTTTTATGGCGGAACATGGCTGCAACATTGTATTTATTGTATGATTGAGCAAGTAGGTATACTTACAAAAGTAACTGATGTAATTAATCTTTGTTACATTGCATTTATATGTGGTAGCTTGTAATTAGCAACTTCTTTTTTATTTAATTAAATGTGTTGTTATTAGTGTGTAAGCTTTCCTAAATAAATAAATAAATATACGGACGTTATAATGTCTTAGAAGTTTCAAAATATCTGTCATTTGACGTCCAAGATGTCAAATGATTAATAGTTTGTAACTTTTACGATATTGCCACGTCCGTATACTCGTATGTATCTAAATACCTGTAAAACTTGCAAATGATTACAGATATGGACGTTTGAGGCTAAGCGTATGCTTTTACGTAGATATGCGTATGACTTTGTAACTCAGTGCAGTTGATGCAGATACAGGTAGTCAGCTTCTGCCAGAGCAGAACAGACGCATGTCCACATTGCACCTGAGCCGCAGCATACGCAGCTGTTAGTATGTTCAGGTATTAAATAATCGGATCTACCCTGCGTGGCGTCACCCGAGTCTCAGCATACGCTTAGCCACAATAAAATTTCGTTACAAGTTTGACACTATGTATCATTTGACGTCCAGGGTGTTAAATGAAAAAGGGTTGTATTTAACTGTTAGTAAAAAATACTAATTTTCCACCAAAAATACTAATTGCACCACTAAGCTAAGTTGACGGAGCCCTGTTGCTTCGCAGGGCTCCTTTTTTTGGGAGCAGGGTCACAAGAGAACCTAACATAACCTATTAAGTTTTCTGAGTGGATAAGTTTCCCGAGCGGACGAAACTTTTCATATCAAATGATATTTTGTAAAAAGATCATCATATTTGGTGTACAAATAGTATTTTAGTGTGCAAGTCAGTATTTTAGTGAAATAATAAAGTTTTTTTGCGTAACTCACTTTAGTGTGTTACATTACATTTTTGATACGCTGTTAAAAGTATCCCAATGAAAAATAGTTTGAAAATTTACGATATTGTAACGTCCGTATACTCGTAGTATACGACTACGAGTATACGACTACAAGTATACAGTCGTATACTAGTATACGAACATAATATAAAACTTCAAGTAAACGAACGTTACAATATCGTAAATTTTCATGATTTTAATTTTGTATGTCTAAATACGTATATAAAAATGCTGTTGGTTTATGATGCTTAATTATGCATACATACATAGACTCACGCCTATTTCCCCAAAGGGGTAGGCAGAGGCATATTAAACGCCCACTTTTCGCCAGTGTTTTGATCCCACGTAATAGGTAGCGAGCCTATTGCCGCTTATCGGGATATTTTGTTTGCCAGAGCCTCGTCCGTTGATCGGCAGGTGCACCACTTGCAGGTGAGGTTGGCTTGGGCCCTAAGATCTTGGTGGGAACCCTATGCACCCCTTAATTAGGCGATGCTTAATTAGGGTACTGCTAACCTAATGAGAGCCACCGTTTTCATGCTCTCCACGTAAAATGGTGCAATAATAATAATAACAGCTTTCAAACATCACCTTCATCGAGTAATATAAACAAAAAATGTATTACAAGATGAAAAGAAACCTTACAACCGCAGGTTAGCTTTGTGGCGAGCTGAATGTGTGTGGCGACACTGCGGTCCCGAATGCTTTGAGAGAGTTGGTCAGGGCCTCGTCTCCAGCTTGCCTTTACTGGCTGGTCGGAGTGGATTTCCAAGAGCACCCGCAGGACTCTCAACACTGGCTTGCCTTGGTCGGCCGGCCAGAGGGATCCGCAAGAGCTACCAGCTCGGGGGTGGAAGTGTCATTCTCAAGGGCGTAACTACGGGGAAACCCGCTCCGAATCTCCGTTGTCACGAGACCCGCGATGGTGAAACCGGTGCCGCACCGCTCAACACCCCTAGCCACTCGCACCGGTGTTTCCCTCTGGCTGCCTCTATGGCAGAGTTTGTTTGCTTTGGGCGGCTGTTAAGAGAGGGCCCATCCAGTGAGTTGGCGAGTCACCACCTGCCATCCGGACGGATACTATTAGAGTATTACTGGCAGGTGCCATTTTTCATCCATAAAAATTACAAGTCCATCAAACACTCAATCCCATAAACCAATTAAATAAGGCTCCACATATTACAATAGTCTTACATATGCTGCGGCTAATCCATAGCTGTTCTCAGTAGTGCAGTTGTGGAGGCTCCGCTGCATGTGTCCCATCCCATTTTAGATTAAAGCTCTCTACGGGCCTCTGCGCGTTGGATCCATATCCCCGTGTAAGCCTCCCAAAGGTCCGGTTATTCTTTTAACACTAAATGTTAGAAGAATAGTCGTGTAACAGAGACACTTACGAATAATAATAATAATTCATTTATTCGCAAGAAAATGGTACATTAACAGGTGTTTATAAATGGTTGGTTACAGCATATTCTGCCCCTTGGGGCGTGCGAGTTGAGTGCAGTAAACGGGTACTACATGGGAATATAAAGAACAAATATATTAGAAACATAACAATGAGTGGCACATGAAACAAAATAACATTTTACTAATATGCATCGGTGATAATATTAGTTGCCTAGGGCCTTATCTTCTAGATATTCCTTGACACTATTATAAGTTTTATTTAATAGTATATTAAAAAGTTGTTTTTTAAATTGGGATATAGGTAACATTTTGATACTTAGCGGAATATGGTTATATATTTTAATTGCCATACAGTATGCATTTCTTCTAAATAATTCCAATTTAATAGATGGCAGTTATGTATCATCAAATTTTAAAAACTATTCAGCATGATGTTTTACTAGTAAACCTATTTCTAATATGTATAAGCATGGAACAGGTAAAATCTTGTGTTTTTTAAATAGATGTTTACAGCTTGTCCTTGTATCGACTCCACATACTGCTCGAATACACTTCTTTTGGGTTATAAGAACTCTGTCAACTTCAACCGAGTTACCCCATACAACAATGCCGTATCTGAGCAGAGAGGATACGTAAGCATGGTATGCAGATAGTGCAGCATTAATGTTTACTGTCAGTCTAACTTTTTTTTAAACATTTATAAATCGATCTATTTTATTGACTAGTTTTTCTAAATGAGGTTTCCAATTACAATATTTATCGACCCTGATACCTAAAAATACGCAATTATCAACAACGTTTATGTGCGTGTCATTATGATTTAATTTAGATTTGTTGCATATGTTTGGAACTGAATAATATTTGTTTTTGTCATGTTTATCTTAAGGTTGTTTTAATTAAGCCAGCTTATGGCATTATTGAGTGTCGCTTTTATATTTATTTCTAGATTAAGTTTATGTTTATCTTTAATTATTATTGTTGTATCATCAGCAAATAGTATAATTTCCTGGTTGATTGCATCCGGGAAATCGTTAATGTATAACAGAAACAAAAGAGGGGCTAAAATACTCCCTTAGGGCGTACCATAATTGTTTATTTTGTACATCGATCCGTATTGCTTTTGTTTATTTTTATAAGTTCTGTTTAATTCTGTATAACTCTCAATCCAGTTACAAACATTTCCACGTAACCCATAATTTGAGAGCTTTGAGAGCAGTTTTTAGTGACAGACGAAGTCAACAGCTTTTGTCATGTCTAGAAACAGACATGCGACTATAGATTTATTATTTAAGGCTTCTGTAATATGCTTTATTAAAGAAAAACATGCCAATGCAGTGGAGCTTTGTTGCCGAAAACCGAACGGTTTTTTATTTAAGATATTACAAGTTAGAAATGTCTCTATTTTGATGTACATAACTTTCTCGAATATTTTTGATAGTATAGGTATGAGTGTAATTGGTCTGTAATTATTGATGTTAGTTTTGGCTCCTTTTTTGTGCATTGGCTTAACAATTGACAGTTAAAGACTATCAGGGAATTTACCTTCTACGAGTGACAGGTTAATGATATAGGTTAATGGTGCTACTAAAGAGTGTGCGCAGGTTTTTAATACCTTTGTACTTATATCATCATAGCCAGTAGAATGAGTATTTTTTAAGGAATTTATTATCTTTAATGTGTCAGAGTTGTCTATTGGTGTGAGAAATAAGGGTCTTAGTATTTTGAGATATTTTGGTGATATGGTTAGGTGGGCCTGTATCTTCGTATTTTTTAACATTGCTGCACAGTGATACATAGTAATTGTTAAATAAATTACAAATTTTAATTGGCTTGGTGTAGATCTTTTTGTTAAATTCTATTGATTCTATGTGTGCGCTAGTTATTGCTTTATTATTGTTTTCTTTAATAATTTTCCATGCAGCTGAGCAGGCATTTTTTGCGTTTTTAATGAAGTTTAGATTGTTTATTTGTTGCGCTTTGTTGATACATTGTTTTAATATTGTTGTATAATTGTTATACCTTGTCTTATTCTGTCTTTTATTGTGTCTATCAGAATGATATTTCAAGTATAGCATTCTTTTTCTTATACAACATCGTTTTATATTTTTAGTTAGTTTTCTATTTTTTACGTGTTTGACTACACTTACACTTTTTATCGTTATTTTGGGGAAACATAAAGTATAAAATATGGTGATAGTGTCATGGAAGGTGTTCAATGCTTCATTTGTACTTTGTTGTTCGTATACCTCAGTGAAGTGCAAATTATTAATGCAGTTTTTGAATTTGACCATGTTTTCCTGGCTAAGATCTCTAATGGTTTTGTATTGATAGTTATAAGATTTGTTATTTACACTGTAGGTCTCATTGTTCAACATTGATAGTCAACGATTGGGCAGTTTCATGGTCAGATAATGCTAGGTAATGAATATTAGATTTAACTTCGTGAACGTTACTTACAATTTGATCTAAACAAGATGATTTTCGCGTCGGTAATGTTATATGGCTTTTTAAGTTATTGTTTTAAGTATGGATTGTAATTCACTGCATACCTTTTACCTACTTTAATGTATCAATGTTCCAATCTACACAGATAATAACGTTTTATTAGACTTTTTGCATAGCTTATCAGTGAGTTTTTCAAATTTATTTAAGAATATACTTGTGCTGGATGAGGGTGTTCTGTAAATGCATACTATTACAAGATTAAAAGTAGTAATTTCTTTAGCACTACATTCAAAATGAAGGGGGACTGAAGGTGGTAAGTTGCTAATATGTTTGTATGCCAGGTCATGCTATATTAGTATGCATGAGCCTCCTCTGCGTTGGTTAGGGCGTGAGAAAAAACAAAGCTAATTTGTAATTGCCTATTCTAAGGTTGGGTTCAGATCCTTGTTTTAAAAAGGTTTCTGTTAAGCAGATAATGTCAATATTACCTATATTATTCGATAAATCATTTATGGCTACCTCAATAAGCTCTTGTTTATTTATTACGCCTGCTATATTTTGGTGTATTATTGTAGTAGTTCTTGGCTTAATTTTATCTGCGAAAACAAATAGTATTTTGGGCCTTTTTTGGTGGTTGTATAGTTGTAAAATAATCAGTTATTTTAGTTTGTTTAGTTTTTGTATTAGCTGGTACATTTGTTTGTGTACAGTGTAGTGGTAAGAGAGAGTATACTTTACTTCCATCTTTGTGGATCATGTAAAATCTTATCTTGGTATATTTCATTGTGTTAATTCATATATTTTTTTTAAATTTATTCTTTATGCACAAAAATAGTACACAGGTGGACTTAATGCCTAGTGGCATTTTCTGCCAGTCAACCTTTTGGTGGTGCAGAGATAGATGAGGTAGGTACATTAGCCATGTGGTGAAAATAGGATATCTATTAAATACATATTAATAATTTAGATACATATTATTAACCATAAATATACTATAGATATATATAATTATTCATAGATATGATACACACATAAATATAATACATAAATATATCACATACATAAATACATAATTATGCTATAGCTGATGAGAGTGATGAGCCAATTCCTTCAACTTATCAAAGAGAAGATTCCGTAGTTTCGTTTTAAATGCATAACGGTTGGTGGCAATTCTAACTTCAGGAGGGAGCCTGTTCCATAGCAGCGAGTATTGTGAACTTAAATATTATACGGATGTCAGATAGATAAAATATATTTAAATCGTGGGATATTCGACGTCCGTTTATAATTTGAGTCAAATTTGATTACTGACGTCCGTATATCCGTTTTATAAACGTAGTTTGGTGTAGGCCACTGTGTTCATTTTGAGTTTATTTGATTTAATTTTGTATTTTCTCAAGTGACCTGGTTATTACTTAATAGTAACTATCATAACTACCTCATTAAAAGTGTTCCTAAATAATGATAATTTTAAAGTAGAAGTAAGTAGATAGGTAACTTTAATTTAAGTAACTATTTCTTGTGTCATGATTTATGTCCCTTATTTTACACCATAACAAAAGGTCAAATGCGTCTAATTACAAAAAAACTACCTAAATGTTATTTTTCAATCGGCGCAGTGATTTAATTTGTGTTAGATTTTATTTTTTGTTTATTGTTTAGCAGGGTATTTATACAAATCACTTGTGCGAATCACAGTTATTTAGACATATATGTACTAATACGGACGTTATAATGTCGTAAAAGTTTCACAATATCTGTCATTTGACGTCCAAGACGTCAAAAGATTAATAGTTTAAAACTTTTACAATATTGCCACGTCCGTATACCCGTATTTATCTAAATACCTGTAAAACTTGCAAATGATTACATATATGGACGTTTGAGGCTAAGCGTATGCTTTTACGTAGATATGCGTATGACTTTGTAACTCAGTGCAGTTGATGCAGACACAGGTAGTCAGCTTCTGCCAGAGCAGAACCTGAGCCGCAGCATATGCAGCTGTCAGTATGTTCCGGTATTAAATAATCGTTGCGTCACCCAAATCTCAGCATATGCTTAGCCACAATTTCGTTACAAGTTTGATACTATCTATCATTTGACGTCCAGGATGTTAAATGACAAATAGTTTAAAAATTTACGATATTGTAACGTCCGTATACTACGAGTATACGGACGTTACAATATCGTAAATTTTCACGATTTTAATTTCGTATATCTAAATAGGTATATAAAAATGTTGTTAGTGTAAGATGCTTAATTAGGGTTCTGCTAACCTAATAAGAGCCACCGTTTTTATGCTCACCACGTAAAATCGTGTAAAATCTTATCTTGGTATATTTCATATACGGATGTCAGATAATGGAAATATATGTATTTAAATCGTGGGATATTCGGCGTCCGTTTATAATTTGAATCAAATTCGATTACTGACGTCTGTATATCCGTTTTATAAACGTAGGTTGGTAAAGCCCACTGTGTACGACTTGAGTTTATTTGAAATAATTTACTTATCAGCACTTAACTATCATACCTACATTATTAAAATTGTTCCTAAATAATAATAATTTGAAATTAGACGTAAGTAGATACCTTCAATTTAAGCGACTATTTCTTGTGACTGTGATTTATATCCCTAATTTTACACCAAAACGAAATGTCAAATGCGCCTTATTACCAAAAAATCTAAATGTTATTTTTCAATCGGCGCGGCGATTTAATTTGTGTTATATTTTATTTTTCGTTAATTGTTTAAGAGGGTTTAAACTAAGCACTTGTGCGATTCACAGGTATTTAGACACTTATTTACTTATACGTACGTTATAATGTCGTAAAAGTTTCACATAATCTGTCATTTGACGTCCAAGACGTCAAATGATTAATAGTTTGAAACTTTTACGATATTTCTACGTCCGTATACTCGTATTTATTTTAATACCTTTAAAACTTGCAAATGTTTACATATATGAACGTTTGAGGCTAAGCGTATGCTTTTGCGTAGATATGCGTATACTACGAGTATACGGATGTTACAATATCGTGAATTTTCATGATTTTAATTTCGTATATCTATATACGTATATAAAAAATGTTGTAAGTTTATGATGCTTAATTAGGGTACTGCTAACTTAATGAGAGCCACCGTTTTTATGTTCACCACGTAAAATAGTGTAAATCTTATCTTGGTATATTTCATTGTGTAAGTTAATATTGTAAACTTTAATATTATACGGATGTCAGGTAATTGAAATATATTTAAATCGTGGGATTTTCAACGTCCGTTTATATCAAATTGGATTACTGACGTCCGTATATCCGTTTTATAAACGTAGGTTGGTATAGCCTACTGTGTTCGACTTGAGTTTACTTAAGATAATTTTGTATTTTAAGTGACCTGATTATTACTTATCAGTAAATATCATATCTACCTCATTAAAAGTGTTCCTAAATAATAATGATTTTAAATCAGAGGTAAGTAGACAGGTACCTTTAATTTAAGTTACTATTTCTTGTGACTGTGATTTAAATCTAAATGTTATTTTTCAATCGGCGCGGCGATTTAATTTGTGTTAGATTTTATTTTTTGTTTATTGTTTAGCAAGGTTTAAACAAATCACTTGTGCGATTCACAGTTATTTACACATATATGTACTTATACAGACGTTATATTTGACGTCCAAGATGTCAAATGATTAATAGTTTGAAACTTTTACGATATTGCCACGTCCGTATACTCGTATGTATCTAAATACCTGTAAAACTTGCAAATGATTACATATATGGACGTTTGAGGCTAAGCGTATGCTTAGATATGCGTATGATTCTCTCCAATACTACGTTAGTACTATTTTTTATATGTGCCAATACTTCTCATAATTTAGAAATAAGTAAATAGGTACTTTACATTTAAGTAAGTATTTCTTGTGATATTATCGTAATAAATTGCATTGATCTCAATATTTGTTTTATTTTCATAACTTTAAACTTCACGCTTACGCTAGCATACCTGCACATAACATAGAAATAATATTTATCCACCTACTTATTAAATATTAAAGACAGAAGAGCGGCAACGTTGCACTGTTCATAGGAGTTGCGATAGATAGGAAAACGTAAATTAAATTATGTATATCACGGGAAGCCCGATAATTGATAGTGTTGGCTGGAGTCCTAATTGATTTCACTATGGTTGTTAATATACGTATATTTGTATATCAATATGTGTCAAAATTTCAGAAAAATAATATGCACACAGTATTTGACATTGCCTTAGCGACTAATATTCGCTGTAATAGTTCATATTTTTTAAGTGGAACTGGTGGACGTCATAATAATGCGATGTAAAAGGGCGGCAAATAGATAGCGTGATGTAAATATATATATATATATATATATATATATATATATTCTTCAATATAAGATATATATTATTTTTATATTATATTAATTTATTTATTTTTAAATTAATTTATTAATTATTTGTATTATATTTTATTTTATTATGTTACATGACTATTTTAGTAGTGATAGTGACAGTTTCCACTCTGTTAGTAGTCATAATGATAGTTTTGTAAGCATTCCTCCTCTACCTGAAATACTTCAATCAGAGTTTGCCGATGTACCCCATAACTTGAATGTCGTTCACATCAACGCCCAGAGTATTCCTGCCCACTTCCAGGATATGCTGACTACTTTCGACTGTAAAAATATCCATGCTATTCTTATTTCCGAATCATGGCTGAAACCATGTCTCGCTTCTGTTTCTTACACTTTACCTGATTTTCGTTTAGTAAGAAATGACCGTACTGTTGGTGGTGGTAGCGGTGTTGCCATTTATCTCCGTAATCACATTCCTTACAATGTTATTGATATGTCAGCACAGCCACCTCCGCTTAATGCAGGTGAGCATCTCTTTTTAGAATTAAGTCTCGCTCATACGAAGGTTCTGCTTGGTGTCTATTACTCGACTAACTGTCATATAAATTATTTTTCATCTTTCGAGCGTATTTTAGAAACTCTATCAACTTCTTACACTCACACAATAATCATGGGCGATTTTAACACTTGTCTGTTAAAACATGATTCTCGCTCTTCTTCCTTATGTAGAATTGTGGAATCCTGTAACCTGACTATTCTTCCTCTAAATGCTACACATAACTTTCTGAATTCAACTCCTTCTCTTCTTGATCTTATCTTTGTTTCTTCACCTTCTCTTGTCGTCAAGCATGGTCAATTTTCAGCTGATGCATTCTCCTACCACGACTTAATTTTTCTCTCGTATAAACTTCGTCCTCCTAAGCCTAACACTAAAATTCTTCTGCAACGTAATTTTGGTGGCATGAATGTAGAGAGTCTCCGTAGTGACGCTCGCAACATTAACTGGGAATCTGTGGAAAGCGCTCAATCCATCGACGAAAAAGTTGAAAAACTCAATAGTGCAATTATTCGACTATTCGATATTGATGCTCCAGTCCGTGCAATAAGAGTCAAGCACTTGCCTTTGCCGTGGCTAACTGAAGAAATAAAACATCTGCTATCAAACAAAGCAATGGCTAAAACCAAATATAAATGTCGACCGACTTCTCGCAATTGGGAAAGCTATATTGCGATTAGAAATCACTGCAGCAAGGTGTGTAGGAAAGCACAACGCCAACACATCCATAAATCTGTTGAGAACGAAGACCCAGCTAAAGTCTGGAAATTTCTAAGATCACTGGGAGTTGGACAGTCAACACATGACCACAGTTCCAATAATATTGACATCAATTTACTAAATCAGCATTTCACTTCTTCGTCGCAATTTGATGCGACTACTAAAGCTAAGACTTTACACGATCTTTCTACGCTTCCAACTCCAAATTATCCACATTTCGTCTTTAATCAAGTTTCTGAGTGTAATGTTAAAAGGTGCGTATTATCGATTTCTTCCAATGCTGTCGGTAATGATTGCGTCAGTCGTAAGATGATTCTCCCTGTCTTAGACGAAATCCTTCCCATCCTATGTCATATACTTAATTATTCCTTATCCTGGGGCGTATTTCCAACTGCTTGGAAAGATGCCCAAATTATTCCTTTGCCCAAAAAATCGAAACCTACTTCCTATTCTGATTATCGTCCTATTTCCGTGTTACCTTTCCTTTCTAAAGTGCTCGAGCGCCTAGTCCATGTCCAACTCACTACTTTCCTTAACAAAAACCTCCTATTCAATCCTCTACAATCCGGATTCCGTCCTGGTCACAGCACCGTTACGGCACTGACCAACATTACCGACGACATTAGGTTCGGTATGGAGAAAGGCAATTTAACGGTACTTTTTTTACTGGACTTTAGTAACGCCTTTAATACCGTTGATTTCCACACTCTACTCGGTATATTACGCTCTATTAACATATCTCCACCAGTGATTGATTGGTTTCATAATTAGCTGTTTGGTCGTCGGCAGCGTATACGGGTCGAAGACTCTTTCTCTTCGTGGTGTAATACGACAGCCGGCGTTCCACAGGGTGGCGTTCTCTCTCCATTACTCTTCTCAATTTTCATAAATTCCATCTCCTATCAACTTCAGTCATCCTACCACCTTTATGCAGATGATCTTCAAATTTACACACAGGCACCGGCGCATGAGCTGTTTGAAGCATTTCGCATCATGAACTCTGATTTAGAACGGATATCTGCTTGGAGCCTGAGATTTGGTTTGCAGATCAACCCTGTGAAAACACAGATTATCGTTGTTGGTAGTCCCAGGATGATCTCCCGCATCGACTGGAATCTGCTACCCCAAATTACTTTTCGTGGTATCCCAATACCTATAAGTGACTGTGTGAAGGACTTAGGTGTTTATGTTGACAAAACTCTATCTTGGGGACCACAAATCACTGAAGTTAGTCGCAAGTTGTTTGCTGCGGCGGGGACTTTGCGAAAACTGCGGAACTTTCTACCGATTGCCACTAAGATTGCACTTGCAAACTCTCTTCTATTACCTATCCTTGACTATGCCGATGTCAGCTATCTAGATCTCACTGAGGAGCAACTTGATAAGCTTGAGCGTCTTCAAAACTTCTGTATTAGGTTCATATTTGGATTACGTAAATATGATCACGTTTCTAATTTCCGCAATAAGCTCAAGTTGCTGCCAATTCGCCTTCGGCGGAATACTCACATTCTTTCCTTACTCTATAATATTCTTTTCAATCCTTCTACTCCATCTTATTTGAAAGAACGCTTCAAGTTCCTTAGTGACTCTCATTCAAGATCGGGTCTTAGGTCATCGGTAAATTTGAGATTGGAAATTCCAATGCATTCCACTACTTTTTACGATAAATCCTTTACTGTACAAGCGGCACGGTTGTGGAATGCATTGCCTGTATCCATCAAACTGGCTCAAAATATCACATCTTTCAAAAACTTAGTGAAAAACCACTACTTAACTCTTTAACTTTCAATAATATTGTCAAACTCACACTTTCTTTCTCTCCTTTTTTTTACTATTGTCTACTCCCATTACTTAATTTATTATATTATTGTTTGTATGTATGTATGTATATATATATTATAGTATATATATTAGTGTATTTGTATACTATAGTGTGTATTGGTATTTTGTTTGGTATGATTTCATTACTACGCCAAAACTGCCCTATGTCTGGCTCCTTACTTCTCTTTTCCTTATGGGTTGCCTGTAAGAGATTGCTTTTTAGCGATAAGGCCGCCGTTTGTGCAATATATACTTATATGTTGTAATTACTATGTCAAATTTAAATTTGGTGTACAATAAAGATTATTATTATTATTATGTGTCTCTTTTTCACAGCTATTCTTCTAACGTGAAAAAGAAATTAATGGAATTTATGCCGTGAAATTTATGGCCAGCCAATAAAGGCAAGCCGGAGACGAGGCCCTGACCGACCCTCTGAAGCATTCGGGACCGCAGTGTCGCCACACACATTCAGCTCGCCACAAAGCTGCCCTGCGGTTGTAAGCTTTCTTTTCATCTTGTAATAATTTTTTTGTTTATATTACATGATGAAGGTGATGTTTGAAAGCTGTTACTCTGCCCTTTGAGATTGCATTAGTCTCATGATGAGATAACGGCTGCCCCAGAGGGGTTATTATTATTATGTTTCTCTTTTTCACGGCTATTCTTCTAACATTTGGTGTTAGAAGAATAACCGGTCCTTTGGGAGGCCTACACGGGGATATGGATCCAACGTGCAGAGGCCCGTAGAGAGTTTTAATCTAAAATGGGATGGGACACATGCCGCGGAGCCTCCACAACTGCACTACTGAGTACAGGTATGGACTAGCCGCATCACGTGTAGGGCTATTGTTTTTAGTGGATTTAATGAATACGGGTTATGGGGATGGGTGTTTAGTGAACTGGTACTTAATGCTATGGATGAAAAACGGCACCTGCCAGTGATACTCCTATAGCATCCGTCCGCGTGGCAGGTGGTGACTCGCCAACTCACTAGATGGGCCCTCTCTAAACAGCCGCCCAAAGCAAACAAACTCTGCCATAAAGGCAGCCAGAGGGCAACACCGGTGCGAGTGGCTAGGGGTGTCGAGCGGTGCGGCACCGGTTTCGCCATCGCGGGCCTCGTGACAACGGAGGCCCGGAGCGGGTTTCCCCGTAGTTACGCCCTTGAGAATGACACTTCCACCCCCGAGCTAATAGCTCTTGCGGCTTCCCTCTGGCTGGCCGACCAAGGCAAGCCAGAGTTGAGAGTCCTGCGGGCACTCTTGCAAATCTACTCCGGCCAGCCAACAAAGGCAAGCCGGAGACGAGGCCCTGACCATTATTATTATTATTATTATGTGTCTCTTTTTCACGGCTATTCTTCTAACATGGTGATAGAAGAATAACCGGTCCTTTGGGAGGCTTACACGGGGATATGGATCCCACGTGCAGAGGCCCGTAGAGAACTTTAATCTAAAATGGGATGTAACATATGCCGCGGAGCCTCCACACCTGCACTACTGAGTACAGCTATGGACTAGCCGCAGCAAATGTAGGACTATTGCAATGATGTGGAGTCTAATTTACTGGTTTATGGGGATGGGTGTTAAATGGACTGGTAATAATGATACTATGGATAAAAAACGGCACCTGCCAGTGATACTCCTATAGCATCCGTCCGCGTGGCAGGTGGTGACTCGCCAACTCACTAGATGGGCCCACTCTAAACAGCCGCCCAAAGCAAACAAACTCTGCCATAAAGGCAGCCAGAGGGCAACACCGGTGCGAGTGTTATTATTATTATTATTATTATTATTATCTTTACTTTCTAGATTAAACTCGATATGTCAGTTGTGTTTTAAATAAAAAGTTATTTTCATTTCACAATTACTGTCTCGTTTTAATCTCAAAGCAAAAGGTATATAATCCTGAAGCCTGAAAACTTTCTTACTTTCAAAACAAATAATTAGACAACAACATATAAGCAACATCTTAAGCCACTCGCAAAATCCGAGTACATGCGAAAACAAAGTACATACATAAGAAATTTCGCCGTCAATTAAAACTAGTAGCGAACATACCTGTTCTTTAAATGTCTAGCCAAGCTTGGCGGCTTGAATTGGCGCAAAATTCCACGAAAAACTCGCCAAACTTGGCTAATTAACCGAGTGTAATAATTTATACAACAAAGATGGTATCAAATTTGTAGTGTGACTATGCTATGTGATGATGTGAGGTTAATAGCAACAGGATCACCCGAATCGCCAAGTGTGGCCGATAACACAAAATATTTGCCATAAGTGTGGTAGTGGTTTTTATGTGGGACCTAAAAATTCATGGCGAAATGTGGGTCTAATATTACACCTCTGCCTATAAAGAAGAGGCGCGAGTCTATAAAGAAAAAACCGGCCAAGTGCGTGTCGGGCCACGCGCAATGTAGGGTTCCGTAGTTGCCAATAATGACTTGCTGCAAAGGGTATTAAGGCTTGGTTGCAGTCCAGTGCGTAGCTCGACCTCACCCCCCGCAAAAACAAAAACACGGCGGTGGCGTCAGCGGGTGAGCGGGGGGGGCAGGGGGGGTTTCGTGTGTGCGTGTGCCACAGCGCAGCGTAAAAAAACCGTATATGAGTTATGCGAACTTCAAAAGTGGCACATTAACAACAGGCTAAATGGCTCATTTGGCTTTAGTCGCGTACGCGCTGCAGTCGAAAGCGGTCGTTCTTTTACTCGCGTGTGTGTACGTTACATTTGAAAATGCCGTCGTGTGTAAGGAGATTTTGCACAAACTATAGTAGGAAAATGACTAAAAGTTATGGAAACACTTCTCATTCCTAAGTATTACAATATTACAACGTTTTATTTACAATTTATAATAAATTCAGTATCACAAATAATAAAGTGAATAAAAAAATTGGCATTTAGCGAGTGTAAAAGAGAAGCAGTATTGTGCGTGTTCAAAGACTAAAAAACAAAGTATCCAGATGGGACATTCGTAATAAT
Source organism: Euclidia mi (assembly GCA_944739405.2). Taxonomy (NCBI): domain Eukaryota; kingdom Metazoa; phylum Arthropoda; class Insecta; order Lepidoptera; family Erebidae; genus Euclidia; species Euclidia mi. Next base: position 10,884,409 of record OX123207.2, on the reverse strand, counting down.
AAAATACTGATGTGTGTTTTTGTCAAGTAATAAAAGTGATTTGAGGCAGAATCAACACAATATATTATTATTATAGAAATACAAAATCATACGTAAGTTACAAACATTGACGGATGATCAAAGTCCATTCAATTGTTCTTGTTTTTCTCCTTTTAGTATTAAACAACTAAGTAGATTGTACTGCACAGTTTTCGCTGCCGACCCACCGTACCCCTGGCAGTACCCCTGGGGGTATGGTGGGTCTTTCAAAGCTTAAGCGTACTCCCAGATAATATTGTTGTGTAATTATTAGTTTATTAATTTCAGTTTGTTAATTTCAAGTTCTACTATTTTGTGGGATCATTCCAAGTATAGTAGTAGTATTGAACAATTTTATGATAGAACTGTACTAATTCTATTAGCACAACTTGATGAGGAGAACAGAACTAATGGGATAAGTAATAGGAAATGTCCCAGTCTAGTTCTATGTATGTTTTTACAAGGGTATTCAATAGAACTACTGGGAATGATCCGTAGTGTCACGACATTGCGCTCATATATCCGAATGAATATGTTTTTTAGACGTTCATTCGTTTAATGTGTAAAACAAATGAACGTCTACTAAACAAATAAACGCCTACAAAACAAATGAACGTCTACAAAACAAATGACTTACAGAAAGTGATCAGCTATCGATAGTGATTGCAGAAAACAGGTGCATGTGATTTTCAACCTAATTGACATTAGTCAGAATTTATAATTTTATTACCCTTATATTACCAGAAAGCGAGAAAAAACAAAAAAAAAGTTTGTCATGAATTGTCAATAAGGTCGAAAATCGCATGCACCTATTTTTTGCAATGACTATCGATAGCTGATCACTTTCTGGTAGTCATTTGTTTTGTAGGCGTTCATTTGTTTTGTAGACGTTCATTTGTTTTGTAGACGTTCAATTGTTTTGTAGACGTTCATTCGTTTAACACATTTTTATACATACATATTTATTCGGATATGTGAGCGCGATGTTGTGACACTACCCTTGTAAAACATACATAGAACTAGTGGTAAATTTCCTATAACTGTTTCCCATTAGTTCTATTCTCCTCATCAAGTTGTGCTAATAGAACTATTGGGAAAAAAAGTATCACTAGTTCTATCATAGAACTGTTCAATAGAACTAGTGGGAATGATCCGACAGCGCAAGGATGATGATGATGATGACGGGTCTTCAACAGTACCACAGATTATACCTATAATATACAAAGTATTATAACCATTAGCAGTAATACCTAAACGTTTAATTCTCTAATTTATCTCCTTGTTGCACTATATCATCGTACTAGCGCTTGTCTTCGCTTGTCTAAAAAGACAAAAACGTAAGTAGTAAGTCATTATCATACTAGAGATAACACTGTTCAGTTTAATGTCCACGTAGCACGTTGGTATAACACTACGAGCATTTCAGCCAGGAGTACGGTTAAGCTTTAAAAGACCCACCATACCCCCAGGGGTATTGCCAGGGCTACGATGGGTCCGCAGCGCACAGCTTTTATATTAACGTACTGTTTTAGGTTTCCATTGAATGAAATGAGAAGAATAAAATGTACTTTTTCATAAATGTTATAAATAAATCACATCGACTTTTTATTTCTCTACCTTAAATGAATTAATCAGCTTTACTTTGAGGCGAATTGAATTTACTCAAGACAGACATACTGATCATGATCATGTCGCATCTGAGTCAAATTATTCTTTGTGAAACGGTCAGCATGATGTCACAATGCGCGTCGGTACAGAGAGTATAATTATGTTTATCTCTTTTTCGCGCTTGCGATTAGATGTGCTATCTCACTTACACTTCTTATCTAATTCTTAGAGTGTCGTTTTGATATATTTATATTAGTGTGCGTACGTTTTTCGCGATGCGTGCCACTCGTAAGCTCCGTCATGTTACCTTGTCAGTAACCTGTCTACGGTTTCTTACTAGTATGTCTATGGTTTGAACGATTGAGTTTGGCATACGAATTACTTTGTACTTTTGCGAAAACGTACATGCGGCGGTGGAGGTGGATTTTGCGGAGCAACGACGTACGTCCGCCCTCAATCACGCCTAGACAGGCACTGATGAACGGCCGGCGAGCGATATAATGCCAACATTTAGACTATTTTTTTTCTTGGAGAAAAATGATAACGAAATTACAAAATCTGTTTTTACCATTTATTTTAAAATAAAGAGCTGTTTCTATTGATAATACTTTCATATAAATTCATTATGGAATCTCTAAGCAGTACACGTTTAAAATTGTGATTTAGTGCCATGTTTGACATTTTTTTTTATCGAGCTAATCATTGCAAATCATGTTTCTATCTTTACGATTTACTAGAAGATATGTTCAACTTTTATACTTTAATTTTTATTCATTAAAAATATCATAGTTCATGGGACTTTCAGACGTTCAAAAATCTTAAAAAGTACTGCAACCTCGCCTTAATGTACAACAAATCCGACTGTTTATTTTGCTGAAAAAATAATTTTAATAACACTATTGTAAGAACCTAAGTTTTGTTTAGAAAAATACTAAGTATGTATCCAGTTATGTATTGTAAACATAAAATGTGGTTTCCAAGATATTCTTCTACTATACATACGTAGTACCGTAGTACATTACATACTGGTAGCGCCATCTACCTTCCTATATATAACTAATTGCATCAACATGAATCGTTCCACGCTTGTCTAGTGCGAGCGATATCATATTTCCGTCCCTCTCTTTCCCTCTCCCTGGAAGAGGCACTGCCTTCGCCCGATTCGTCGACGCGATCGTGGACGCGAGTGACAGTCTAGAACATTCCGCTCGCTAAGAACGCCGTCTCGATACCGCTCCGCGCCGCACCGCTGTATGTGATTTACCGCTTCCACCAAGGAAAACCCGCTCGTGAGTGAAGTGAAAACAAGCAGCTGCATCACGAAACCACCAGGAGGAAAAGAAACGAAGAAGGCTGTATAAGGTAAGTGCCTTCCATCCTTGAAATATCCTATACCCACTCAATCACCTCCTCCCGTATCCATCTCCTCTTCCCTTATTCCTTTTCTAGGCGACCCAGAACTCGCCCTAATACAGTCCATTCCATTAATCCTTCCCGAGTCGCCAAGAACTCTACGGTTTCGGCACCACGCCATACCATTTTTTTGGTCCTTCGAGCCGGATTCATTTACGTTTTATACGTTATACCGCTATACCTAGGCAGTTATAGCACCTAGTTATACTCCTAATATATTCACATAACCGTCACATGGTTATTTCCGCCCGCATTAGTAGGTAAACTTTTATGTAGCTACCTACTTATTAAATTATTATTTCTGCAACTATCATAGTTGTCTTATAAATCTCATATTTCAATCAACTTTTATTTCCTCAGCTCTAAAGTGTTGCCTACTTAGGTAAAATAATAGATACATTAGATATTCTTATTTTGTTTCGTTCTCATTAGCTTATACTTACGTAAGCATGTCACAACAAAAGAAGTCACGCGTGTCGGAAGACAAAGAGATGACAATCTTAGAAGCAAAACGCAATATTTTATTTGAGCGCATTCAAAATATCTATGAACGATCAAAAACCGCATCTATGTCTGACAGCAATAGCGAAGCATTTCTCAGTTATTGTACAACAGTAGATAGTATTCGAACAGATTTTCATAAGTTGTTAGACGATTATAACGCAAGATTACTTTCTATCAATCCTGATGAAAAACCGAACTATCAGGCGTATACCTCATTCGAAGATCTTTATTGTATTATTAAGCGTATACAATCGCAATTGGAGGGTTAATGTTCGGCAGAGCCCGTTGCCCGCAAACCGAGATTACCGCCAATCGAGATTATGTCATTTGACGGAGATATACGAAATTGGCCGTTATTCTATGCAAGTTTTAAGTCTACAGTGCACGATAATGGTTCTCTGACAGATGCTGACAGGTTGTACTATTTAATAGGTAAACTGTCACCGAAGGCCCAGTCCGTATTTGCAGGTGTCACACCCAGTGCTGAGAATTATCAGGTCATATTTCAGTCACTACTTGACAGATATCAAGACACGCGCGTTCTAGCGTCTACGTGCTTTGACCAAGCTTTAAATCTCAAACTGTCCAGCAACGCGTCTGTCTCGAATTTTCAGCTGTTTATTTATAACTTTGTTACCGCAGTTAATTCTCTTAAAAACTTAAAATTAGAAGATCTTTCCGACTTTATGTTGCTTCAACTCGCTTTTAAAAAGTTTGACACTGATACAATTCGCGCATTCGAGATGACGGAACGCAATAATAAAATACCTACACTAGATAGTTTTATTTCGTTCATAAAAGATCAGTGTCGAATATTTCATAATACGCAGTCGGGTTCACCTGGCCCGTCTAACACTAACAACAACAAACAAAGGTTGAATAAATCGCGAAATAGTAATAATAACTCAGTCCCTAATCCACAATCTTACGTAACATGTTCGGAATCTAATAGTAATAATTCACAGAAGTGTCTGTGCAGTAATATAGTGCACGACCATTACTATAAGTGTCCCACCTTTAATGATTTAAATCCAATTGCTCGTTTTAAAAGCGTAAAAGATAACAAAGCTTGCATTAATTGCTTAAGCATAAAACATAAAACGAGTAATTGTTCCAGTAGAACGAGATGTCGCACGTGTAAACAAAAACATCATACACTGTTACATTTTGATAAAAATAACAGGTTGTCAAGTCAAGCCGCTAACCTTGACACACTCACGCAAGTGCAGAACACGGTAGCTGCGCCTTCCACGCCTCGCAATAATGAGATATCGTTGTGTACGACATCCATTGCGCGGGCGGCACGCACGCGCGGACGGCCTTCGCGCGCTTGTAGTGATCAGAGCAGTGCTAGGCCGCCATGTATAATAATATAATAATAATAATATTACACCACATTCACACAACACCATCTAGTCCCAAACTAAGCAGAGCTTGTACTATGGGTACTAGACAATGGATAAACATACTTATATACTTTTTTTTTTGTAAATACATACATATTATACATAGAAACACCCAGACCAAGACAAACATCCATGTTCATGCACACAAATGTTTGCCTTGAGCGGGAATCGAACCCGCGACCTTCGGCGTAGCAGTCGCTTACACTCCCGCGGCGCCAATCGGTCGTCTAAGACTGTTCTGTTAGCGACAGCGCAAGTTATCATATATGATGTCAATGGGTCGCCGCACATGGTACGTTGTCTGCTAGATAGCGCATCTCAGACCAATTTAATAACGTTAGAATTGTTCAAACGCCTCGGATTATGGAATAACTTTAAAAATACGAACTCAATAATCCGAGGGATAGGCGGATCAGAAAAACATTGCAAAGGTTCCGTAGATATTAAAATACATTCGCGTTTTAATAGGGACATTAATTTTAACATTTCTTCGCTTATCGTGGAACGTATTACAGACACGTTGCCAAACGCTAATGTGGACGTGTCGCTCCTCACACATTTCGAATCATTACCACTAGCGAATTCGGAGTTTGCGAATCCGGCAGACATTGATGTTTTGATCGGAGCCGCAATATTCCCGCACTTGCTACTTACTAAAGTGGTACGTAGTGAGCAAAATAACTTACCGCCCGCTATTGAGACGGTATTCGGGTATGTGATTATGGGTACCGTACCTACATTACATACTTCTCAATACGTTACGTCTTGCTGTTGTTCTGTTCTTCAAGAAAACAATATTGACTCTCTTCTCAAGCGATTTTGGGAGCTTGAAGAGGTTACTGCACCGCCCTCGATGAGCCATAAAGATCTCGAGTGTGAAGAACATTTCCGCGCTACCACTGTTCGTGACGACAGTGGCAGATACGTTGTGGCGTTGCCATTCTGTGGTGACCCTTATTCGTTAGGCGACTCGTACGCTGCTGCGCTCAGACGTTTCCATTGTTTGGAACGTAAACTTGATGCATCACCTAAGTTACGCAGCGCCTATAATGACGTCATTCGTGACTACATAGATAAAGGTTTTTTGAGTGTAGTTGTAAACAACGAGGGCAACTCTCTGCCCTCATATTATATCCCGCATCACGGCGTAGTTCGCGAAGATAAAACCTCTACTAAACTTCGTGTGGTTTTAGACGCTAGTTGTAAGACTACATCGGGTCAGTCGATTAATGACATTTTGCATGCCGGCCCCAATCTACAGGGTGATTTATTTAACATCATAATAAAGTTTCGTCTTTACCAAATCGCTCTGTCAGCTGATTGCCGCCAAATGTTCCTCAATATCGGCGTTCGCGAATCTGACCGTAGATTTCAACGGGTCTTTTATCGTTTTGACAAGAAAGAACCTTTATCTGTGTATCAGTTCAATCGTGTTGGCTTTGGACTCAAGTCTAGCCCATATCACGCGTTACGAGTTGTTCGCCAGTTGATCGCTGATGAAGGCGATCGCTTTCCCGCCGCAGCGGCTGTTGCCACTTCCGCTTTGTACATGGATGACATTGCCTGTAGTGTCATATCCGCTCCGCTAGCAATTTCGCTTTGTGAAGAGCTTATTCAGCTTTTCAAGCGAGGCCAGTTTGATCTTGTCAAATGGACAAGCAACTCTAAGGAGGTTCTCGCACGCATACCAGATTCTCATAAGGCTTCTCCAGACATTGAGTTTGAGAAGTCTGTACCGCATAAGGTTCTCGGTTTACGCTGGGACAAATCCTGCGATAGTCTTCGGTTTGACGTCTCACCACCAGATGATAAGTGCACCAAACTCACTATGCTGTCCACAGTGGCTCGACTATGGGACATAATGGGTTTTGTGGCTCCCACAATTTTGTACGCCAAGCTCTTGATCAAAGAGCTTTGGCTATCAAAGTGTGAGTGGGATGAAACACCCCCTGACCATATTGTCGCCGCTTGGGTCCAGTTTTGTATTGAGCTTACCGCGCTCAATAAAGTTACTATTCCGCGTCATCTTGGGTTGGTAGATGGATGTACCATCAACTTGATAGGTTTCGCTGACGCCAGCGAGCGTGCTTACGGCGGAGTCGTATATCTGCAAGTCCGCATTGGTTCTAACTACTCGGTGCAGTTAGTTTGTGCCAAGTCTAAGGTCTCGCCTGTTAAAACCGTTTCAGTTGCGAGACTGGAGTTGTGCGCGGCCCTTCTGCTGTCTCAGTTGCTCCGCAAGGTTCAAGACACAGTTTTGCCCCTCTACCCCATTAATAAATTATACGCATTTTCCGACTCCAAAGTAGTGCTCGCTTGGATTCATTCTTCTCCTCATCGCTGGCAGACTTTTGTCGCCAACCGCGTTAGCAAATTGATTGAACTGGTTCCTGCTACTTGTTTCAATCACGTCGCGGGTATTGAGAACCCCGCAGATTGCTTGTCTGTGTTGCGTGTCTTGTCTGATTGGTGTCACTCCACTTAATCTTCTGCATCATCCATTGTGGCGTCGTGGACCTTCTTGGATCTCCCATGATCCGTCAGAATGGCCCATGCAACCCTTTGACCACAGTGCAGAAGACGAAGATGTACCCGAGCGGAAGTCTGTTTCTTATCCCGTGATTGCTGAGGTTGCGGAGTCTCTCATCTATGCACTCGCACTACGCATGTCATCGTGGTCTAAGTTACTCCGCGCCATCGTTTATGTCTATAGGTTTCTTAGGCACCTACCTAATGAGACTTTTGTATCAAGTACTGATCTGAAATTCGCAGAATGTAAGTTACTACGAGCTGTACAAGCTGTTCATTTTAGTAACGTCATTCAAAATTTAAAGGACAATGTACCTTGTTCTCCCGCTATCCTTAGACTCAAGCCGTTTCTCGATGAACATGGCGTCATACGCGTTGGGGGTCGTCTGTCAAATTCGGATGAACCTTATAACTACAAACATCCTTGTATTCTGCCGCGACATGATCATGTTGTCGACCTTCTTGTTGATTTTTATCACAAGAAGCACCTCCATGCCGGTCCGGAGTTGCTTATGTCCTTACTTAGGCATAAGTATTGGATTTTAGCCGCTCGACGAATAATTCGTCACAGAATACATAAATGTAACGTCTGTTTCAAATTTCGTCCACGTCCGACTTTCCCTCCCATGGCCGATCTCCCTAGCCAGCGCGTCAACCAGGTTGCTAAAGCGTTTACACACACCGGTTGTGATTACGCAGGACCACTGCAGTATACGCCAGTGCGTGGTCGAGGTGTTAAAAGCCGTAAAGCCTGGCTATGTATTTTTACATGCTTAACGACGCGCGCTACGCATATTGAAGTTGCGACAGATTTAAGCACGGTGTCATTCCTGGCAGCCCTTAAACGATTTCTCTCACGGCGCGGCCCTATACAGTGTTTGTACACGGATAACGGCACTTGTTTTGTGGGCGCAAGCTCTTATTTACGCGACCTTTATAAGTTTCTCAGGGAAGAATATCGTACTCGTCTTCAGGAGGAACTTTCCATAAATCATATCGACTGGAAGTTTATTCCACCAGCATCACCGCATTTCGGTGGATGTTGGGAAAGCATGGTCAAAGTAATTAAAACGCATCTCTTCAAGGTTATAGGTCAACAGATCCTCTCTTACGAAGAGCTTTTAACTGTCCTTGCACAAGTCGAGGCACTGATCAACTCGCGTCCGCTCACGGCATTGAGTAGTGACCCTGCAGAACCATCCGCGTTAAGCCCTGCACATTTTCTGAACACAGTGCCATTATCGTCATTTCCGGCTCCTGAAGCAGTCTCTTCAAGCTTGCTCCAGAGACATACTCTGCTGGATAAACTCGTGCAGTCGTTCTGGTGGCGCTGGCGTGCGGAATATCTACACCAGCTTCAGGCTAGATCCAAGTGGAATAGTCCTGCATCCCCTATACAGGAGGGTACGTTGGTCGTCATAATACATGATAATGCTCCGCCGCTTTCATGGCCGTTAGCCATCGTAGAGAAATTGCATACTTCCAAGGACGGTACAACTCGCGTTGTTACCGTGAAAACCGCCAAGGGGAGTTACGTGCGCCCTGTTGTACGTCTCTGTCCAGTTCCAACTCAGTGAGATCTAGCCTGAAGTTGGACTTACCTCTTAGTTTAAGTATTTAGTTAGTAGTTTTCGCTATTATTGCGTTTGTAGCTTTCGCTAAAGTTAATTTAGGTTAATTTTATTGTCATATCGCTGTCTTAGCCTATTGATGGGTTATGCGGTAGTACACCCAACATAGTTCAAATCTATTGACGTGACAACGTCTTATAAATTGGTTTGCCGGGTGACACTTCAAGAAACTGCGTTACGCTCCGCTCACGTTATGCGCTCACAATGAGAGCGAGTGAGAGGCACGCGTCCCGCCTAAGAGCGAGAGAGACAGACATAAAAAGTGAAAGGCACGCGTCTTTCATCCTTCTTCCTACTATACGAATGAATATTCACATTAAAATTATTTTACCACTCAAAGTCGTTGTCACGTAAAACTTTCGCCCGTATACCGACTTTACAGGCAACCAATTTTTTTTTTTAAAGGCAACCCTTTAGGGCCTGGGGGATATGGTAGCGCCATCTACCTTCCTATATATAACTAATCGCATCAACATGAATCGTTCCACGCTTGTCTAGTGCGAGCGATATCATATTTCCGTCCCTCTCTTTCCCTCTCCCTGGAAGAGGCACTGCCTTCGCCCGATTCGTCGACGCGATCGTGGACGCGAGTGACAGTCTAGAACATTCCGCTCGCTAAGAACGCCGTCTCGATACCGCTCCGCGCCGCACCGCTGTATGTGATTTACCGCTTCCACCAAGGAAAACCCGCTCGTGAGTGAAGTGAAAACAAGCAGCTGCATCACGAAACCACCAGGAGGAAAAGAAACGAAGAAGGCTGTATAAGGTAAGTGCCTTCCATCCTTGAAATATCCTATACCCACTCAATCACCTCCTCCCGTATCCATCTCCTCTTCCCTTAATCCTTTTCTAGGCGACCCAGAACTCGCCCTAATACAGTCCATTCCATTAATCCTTCCCAAGTCGCCAAGAACCCTACGGTTTCGGCACCACGCCATACCACATACCAAAGTACGTATATCGTTAAGATTAAGCCAGTGCGCCCAATGTAAACTCACAGAAATCTATATATTAAAAGAATTTGTGTTTTATAATACGAGTCGGCCAGCCCGTTCTACCCAACCGATTTGCATGATTTTTTTTAAATGAAAGCTCTCGCTGCATAGATTTGTCATCAAGCATTAGAAATTACCTAACTTGCACATTCATCAAGTTATATGCAAAAACAGTTTTCTCCCATACATTTTTTACGTTTTCGTAGCCGTAGTCAATGACTTTCCGCTTCTATATATCTAGTTCTCATTGAGGTAGGCGTTTCGTTATAGGCCTAAAACACGCGCTGAAAAGAGCTCTTTCATTTGATGGTATGCTCATTTAAATTGGGTAAGTTTGAAGGAAGATAGGTGTGGACATTGAACTTATTTTTCAATATTTTCCTATAAATTTCTTAAGATTCCATTGCTTTATTTCTACATGGACGGTTCTTAATTCAAAATATTTTTATGCCATCTAATAAGTTCCTTACGGTAACTGCCAGGAAAAAAACGTTATGCCTCCTTAAGGTGACCTTGCCTTACTTTCATACGGGTGTGAGTGTGGTGGTGTGTAAAATTATACCCGATGTTGGTCAAATTATCACTATAGTGAATTATCGCTGATGGCAGGTAATATTTCCCGAATGTTACCAGTTAACTCTTAATGTTGGGTGAACTGATCTCTGATGTTGAGGAATTTTCCTTACATTTTATTTTAGGAAAATTTTTGTGTTTTTAAATTATGGACTTTCTTCGGGCATCTTATTTTTTTTTATGTGGAACATATTACAGCGGTTTATAGTACTATTGTCTTATAATTATATTATTACAAGTGGTAGTTATGGTAGAAATTGTAGCTTTGGTAAGAATAGTAGTTTTGAGAGAAAAGGTAGGTACTTTTGACAGCACCGGCGGTTTTGGTAGAAATGGTAGTTTAAAAAAAATGGTAGATATGATAGTGTTAGTACGAATAGTAGTTTTGGTACAAATAGTAGTTTTGATAGGAATAGTATTTTCGGTAGGAATAGTAGTTTTGGTAGAAATGGTATTTTTCCATATATTGTAGTTTTGGTAGCAATTTTAGGTACTAACGATTGCTACCAAAGCTACCATTCCTACCAAAAGTACAATTTTGACCAAAACTATAAACGTCATTATTACATTTCTAAATCATAGACTAATATATTATGCTAAATTATGATGGATTAATTCTACCATCAACAATTTTCAATTGATTTCCATTCTTAGTGATGGTAATTGCTTATTCCGTGCAATTTCTTATTGTTTTTAAGGAAGTGAGAATAAACATTATGAAATTCGTTTGTATGTTGATAGTAACTTCACCGAAGCATATGGCCAGACCATTACAAATGCAACAGATTACAAAGGTGTGATGGGTGCCAATGGACAGTACGCAGGGCATGCTGAACTTCAGAGTGTAAGTGAGCTATATCCCGAGTGTCAATTCAGAGTTCACCTGGAAAACAGTAATACGATTACTGACTAATGGTACTGGCGAAATTGTTCATAACTTACTATTTTCTGGGCACCTGGACGAAGGACATTACAGTGGCCTAATGGAAAGAATGGTAGGGCACAGTCATATTGAAGAACTTTCTTTCGTCAATGTTCAGTTATACATATTATATAAATCCCTATTGCGCGGCAAACCATTCAGTAATGCCAAGGTGGAAATTTCACGATACCTAAGGTGCAACGCAAAGCCAATGTTGTGAGAAAAGAAGTTTTGTGATATATTATATTTTTGGTAAGAATATCATCTTTTTACTTATTAGATAAGGCTACAATGTACTCATCATACCTATACGTAAGAGCTTTTTTACAATATTAAAATATGCTGTGGAGCAGCACGGGTCCTCTAGTAGGTATTTATAAGTTAACCGACGATTACTCGTAAACTAGTGATATCTACTTAGCAGTGATAGTTTTCCTTTTAAATTCGTTATATGTACTACATTTGTGATTTTTTTCACCTCTTCCAAATTAATAGTTTAGCCGGCAGAGGGGGGGGGGGGGACTTGAGTCTAATAATTTTTTTCACTTCAAAGCTTAATATTTGACAAACCAATCACTTGATCGAAAAATGATTTGAGCAAACTAATAATATTTTTTTAAAACCTATCCAATGATACACCACATGAGGGGGTACTCAACCAAAAAAAAATTCAACCTCACTATACAACGTGTAATGGAAATAACGCACATCCTCAGACACCCCAATTAGAAAACCTTGTTACAATCATAATGCATGCATTGAAATATTTTTTTTATTTGCGTAAATAATGTTTTTTAAAGAAAGTATTAACTCAATTAAAAGTGAAAATCGTGGTCACTCTAAATCTGCGCACGCACACAAACGAAACGGTTGCTATGGTAAACAAACAACAGCGATCTGATAGGAACGAAACACGATACGATATAACAAAATGTGTGAAATTCAGTCTGTAAACCACACTCTGATACAGTGGGGTTTACAAAAATGATGTTTGAAAAATTTGTCGGCCACTGTTGATATTACCAAAGATATTATGAGTATTTCTTTCCATCACACTTTTAGGCTATGGAGTGGACAGTCGAATCATTTATTGTTTGTTATTAATATGCACGATCTATTGTTTCTTAGCATCGTAAGTGACTATTGTGACTATCTTAACTTAATCATATCTAGTTAGCATTATTGATCGATAAAGTAAAAGAATATCAATGAGAGAACGGCGTGTTTAAAGTTGTCTTGTGAATCTAAATACTTACAATAATAGAATAATAAAATAACTTACAGGCTTAAATCACATTTCTTTAGTCCACGTAGCACTGCACTATTTCCTCATAAATCACACCTTTTCACTGTTTCAAAAGCAGCTAGTATCTTAATTAATTAACTACTCGGCACTTTTTCTCTCGTCACAATAAACTGGTGATTTAATATTTCTCCACAATGAGAAAGTCCAGGGGTGTCAAGTCAACATCATGATGATGTTGAACATTCCACACCGGCACCAGCTTGTTGATAATTATTAAATTATACACCATTACACATTTTGTAAACATGTGAACTTTTAAAAAGGTTTTCACAGCACTCACTGATAGAATCAGAAGACCAATTCTCGTATTTAACAGACACTGACACTGAATTTTGACTGAACTGCGATTTCATTTTGAATTGACTCACAATTGGTATTCTGCTTCACTTAATCTCATTACAGTATCATTTCGATATAATCAATTTATAATCTGTTGTTGATCTCAGAGGAAATGTCAAAGACTCAAAAACAAAAACATGAATGTTGACATTGTATGGGAAAATACATTAATAGGAATGGTAATAGGATGCCACTACGTTTCCATGTAAAATTAAAATTAATATACAACTAGGTAAGTAATAAAATTTCGGTAAGTAAATGTATTGGTTCCTTGGATCGTGTGGATTATTTTCAGTAGGTACAGCCATCGCAGCCCAAATCCACTCATACTTATTTTATATAGAAAAAAATAACAAAGTAACAAACACTTATTTTGCTCAATTGTCAACAATAGTCAGCTGTGAACTGTCAAACCGTAGTATCATTTGGTTTTAGCTACAGTTTGACGTTTGCTGTACGTAAATAATTAGCAGAATACCCTCCACACTAGTTCACACTTGGTTCAACTTTCAATGTAGTCCCGATCTCATTCAAGTGTCAGTTAAGTTACGAGAATACCATTTATGACACCGAGACTAGATTGTTATTGGAATTTGAACAAATATAATTACCAGAATTGGCCTTCTGATAGATATTCCCGGTTGTCATAACATGTCTAAGCGCATCGCCCGCTGCGCTTGTCATGCGCCAGCGCGAGCGAGACATTACGTCTCGCTCTTGCCCGTTGTTTATTACCTACGTTAGTGAAAGATAGATGATAGACATTTTGGTGGTCAATTGTGTGCTATTGTCTTTTGCCGTCTATTGTGTTGTATTAATGTGTGCGTTTGTGTAAGTCAACTTGGAACCATTTAACAAATGCATTAAAAAATAAGCCGTTCTGCTTTGATTTAAGGTTTTTATGAGTGACTACAATTTACGTTATTTTAATTATTTTAAGACTAAAAATAAACAATATTAACAATGACGGAAATGGATTCAGTTGTCGATTCTGAACAAAGTACTTTCAGGATGTGCATTTAAACTTGTTACATGTTGTATATGTAGGGGAGATACTCTTAAAAAAATATTTTCCTAAATTTTATTCTACAGTTTTGTTGCAATATCTTATGTCTATATTCATGTCAAATGTCAGCTTTCTAGCACCAGGCGTCTTTGAGCTAGGCTGCGGACGGACAGACGGACGGACATGACGAAACTATAAGGGTTCCTTGTGGACTACGGAACCCTAAAAAGTATGGTTGTTGCTGAATTGTGACATTATACTCAATAAACGTAAGTGCAAGAGTGCTACTGCAACCATTTTGCTCGCGTCTGATGGCAAATTTTTTCAGCACGACCTAAGACTATAATTCTAGTCTTAACGTTAGACTGGTTAATCGTGTTTCCTAAAAATTAACCTTAGCTATATCGATTTATCGCCCCAAAACCATCTGCATACTAAATTTCATGAAAATCCTTAGAACTGCTGACGAGATTCAGATTATATACATAAAAAAAAAATAGCTCGTTTAAGGGTTTTTACTAGAATTATTATCAATAAACTATTAAATTAAAGAAATGAGCCAGTAATCATTGTTTTAAATCAATAATAGTTACTAATCTATTAGACTGCCTCGTTGGTCTCGCGGCATAAATGTGCGCGTGGGATCCGGAGGTCTCGGGTTCGATTCCCGGGTCGGGCCAAGTGTTATTGAGTTTTTCCGTTAGGAAATTCTCAGTAGCAGCACGGAGTCTGGTAATGTGCCCAGTACGGCAATAAGCTCGCCCCTTATTACGTGGGACCTAAAAATGCATGGCAAAATCTGGGTGTAATATTACAAAGCTGTAATATTACACCCAGATTTCGCCAAAGCCGTCGGGAAAGCTCCCGAAGCTGTAATATTACACCCAGATTTCGCCATACAGCCGTGGTGAGTCTATAAAAAAAAATTGTTACTAATCCTAAATACCTATAATTATAGCACATCACATCACAACACAATTATGTTATATGCACACACAATCGATTACCGATAGATTGCATTATTATAGTTTGTATTAGATGTTCCACTTGACTGCTTGTCAATAATAGACACCCTACAGATTATATATTATACGCAAAATCAACAAAGGCCAAAATAAGAAACGATATTGAAAATCGGCGCGAGGCGTTCGCCTGGCACATGCTGAATTAGGTCCTATTTTGACTACACACTTTACCTCCTTTAATACTTTTTTATTTTTGTTTTATGAAGTGGAAAATCCCTTCGGATCTCCGACTCTTAGGGGAAATGAGAGCCGGAGTATGTGGTGTTTCCACTAAAAACCGACGGGCATTGGCCCGCCAGATGGTTAGGCGGGCCCCGAACAAAACCCTCTTGGCGGCGGATTAAGGTGTTGGGCTCCGCCGCCAAAACACCCAGCGGCCGCAGAGGATAGGGAGGATGGCAACGCAACACCGCATCTCCTCTTCCTCTGCGGCCCCACCGCGACGCATCGAATGGTGCGCCCCCATTTGGTCGCGGGAGATAGGGCGTACGGCAACGCAACACCGACACGCCTCTCCTCCCGCGACCGCGCCCGATTGCGAGGGACAGACAGAACTGTCCCCCGCACCCGCACCGTTGGACGCATCCTGCGCAGGCCCCTCCAAGCCCACGCGGAGCGTCCCCTCCTGGATCCCTCTTAGCTTCACCGCGGGTGACCAATCCACGGTTACTGAGACCCCCACCGCGACAAGGTGGAGATCCCATGGGGGGGGACCTCCTTTAATACTGCTCTTTCTTTAAATTTTATTAAATTTTTCCTTGTTTTGTTAGTTATTTTTTGTTCATATAATTATGTAATGGTTTTTTTTTTTGTTTTTCTTAATAATATTATATACTTAAATCTTTTTCACGTTATATTTTGTGGGTAATATTGCTTGTCCAAATGTGTCTTATAATGTGTGTATGATAAATAAATAATATTTCATTTAATTTCATATTTATTAGATATTTTGCATCTCTCGAATGCAAAAAGTGATAGTAATAAATTAATGCCTTCAGAACAGAAAATACATTTTCCATTGGCCACTTTTACGTCACACTTTAGTCTGTTCATACGTGTCACTTAGTAACGTGAATTGTGCTTTAATTTTATTGTAAACCTCAAATTTTAATTACAAAACAGACAACTAAATTGCTGCAAATGCAATTAAAAATTAGCCGTGAACGGAAAAATGCTACGCTTTATAAGCACAGATAACCTACATAACTATGTAAGTGCAACCACTTATAAAAATATCATGGCGGATATTATGTTGTGATACTTACATGGAGAATGTGAATGATTGATCGTATGTAGTATGAATAGTTCGGATGAGGAAAATATAGCATTGAAAAGGTATCTCTCGAGAAGCATAGAGAAAATACATAACTACTGAACTAAGAAAGTCGAAAACCAAAGTAAAGCAAGAGATTGTTCAATCTTAGTTACTTAGTTATTTAAAAGACGTGAAGAGTTTTAAGGCAGGGATATGTTCGGCAGTGGACGTCTTTTAGCTGAGATAATAATTTGACTGATTTCTCCAAATCTCAAAAATCAAATCATACTAGTTAAGTAGTGAGTGCCACTACATTTCACCTGTTGAGTATTAAAACACATTTATGAAGTATCATTAATGCACTAGAAGTATTGAGCTTCTGTCAATACATACCAAGTCTATTTGAACTTGTTTCATTCAGAACCAAAATAGATGACGGACACTTTAAAGTTTTTATTGAGAATCGGAAATAACTTAAAAATTTTAACAACCCAAGTAAAAGGGGTCAGCCGATGACTATTGATAGAACATAGTTGTTTTTAGAATCACATCACAACCTATATAGGCCCCTACGAGACGTCATAGGAGGTCGAACATTGTCCTAAAAATACCTCCATTTATATAAAAGGTCCTTTGGGTCATCGGTAACCAACTGATTTTGTGCTATTACCTACAATCACGCACACTATATAGGGTCCGTCCTGCACTGTCCTTAATATGGTATTATAAATAGTATTTAGGTCTTTCCGCACACCGGTAACTAACTTATTAAACTTTGATCCCAAGACTTAGAAAGCATTCTAGGAAGAGTTAAGAAGTTCTGCCAAATAATACATAATTTGCCTCATTTAACTCAATTTCGTTATACAGCTCCATTTCAGCTCGCTGACAAATTAAATTAGTTTCATTGGACGTTAGGGACTGTGAACTAAATTAAATTGGCTGCCATTATAACTGTAACCTTTGTTGGTAATAAACCGAAACATAATGTAGTGAAATGTTGTATAGTTTAGGGTCTATCGGCACTTTGTTCACGCTTTGGTGTATCACGCGGTTTCACTCGCCTTATAAGTTTTAAAATTCAGCTTCTTATGATAGTTGAATTTTTTACACTGAATTAAAATTTTGCTCAAGATGTTTTTTTTGTGAATTGTTAAAGTCTATAAAAATGGTATTAGCAGATACTGAATTCTCAGCCGCAGTAAGACTCTAAACGAAAATCATTATCATTTAAGCGCTACGGCAATTGTAATCTGAGACTGTACTACATCTTTCTAAGGCTGATTTTAGTCTCACGCTCACCATCAGCGCTCATAGCTCAGCGCGTTGTTTGTGAGCGCTGAGGCTCAGCGTGGCTCGTTTTAGTATCGTACTGACCGCCTTACCGTACAGACGACAACCAAAATGCGGAGCGTGTTAATTATTATGCGCTGACGACATCCTCGCCGCTCGACACTAGAACGCTCACTGATAACAGAGGCGCTCGTGCGATCGTCAGCGCCGAAAGCTACGCGGGGCCGACGCGCGACGCGTACGGCTGCGTAGCTCTCAGCACTGACCACCGTGCACGCTGATAGCTACGCGTCTTTCAAAAACGCTTCCTAGAAGTTCATATATCTCGTCCATCAGCGCTGACGGTGCGCGTGCCGTCAGCGTAAGACCAGCCTAACACATTTCCGCTCCAGATATATAGGACTTTATTTATAACGACAAAGCCAGGACCTCATAACCAGTCCTTTCACTTGATGCCTACATTAATTAGCACATAAACAAACTATAAACCAAAATACAATCTAGATACCTTTAAAGATAAGACACTTGTCAAATTAGAATAGATAGCTCAAAAAAATGTGAAAATAGACGAATTCAACCGAAATAACCATGGTTAAAAACACACAGCGGTAACATTTTATTTGACATAACAATACAATTTAAATTCATCATAATTATCACAAAACACAAACATACAAATAACAATTACGAAACACAATATCCCGAACCCGACAAAGTATCAAAAACTATTACTATACCGAATATTTACAATAACAAATCGTCACTTACATTTGTTTGCTCCTCAGTCACTTATCAATGTTTACTTCTGAAAACAGCCTCGAGGGCTGTCATTAACCCTTGTACTCACGACAGAATGGAAGGCAAACAATCACACAGAATACATTTAGGGCAAACAGTCTGACAATTAACTAAAATAACATGGATAGTCAATACCAATACACGGAATAATGATGATACGATCGCGGGAAATAAGTTTTTGCAATTTACCGATAGTTTTATGATTTATCGACTGGTCCCAAAATTTTATCTATCCATGAAATTGGATATTAAAGATACATATTTAACATCAACGATGTTACAGGTAAAAAGAAGTAGATACGTTATAGGCGTGCCAAAAGCAGGACGCTAAACATAAGCCAGTTGGCAAGTCTGACATATTTGTGTGTGACGTCGCGAGCCGGCGTCATAGTGAAACTGACACATCTTGTCAACCGAAATTAAAATAAAATATCGAGTTATCGATGTGTGCGTTAGTACCGTTTCTACAGATTGATTATTACGTAGGTAACGTATCTACGACTTTTCTAATATCATTGTTTAACATATTTTGTATGGAACTTACGTCAATGTATCTCTAGTAGCCAAATCCATGGATAGATCGAAAATTGAAATCGGACCGTAGTGGTTTATGCTGTCGTCTCACTGCTTAACTCTGCGTCTAGTATCGTAGGTTTGGTTCCCGCGTGAGATAACATTTTGTGTCCACAAATTGCTGTTTCGAGACTAGATGTTTTTTGTTTTCTGAATGTTTGTAAAGTCCCTTGCAACACAGGTATTTTCTCAGAGCAAAAGACGTCATTAGGTACGAAAGTAGAAACGTAAGTAGGTACTTAATCTTTTTCATTTTAAGACAACATTTTAAATCATTTACCCTTTTAGGCATTCAAGTAAATAATTATGTTATCTGCAAAGTGATGGGCTAGCCTCTTTTAAGTGGGATGTTAAAAGACTTTTTTCCATTGAAATTTTCTGGTCCTCTATTTCAGCTGCAACTATACGTATATTTTGTCTTTGTTGTAGTGAGTGTAATAACAATATATTAAAAGAGCTATATAGTTTAGTTGGTTATTTTTAGGTTCCCACACGCTTAGATGGATAAAAAAGGTTTACCTAACGAAATGAAATGAAAATAGCTAACATTCTTATGGTACTATTTTTTTTTATTTATAGTCTTACGCCTGTATCCCCGAAGGGGTAGGCAGAGGTGTAATTATTACACCCACATTTCACCATGAATTTGTGGTACTAAACTCTTTGAAAATGTTTATTACACACTTTCTACAACTTGTTATTTAGAAGTTACCTACATGTACCAAGTTTCGTTAGTATACATACATACATAGACTCACGCCTGTTTCCCGGAGGGGTAGGCTGAGCCAACGGAACGTCATTTGCAACGATCCTGACATATCTCTCTTGCTTCACTCACTCCCATAAAATTTCTCATGCATGCTCTTCGATTAAGGGTACTTCTAACTTGTCCTTTTTTTAGGATGTCTCCAATCTGGTCAAAGAACGTCCGTCTAGGTCTTCCCTTCCTCCTGTCCCATTCATGGGACATGGACCATGGGTTTGAGCACCTACCCTCACTTGATTTTTATTTCTGTTTGTAACCGCTCTGACACACTACACTAATGACGTCTACACACTGTTGAGCTGTTTCACTGCGGCGGTGTTTACACTTGTTGATGACTGGATTCCAAGTTGTTGATAATCTAAATCCATCCTTCCGGTTGAAATTGCTGTTATTTTTTATTTCAACTGCTTCACGTACTATGCAGTGACGTTTGGTGGACAACTGTGGTTGATGTGGTTCTATCCAGTGTTTTGGAATAAATAATTATGCAATATCATCAGTCACTAAATTTATAAATCTCAAAAGATTTTTCCTTAACAATGTCCTCACTGTCCTCATTTACTCCTGTATACGTTGAGATTTTGTAAGAGCATAGTGCTTTTTCAGTCGACGCTTATCTACAAGTCAGCTGGACTCTCCCTTAAATCTGCTAATAACCAAAAAGAGTAATCGCAGAGGAGTACACATATGTATATTAAATCTAACATAAACAAAATATTTGACCAAGTAAGCACAAGTTGGTATTGATATCATAGAACGTATAAAGTTACCTAAGGTAATTTAATCTCTGAGAGCCTACAAAGAAAAACAGCGCAGAAGACCAAATTAACTTTATTCTTAAAAAAATAGGGAAAATTAGGTTCACAGTATAAGTTACTTACATAAAGTGTCTTGTTATACTGGATATCATTTCTAATACGCGATATCCAATTTAAATTGATCTCTGTTTTTGTAGAACATATTTTTTGTATATCATTTCTTTGGGCGCGTTGGCTTTAATTACTAAATATTATATTGTAAATGACTTTAATTAAATTGTTTGTTTGGTAGATTTTGTATGGTTTTCTAAGCTTGAGTATTTTAATTATATCATTATTTTGTTTCCTCTTGTTCATAAGATTTAACGCAAATTGGTCCAAAATGTTGATGATCTTATTTCTGGCTTTTACTATAGCTTTTTTACTATGTTATTATACGTATATTTAGCTTTTTTTTGTAAAGCAAAGTATGTCAATTTAAGCATATATAACACATAGGCAGATGAAATATTTTTCTATCATTAGACATTTCCTTTGCATTCTCCTAACTAACAATTTGTAACTTCAGTAAAGTACCTGTTCTGTCAGTATTGCAGTTCTTAGTATATATACTACTAAAAACTGCAGTATGGACTGAAAATATACTTTACTTAAGTTCAATTTATTTTTTGTTCTAAAGATGCAGACTTTTGACTATTCTTTCCTCTGTGAAACTCTGTACTTATTTGACAGCTGTTTGGACCTGACGCATACGAAGTGACGTTTGGTGACAGAAAAAGTACCGAACACCCTCATTAAACTATAAAATTTAATTGATTTATTTGTGACTAATTTACTAGGGACTATAGATATCATACGGTCGAAATGAATGATCACAGTTCTCTGAGTTGTGAGTGCCGTATTTTTACGAAATTTACTCTGCATTATGTTTTATATAAAGTTGCGCGACGATGTATTGTGAGATATCTACTGACTCGCGCTGTATCCGCCTATAGTGTAACTAGACTTACCGTTTAGAAGGCACACTATTTTATGAGACTTAATAATATACCTATTCTAAGAAACAATCACAACATACCTACACACGCTTAAAAGCAAATTATTACAATCCGTCAGTTTAGCAGCCAGACGGCAATTGAAATGTAAATTACCCCACTGATCTAACTTGACCAGAATTACGCTCGTTCGATGTCATCGTCAATCTGAATCTTTTAACATTAATTCATGACCAAAGAGTCAATACAAGACAAACAATAATGGACGTGTTAAATGATTTTAAACATTATTTGTTATGAGAACAATTTCGACAATAGTTTGACGAAAATGCTCTTCGGTGTATCGCCGGCATCTATAATAATATATTCTTCTTCTTTTTCTTCGTTTCAATGGTTTCAGCTATATGACACCTGCATAATATTCGGCCACTCTTATTGCGTTAGGAGTGGCCTCCCAGAGCTCAGACATCCACTCCCTGAACCCCCATCTACACAAGTTTGCTCTGCAGCGGCCAACCTGTGTGCGCAGTCTATTAAGGGAATAATTGAATTTTTTTTTTTTTTTTTTTTTTAATTTATGGCTCACAAACTGAAAGCACACTTTAGAAATCTTAACAAATAACTATAGCTAGGAATATTCCATTGTATGCTCTCTAAAATAGTAAGCACAACATTCACATAGACTCTGCGGATTTGATTAAATATTATGATAAGAACATCCGCTAAAATGACAAAAATTTAAAAACAAAAATTTACAAACTAAAACTGCAAAGCTTTTGAAAAGCTTAGCAAAAAAATTGAATAATTTCACCTATCACTAAAGGAACAATGTCAGTTATTTATCGCTTTATGTATTTCTCTCTTAGCTGAGGCTAACGAACTTGTGAAGACATCAAAATTTGCGCGAATATCGTTATAAAATTTGCCCATTCTATATAGAGGACTGTGACTACCCACATTTGTTCGAGCTCTTGGAAGCGAAATAGTTTTTCTGTTGCTAAGGCGGCTCCCCTGGCGCGGCACAACAAAGTGTATATTTGCCAATATCACCTCACAGTCAATGTATCCATTTATAACTTTATGAAGGAATAAAACATCAGATGCCTTTCGCCGTGCATCCAGTGATGACATTTTGAAATATTCGAGTCGAGATTTATAGGACGTTAAAGCTCTGCACATGTTATTCGTGAACGCAAGATGATACAAAAATTTCTTTTGGACTTGTTCGATTCTATTTGCATGCACCACATACGTTGGGTTCCAGACAGGGCTCGCGTATTCGAGGATGCTTCGCACAATACAATTATATACGGGTATTATAACTTGCGGGTCCTTAAATGATTTGAGTTGCCTAGATATGAATCCACTAAGTTGGTTGGCTCTCTTAACCATAGTATCTATGTGTTCTCTAAAACTAAGATGAGCATCTAATATAACTCCGAGATCACGAATGGTAGGTACCTCACTAAGCTCTGAACCATTAATTTTGTAAGTTCCAGTAAAGGGCTTCTTTTTTTTTGAAAATTTCATGACGTAACATTTACTTTCATTTAACATCATGTGGTTATTATTACACCAGCTGTTTAGATAGCTTAATTCAGCCTGCAAATTGTGAATATCTGAATTAGTTTTGATAGTTTTATACAATTTAAGGTCATCAGCATATAACTGGAACTTACACTTCAATGTCTTTGCCAAATCGTCTATAAATATTAAGAAAAACAGCGGGCCAAGATGCGAGCCCTGTGGAACACCCGTTGGAATATCATAGCACAGTGACTCGAAACCACTGACAGCAACAAATTGAGACCTATTTCGCAAATATGATTCGCACCAACGAAGTAAAGATCCGTGAATACCCATATGATGAATTTTGTCAAGCAAAATATTGTGATTTATAACATCAAATGCCTTGCTATAATCTGTGTATATAGCATGTATCTCTTCGCCACTATCTAATGCCACCGCAACATCACTCACAAAGCTTATTAAGTTCGTGGTGGTTGACTTTTTTGGTAGAAATCCGTGTTGTGAAGGATGTAATATTTGTTTGATGTGCCAAAATATATATTTATGTACCAGTGACTCTAGGACCTTTCCAAACGAAGATAGTATCGAGACCGGTCTATAGTTCGATATTGAGGCCTGGTCATCTTTTTTGTGGACAGGAGTGACGCGTGCAGTTTTCCACTTTGCTGGGAAACAACCCAAACACAAAGACTTGTTATAGATGTATGTGAGTGGCTCAGCAAGATACTTGGCGCATTGTTTGAGAAAAAGCGGTGGTATGCCGTCCGGCCCTGCCCCTTTATTAGAGTCCAACTGAATCAAACTTTGGTAGATTTCTTTCTCAGAAAGTTTAATGGAGCTTAGCACCAAATGATTAAAGTTCTCAACTGCTCTACTACATTGCGGTGTATTACTAAATTGTGGCGCCACACTGTAAACTGACCGAAAATGAAAGGAAATAAAATTACATATATCTTGACCACCAGTGGCAATAGTATCACCCAAGTACATTTGATTAGGTAGTGAACTACTATTAGATTTAAGACCGTTTACATAAGACCAAAAGTGTTTTGGGTTGGAACGAAGTGTTTCACTAGCGTTAGCCTTAAATGTTTTGAGACATTCCTTAATCATGCGTTCGCAACGTATTCTAAGTTCCTCGTAGGACACCCTATCCATTTTGTTTCCATACTTTTTATATCTATTGTGATATTTAGCTTTTTCTCTTAAGCATTTTACTAATGGTCTACTGAACCATACTGGGAATCTATTATTGCGCGGTTTCCGGTATGGGGTATGTTTGCCTATGATGCGAAATATTGTTTCGTAGAAGTTTGTAACCATCCGATCTACATCCTCACACTCTAACCAGATACTCGACCAATCTACATCCTTTAGTTCTTGGTTAATTTTACCAAAATCACTTCTATGGAAATCTAAACGTGGAGAGCGATTACCTCTGAGCATATTATTTATCTTAGGTTTATTTACTTGAATTTCAAGGGCTGGATGATGAAGATCCAAATGTATTAATGGTACACTGACTTCACGGACGTACACTGAATTAGGTGAATTAGTCAAAACCAAGTCTAGAATATGGTTATTTGAATTGGCTATATAATTACATTGATACAGGTTATTAAATTCAATTTCATCTAAAAAACGGTTTTCAACCGCACCTTGGCAAGGTCTTGGCGTGCAGGTTTTTGTAACGGAATCATAATCCCAGACCACATTTGCAAGATTAAAATCACCTATGTATAAAGTTAACGAGTTTTGGTTCGCACATGACGTGTTGTAAATCTGTGTAAATTTCGTCAAACTAGCATCAAAGACTTCCAAACCAATTGGTGGTGGCATATAAGTAGTACAGATATTTATTTGAAAAGATTTTCGGGCAGTTCCCAGTTTTAATGTTAACCACATGTCTTCGTATTGCGATTCCCAGAAAGGTTTTCTAAGAACGTTATGCTTTTTTAATGACGCTATAATAATACCACCTCCATCTCTCCTATTGGCAAATAGAGTAGAACTGCGGTCTCGTCTAAAAATGTTATATCTGCCATCGAATATTTCATGATCAAAAACTGTTGAATTTAACCATGATTCAGTTAGAATAACCAAATCATACTCATTATTTAGAACGCTCGTGTAAATATCTTCGGTTTTAGTTCGTAAGCCTCTTACATTTTGATAATATAAAGATAAGCTGAATTTTTACAAATTAGTCCTAGTAACATTCATTG
Organism: Euclidia mi; assembly: GCA_944739405.2. Classification (NCBI taxonomy): domain Eukaryota; kingdom Metazoa; phylum Arthropoda; class Insecta; order Lepidoptera; family Erebidae; genus Euclidia; species Euclidia mi. Next base: position 10,858,941 of record OX123207.2, on the reverse strand, counting down.
TGTTAATAGTTTGGCAAATGCACTGCCTTATTACTTCACACTTTAAGAGTATTCAACATCTCATGGTTAAGAACTGTCATTGACTTAGAGTTAATGTCTTTACGAATAAAAATGCGACCTCCTCGAACCCAAACGAATTCGAACTTGTGTTCCTTGGCAAATTTTCTGGTAGCCGCGTGAAGCAGTTTATTAGCCGGTGACAAGTGTTCAGACACGTACACAGCTTGCTCGTTACCCGAAATTTTAAGGTGGCATGTGTTTAGTTTTTTGTTACTGTTTATCTTGTTGAATTGTTTTACATCAGCCAGCAACGAATCACGCATGCGTGGGCTCACAAGCTTGACAACGATAGATCGAGGCCTTTCAGAGTCTTTGTTTAATTTGGGTACTCTGTGGAGATCCATAATATCGCGTTCATTTAGGTTGCTCGATACCGTATTCAACAGATTTTTTACAATGGTTAGAAGGTTTTCACTTTTACTCTCTGGTACACATTGTAATTCCACGTTACAGCTTCGGGACTGCTGTTCAATAGCTACTAACTTTTGGTTCACTTTAGTCACTTCGCTGCGCAGAAATTCATTCTCTTTCTGAAGATTGTCTATAATTTTCAGCTTCTCGTTAAATATTTTGTTGAGATCATCGTATTGAGCGCATACATATTCCACGCTGTTCTTGAGTTCATCCACAGTTTTGTTGATGGACTTGGTCTCGGACTTTATGTTAGCCACATCAGTTAATATTTTATTAGTAGCTTCGTGTAATTTTTCATCGATATACTGTTTGAGCTCTTCAATTATTGCGCGGTTGGAGTCGTGGGAGACGTCGGTGATATTTGGAGAAACAGGGTCTGCGACCCGTGATGGCGTGGTGTCACGTTTATTCGTTGATTTGCAATCGGGACATTTCCATGAGCATTTCGTTTGTTTGGACTCCTTTGCAAAGTTTTCGGCACTTATGTTAAGGCATTGATAGTGGAAAATAGTTTGGCATACCGAACAATTTTTCGCCTCGCTTGAAATGACGTTTTTCTTGCACGACTTGCACCTCATGATTCAGAACTCTTCGTCTTGCAAATCTATGGAACACCTGCTACAATCTGCCGAATACCCTTATTTTCTATCACCTAGCGCGATCAATTGAACAATCAAATTCTTCTTATAGTTACTCCGCTTCTGCCAGAAATCACAGTGACATCCTATTTTCCAGCGCCTGCCGTTATTCACTGAGCAACTCGCTTTTTCATGTATCAGAAAAGCGCCTGCCGTTATTCTCAGAGCAACTCGCTTATTCTTATATCAGTAAAACGCCTTTCACAATTTACATAGCAACTCACTAAATACTATTTAAAAAAGCGCCTGCACAGAATTTTGGAGCAAAATGTTTCACAGCTGATTGTTATTGGTGTAAGACAGGTTTTCTTACTTGTTGAGGGTAGCACAATAATAATGTCTGACGAAAACAAAGTTTGATTTAAGATTTAGCGATGGATAACTTAGATTTTTAGTAACCAACACTTTGTTCATAGCGCACAAACACTGATAATCACGTTCACACACTTTTATAACTTTAATAGCTGGTTTTCTACGTAAACTAATTTAATTTATCGGAGCAAAATTTTATATGGCCGTCCACAGAGAAGTCTACTGTCTACTCAATACTGTCTACGAAATATGTCAATATATTAAATATAAAAATATATTTAATACATTGACATATTTCAAAACAACCCTAAAACCCTCAGCTAAACCAAATACCCCGCAAGCAAAATCCACAGTCAAAACTAGTACGACAGCACAGATTTGTGGTATGCCAGGGATTATTCGTTTTAATTAGTTAATCCATAAATTAACTTTACAAAGCCAATTATCGGATGTTGTTATCTCCACAAACTCTACCTAGTTATTATCAACACGGTTGTTCGACTAAATTAATAAGGTTTTGTGCAGTATGAGAGCATCATTATACGATAATAGGTGTGTTAGATGATGTCCTGGAATAACCTACTGCCTTATGATAGAGCTAGAGGATGCTTGTGCTACCCCCGCACATTCATTTTTAATTTAACTCTGCATCTCTACGCTTTTCAAGGAACTTGCGTACATGTCAAATCAGCAAAACCAGCTTCTTGCGTCTCATAGTTTTGGCTGTGCGTTTTTTGTCAGTAAGACAGTAACGCAAGAAATTTATATGATCAGATAGCTTGTGTAGAGATTCTTTCTTTGTGTTGAAGAAGTATCAATGTGTTTCTCCGTCGTGGCAATTTCTGATAGACGATCAATCAATTATAATTATCGGGAGCAGGCACTGAAATGCTACGCTTAAAGCATTTTCTTTTCTTTCAAGGCCATATGTAAAAATAATCCATCTGATGTAGTATTATAAAAGCGATCGAAAATAGCTCATAGGCGTTCTTACACGACTGAAACAGCAGGAGGCTAATGTTAATATTTTTATACGACTGCACAAAAAGAAGCATTAGGGCTATTTATAACTATATATTTTTGACAAAAAGGACAATAAAATGTAGAAATCAGTAACAACCACTTGCCGGCAAAATTTGACAGAAACTTGTATTACCCAAAAGACAGTATTATGTAACGTCAAAAAAGATCACAAAAGCAGATAGGTGAAACAAAAATACCACAGAGTCAGACAACAAAATGCAGTAAAAAGTGAAATATCTGTACTCATAAGCTTTGTATTATAAACGTTAGGTATATTTTTTCCTTGCGGTAACAGATCCAACGATCTCGCTTTATTCTCGTTTCCAAATGCTCGTCACGTAGAGATCCCTTCACGCACTTGACTGACTCGCTTATGTAAGCCTTCTCAAATATACTAGTTTTTCGACGAGTTGACTTGATACAGATATGCTGGAAGTGCTTTGGTTGGCTGTTTAGATGAAAACCTGTTTGGTTCTTTGACTTTGATAATAATTTTTTTAGTCGATGTTAAATTTTACGGATTTTGATTGAGCCAAAAGTGCCGGTGTATTTAGTCTTGATTCAGATTTTCCTTTTTTTTAATATTTACGTGAATAAAAGGTCGACGATTAAATCTAAAATCATGAAAGTTTTATAGGACTTAATTTACTAAAATGTTTAAGCATCAGTTCCCCTGCCAATATATAGGCTTTTTTTGTTGACACCGGGGTTACCACCATCCAGCCGTGTGAATTTAAGCGACCGGGCTAGCGCTGGCGAAGGAGGTGTGTAGACCTCTCCCCTGGGAATGGGACCTATCCACAAAAACCACCGCAGCATCATATATTGCTCTTGATGGCGGGGTCACGCGAATCGCAGTTAGCATAATTTACCGCGGGCCCGTCATTGTACCAATGTATAGGCTATGGCAACCATTGTGAACGAAATTAATTGAAATTAAGTAAACTTTTTTTAATATTTGTTCAAAGTTTTTATAAAGATACATATATTTTTAAAGGAAACTTGACCAAAGATTAGACATTTTAAGTCAGTAATATCAAAGTTACACGACAACTATTTACTATCTGTATCTATACTGTACCCGTTGACATCAACGGGTTTCTTATTGGCTACTTGATAGGAACATTTATATCGTATATCCTACTTGTCTTATAGGCTAGGAATAGATAGCGAACACTGAAAATAAAGTTGGTCTATAGGTTATCTTTAGTGCAGGATATTGTACATCAAAGTAAATGTACACTAGAAACACTAAATATTATTGCATGTGCAAACACATTATTAATGCCATACTATAAACCATTGTGGGCTTGCCAAACACTAAAACGACGGACACAAAGAGTCGATATAGCCATAATATATTTCTTTTAAACAAACAAAGCACCAAACGAGCTTACGTCAAGCCTGATAAACTTCCAGTTGTAAATGTATGGAGAGTGAGTACATTTAAAAGTAAAGTAGAAAGTATCTAGATTTGAACTTTATATACTTACTGTGAATACCGATGGCACAAACAATTTCTATTTCCCGTAAATTATTTTAGCCTAGGTTGAGTGCAGGAGTCAACCGATAGGCACTTCACTCATTAAGATTTAATAGCGTTATTGGAAATAAATGAAATATACATATCTACATGTTTTTGTATTTTAACCGTTTAGTATGGACGTCACATTTTTACAACATTACTGTGGACGTCTAGTCTCACAGGCTCCGGACGAATGTTGTTTCCTAAGTTTAAACTGCTCAGTAGCTTCAGTTTTAGTAGTTTAAAGGTTAAATATAATACACATTATAATATTTGATAGACTAGCTCAAACACGATTCTGCCATTTGGTTATACAGAATTAAACGAACAACGAATACAGAAAAAGAAATACAGTTTATATGTACAAGTAGCAACTTCAAATCCTCTGTAAAAGTTTGGCCAAGCTGCATAGCCAAAATTCTATTCGAACTGCAAATATTCTGTGTTTCATATCTCAGAACTTGTAGATTCAAAGGACCATTTCTCTTGTATTTTAACGAACTACATCCGTGTCATTACAGATAGTTCTAACTTTTTGAAGCTCTGAATCCTGAATTAACAAACACAAGAAACAGCAAGAGCAACTCAGAAGATAACTACAAACTTTTCTCATAATTTGTACTGATATTGCAAATAAGGAGTTAAGATCGGGAATTAACTCTGTCATAGTTTACCGCTACTACGGGTACTGTTGAGACTATTCAGGTTTACTTGACTGTATAAATTTAAACAATGAAGATTAGAAGTGCGAATCTTCAAACCAACTGAAGTATAAAATACACGAAGTGATAAATATAGAATTGTTAGGTACACAAAGCCTCAACTATGTACTACTAAATAAAAAATATATCTACAAAACAGTGCAGATTTTTAAATATTACATATTATATGATAGTATTTTTACATAAATATTCATAATTATGATTCTTGTTTTTGTAACTCATCCATTAAGTCCATGTTAGACGGTCAAATTGTCCAGGAACTATTGCATCAAGTGAGATGTGATCTTTGATAAAATTATTAAAACGGGTAAGTAACTTCCATCTTCTTTAAGTCTCTGAGGAGATATGGAAGGTGTTTCGCTTTATATGGCAGTATAATAAAACCTTTGCACAGGCGCAGTGGAGAGCAAGATTTTTGCAAAGTTCATATTAACAACTCCGCCGATAACAGTGCCAAGAACCAGGAACTCAGAAATTCGTACAGTCGCAGAAAAAGTATCGTGTACCTGATTGGATCAAAGTTCATGATTGTAAAACATGAGTATCTTATATAATTGACCTGATCTACATCTTGCATCATAGTGATAGACAAACATTGTAATTATTTTATGCGGTGCTAATACGACCAATGAAATTCTAGACCATAACATAAAAATCCGTGCCGTTTCAGTGTCTAGAGAGAAATTTTAAAAACCACAGCAAATTCGTGGAGCCCATCAAACAATTTTATGTAGCTGCTCAGAAGACCGTTGTATTTGAAGAACACTGCATCTGTTTTCTTCGAACTATTTATGCCGAATTGGTTACTGCGATAGTCAGTGGGAACACAGTGCAACAAATCATGGTAGCAGATAGAAACAATACTTAATCTGTGACAAACAAACAAATAAACCAGAGAGCTCTACTACACGTCTCGAAAACTTTTTAACAGCTTCGTCTCTATGATAAGCACAAGTTGGCTCTATTTCGGGACTTTCCCGCGGCGAGGAATAGTTTGTTTTGTTGTTGGTAGAGAAACTATGTAGAGTTGTAGAGTTCGGACTATTTCTGGCTATTATAATGTTGTGGCTTTTAGGACGTGGGGGCATATAGTAGAACATACTACTTTGAAGTACGATAGAGTGGCAGAGACGGGTTATAGAGACGCTGGTGTCGTCACATTTGTGAACTGTTTTGATTAAAATTCTTTGACGTCGTTGCTTTGAGTCAAGCTCGTAAACTTGAAATTGTAGAGTTGTAGAGAATGGGAACTTCATAATAATTGTCCTGAAGGAAAATAGTTTATGTTGGCTGTTTAATGTACGACACAACGTGTGGTGACGCGATGTTTTAAGAGAACGTTGGAATGTTCTACTACAACATGCAATATTACGTAATTTAATTTGTAAATAATTATGTTGACTGGTTGTCATAATATGTGGTTATACAAAATAGACACATCTCAAGACAATGGTCTACATACTCATCTAAGAAAAATAATTTAACTTTATCATAATTATTCTTACATTTAAGTCTTCATGTTTCTATATCCAGGATATTTTTTATGAAATAAACTGGTACAATGCGAACTTTTGACTTATACTCGTAAAATATTTTATACTTAACTCGGGAACAATTAGTTCCATTTTATTGTAGACATGACTGTGTGAATATTAATATCTGGAACAATTAGATTTTACCCAGCGGTATCCAAATTTCTTCCACAGTAGATTTATAGTGATGAATGGGTACAGCAACCCCATTTTTACTATAATGAATAGGAATTGAGCTAGATTCTTATAAATATTTATTTCAATTCATTATATTAGTATTTTTGGATGCATCATTAAGATTATGCACCATTGTGGTCCTGGGTGGCCGTCCATAGTAAAATGGATTCAAATAAATACTAACACTTGAATTTTAGTTATATGCAAAACCCGTAAAGTTACAAAACGTATACCGCAAACTGTTATTAGTCACATGTGTCGTGAAATGCAAAGTAAACCAAAGCACGCAAATTTCAACCGGGAGGATGGTTACCGTTTATCTACATCTTGGAATCCTGTCATCAGCAAATGTAGACACTGACGAGGTGACATTACGCGCCAGTGTGTAGATACCATTAGTGTTGTGTGTCGAAGTACCGACGGTTCCGAACATATTATAAATGTTAATAATTGTGAAGACCAGGTGAGGGTAGTTTCCAAAACCCGCACATCTCGGAGGCAGCGCTGACGAACATCAGTCATCCCGTGACCACGGCTGGTGTAACCCATGCCGAAACGTCGGGGAAAAAAAAATAGAAAGGTATTTCATCTTTCTTTTCGTTCATTAACACGATTCAGACCCGTTACAAAATCTTGTGCAAATCGTGGTAGTTTAAAAGATTTTTCTATGATTCGTGGGAAAATAATGTCAAAGACAGCAAGTGTCTAATTTCATTTACTTCAGTCTTAATATCTAAAACTAGGAATAAGAGTCTTATATGTACTAAGAATAACCCTGCAGAAGCAACATATTCACCCATTTTATAGAGCCCTCGAGGCCACAATAAAATAAATCATATTATAACTAAAACAATAGTTTCCACAATTGGCACGTGAAAGCAGTTACTTTATTCTGTAAATAGTTTCGCACATATATGGCAGTAATTGTATCACATTGAACACTGCCAACAACTGATAAATTATAGAATTTAATATTTGTATATTTAGTGAAATGTAAGAAGAAATTTATTTAAATAAACACATTTTATACCTAGTGCAACGTTAGCTTTTAACGATTTTATTTGTCTGTTATGATGACAATAAATTAACATACATGTAAAATTAAAATAATTAGACCATTTCTATGCTTTTCAAAAACAAGAAGTCAAACTTGAGTTATCGCTCGGTCCAATGTTGTTATCTTCTTCTCTTTGTTTTGTACAATTTTGCAGCAGTGTTACCTATCTTAACTTTACCACCGTATAGTATCCTTTTCATGGTTTTACTGTACTGATAGCGACCAGTAACCTTTTAATCCTGACCCATGAATTTTATAAAAAGTTAGCATCGTGCTATAGATCACCCCAATAAGTGTCATTAGCAAATATAAATGTCTATGTCAGTCATGTCGTATGCTCAGCAGTGTCTCCAATTTACAAAAACGAATGAGAAACAAGAAAATAAGTAATTCCAGTAGTATATTTACCACATCTGCAGACTATTTGACAAAACTTTTGAGCGTCATAGTGGCAAATTGCTCTAAGTTCAATTGAAAGCGAACTACTTTTACTCAACAGTTTATGGGCCATTAGAGGACAATGCCCGCGGTTTTGTTGTCACAAACTTCTATAAACTGCAGCCAATTTTGATGAAGAACTTTTGTAAATTGATATTAAAATTGTAGGTTGTTGAACAATGTTTTCATTGCGCATCTCTTGATATTTTTTATGTAAAAGTGTAAGCACAATAATGTATCGAACTTGGAAATAGAAAAATCTCCACCGACATGCACATAAAAGATGCTTTTGTGATTTTACCTCATTTAACACACAAATACAGGCCTCACTAATCACTAATAAACTGAATTGGAAGTAATTTGTCGAAGGTTTTTCACTACACTAGTAGATCTCTGATTATGTATGTTGACTTTGATATGTAGATTAGAAGATAGTTTACCTGCCACTCAAATATCAGGTATGACTTTATCTTCTTAATCAATCATTGCTATTCTTGGCTTGACATTTACAAAGGAAACACCGGATACAATTAGTCCAAAGTTATTTTGTCTTTGATAATTTTTGTTCTATGTGATAATTGACTTAGCAACCATGGACGGCTTACTAATAGCAACCATATTCCATCACAGTAATCAATTAATACATCTTTTCTTCAAATAAATTGAGTCATGTTTTTTTTAAGTTTTCACCAATTCCGTACCTCTTAATTAACGAGAATAAACATTCCTATCACTAGTTGAGATTGGAAACTTCGAGTGGGCTCTCAGGCAAACGTCTCCGAGCGAAGTAACTGCAGTAAGCCACAAAAACAACAAAAAGGATCCTATTATATCTATATCATCATCAAGTGTCTAAGTCCACATTATTTCATATCTAAATAATTTACGTCCATAAAATCAAAACATTTCTAATACTTACTCTCGACCACTAACAGCTTACTTTCCTCTATTTGTATAATCTATTCCTAGCTTGACAAAATATAGTTTAAATATTTTCCCCTACCCGCAGTCTTCATTCCTCGCTGCTTGTCCACGGAAAAACATACATATGTACTTTTTTTTTTGTAAATACATACATTTTATACATAGAAACAACCCAGACCAAGACAATGCACACACATGTTTGACTTGTTTTGTTTTTGCTGGCAACCCCAGCAACGTAAAAAAGTGCAAAAAAGATTCTAACAAATTTTAGTAGTAAAATATTAGAAATTATCTACAAAAAGTGATTACATTCTTATACATAACCTCCAATTAGTGCTGCAGGATATTGTCATCATCTGTCTGGCTGAAACTGTGAGTTGAAACTTGATAACAAAGTTTACAAAATATTGAACAACACCCACACACTCACACAATCAGCTGATGACCAGCTGTTTTTAGAGAAGTGTACATATACATGACTTTTTACACACTTGTACACCAATAACAAATAATGCCTCAACAATAATGATTTGACAACCAACGACCAAGATTATTTATTTCGAAGTACCCTCAACGACATTAATAATTTTTATTTCACTCACTCAATTGATTATAATAAAATCCTGACATTCTCGATTGACGCATCTATACGGATCAAAGACAAACTCAACTTGACAAATAATTAAATTACTGGATGACATATTCGCACAACTATATTGTGGACATTTGATAACAGAGGGCATTAGTAGTATTTAACATAAGGAGAATTTAAATCATTATTTTATACTTTCATCTTAATAAAATGGAGTCAGACTACAGCAATGTTGCTCATCGTAAACCTAGCCGAACAAGTTCATTAAATGACCTCACAAACTTAATAGCTAGTAACGAGAAATCTCCATTAGATACTACAATGATGAGCATACCAGATAGCCTACATGACAACAGTGGCGTTTTAACTGATCTCCATGAACAAATTAAATCGTTGACAATGCAGTTAGCGAGTGCTCATCAGGAGATAGAAAATCTCAACATCGAAAACTTCAGACTGAATGATCTTCAAAATATGACTAAAACAGCAAACACATACAAAAAAATCTGATTAACGCCTGAAAATAAAAGCATGGCAGCGGTATCACGTTCATGCAAAACATTGCGCAAAATAAGCGAGTCAGAATGTCACAGTAAAAATAATGAAACATTATCAACAGAGGCAATTAGTCTTGATAGAGCCCAGAGTATACCCATACCCACAATAAAGAAACACAAACTACTGACAGCACTTCTCAGATTACACATAATTATGTCAAAAGTAAAACCCACATATACAAAAAATAAACACTGTAAACCTATTATAAAACCAGAACGGAAACATAAATTATGTATTCTGAGCACCGATAACTCCAAATGGCGTTTATCAGCCATTGAGGATAATATCTTCTCGGACTATTTTGACTACTGTCACTATATAGTACCAAGCATTAGTGATCTACTACACAACATAGAACAAAAGCTAAAGGACTTTACACTAAATGACTATTGTTTACTTTTCCTTGGAGAGAATGTCATCAAATCAGAGAGAAACAGTGTGGATATTATAAGTACAATAAAAAATGCTCTTACTAAAATAAATCACACGAACAAGATAATTTGTGTACCTACATTCATATTAGTAGCTCCCATATACTACAAAGTGGAAATATTCAATGACCTTTTAAACCTAGACACACAAAATGGACTCTATGCATACACTTTTGACAGTAATCGTGACTTAACGTTTGACATGTTCTCCTACACATCAGGCAAAATTAATAAAATCGGAATGAGAAATATTTATGACAACATTATGAAGAATATAATAATTGACTACAAAACATATGGACTTATAGAACATTGTAAGCATGACACAACCATACTACAAGCTGACACTGAAAACGAAATACGGTTATTTCTCTGACAAATATATGCTAGTTCTTCATCAGAATATTGCCGGACTTTTAAATAAATCTGATACCTTACTCATTCACTTACAAGAATTAGAAGACAACAATAAAATAGTAGATGCCTTGTGCATAACTGAACATTTTATGATGGCGGGAACCGAGTCAAATTTAAATATAAATAAACAGTCGGAATATCAGCAAAAGAGGAGGAGCCTGCATACTTCTGAGAAAAGGATACAACTTTAGGGAATTATTATAAGTAAAGAATTTTTCGATCAGTAACTTATTTGAATGCTGTGCAATCGAACTCCTCGACTATAAAGTTGCTATCATATGTATATATAGAGTACCAAAACAATATAATTTATATACATTTTTTAATTGGCTTGAGAAAGTCTTGCATTGTACTTCTAAGTTAAAGATGAACAATGTCCTGATTGGTGGTGATTATAATATAGATGTATTGATTAGAAATAATATTACCTTAGACTTCGAATGTACATTATTAAATTATAATTTTAAATTAGAAATTTATGAACCGACGAGACTGATTAGTCGTTTTTGCACATGACTTTAATAAGAGTTGTAAGACTAGTGTTTTAGATTTAGGACTCTCTGACCATACTGCCCAATTAATTAAAATACCTGTTAAAAAAATAATGGCTTTAAAATTCTGGCGAGTGCTTAGACGCGATTATAGCTTGGACAATATTCGAAAATTTAGAACATGCATCAGTAGCCTGTCATTTTCTGACATTTACCATACAAATGACCCAAATATGGCCTACAATTATTTCATAGAGACCTTTAAATGTTTTTATGATTTGTGTTTCCCACAAAGACTTTTTGTAATACATGTAAAATGCAAACCTCAATGGATATCGAGTGGCATTCGTGCCTGCAGTAAAAAGAAGAAGAATTTGTTATGGCAATTTAGACTGAACCCCACTACTGAAAATAAACAGAAATATAAAAAATATTGTAAATATTTAAAAAAAGTTATTTCACTAATAAAGCGTGCACAAAACAGTTACCGAATAAAATTATCTAATAATAAAAGCAAAGCAGCATGGCGAATAATAAACAAATGCATATTAAAAATGCCTGAAGAATCGATCGCTAATATTAAAATTAATGACAATTACATCAAAGATCCAATACAAATAGCTAATGAATTTAACAATTGTTTTATACAAAAAGTCAAACCAATTCAGGGTGCTGGTAAAAACGGTAAAAGTTTAATTCATTCTCAAATAAATTCATTGTTTCTCGCACCAAGCACGCCCTGGCAAATAAATAAATTAATTCGAAATTTAAAAAGCACCAGTAGTGTGGGACATGACGGCATTACTAACAAAATCATTAAGTCAGGGAACGAAGAAATCTGTCATCACTTAAGTCATATTTTGAATCTCATTATCTCAACAGGAATATATCCAAAAGATCTTAAGTTAAGTGCCATAAAGCCCGTTTTTAAAAAGGAAAACAAGCAATTATTGGAAAACTATAGACCCATTGCCTTAATACCCATATTTTTGAAGATTTTTGAGAAGTATCTTTATAATGAAATAAATGATTATTTTGAAAAAAAAACAACTTCTTTGTAAAGAGCAAAAGGGTTTTCGTCAAAATAAAACTATTAATATGGCCTTTTACGAATTCATAAAAAATTTTATAACTCACGTCGACAAAACATCACCTGTCTGCGCTATATTTTGCGATATGTCACAAGCCTTTGACTACGTAAACCACAAAATATTAGCCAGTAAACTAGACGCGTATGGCATAAGAGGTAAAGTGCTAGATTTAATTAAATCCTATCTTGAAAACCGCCAACAGGTCACTGAAATCACTAGATTAAATCTAAAGACTAAAATTGAGGAAACATACACCTCAATGCAGCGCTATGTGCCATACGGCGTTCCCCAAGGCAGTGTACTCGGACTTCTATTGTTTATTATTTACATCAACGACTTGCCATGTGCAACGACTCAACAAATTACATTATTTGCTGATGATAGTACTGTGACAATTGCACGCAAGGACATTAATAACTATAATTTTGACATTAACAATTCTTTGACATCTATAATCTCATGGTTAAATAATAATAATTTGAAAATTAATATGAATAAAACTAATTTAATGCATTTTGGCCAAATACTTCCTGATCCGACAAATATTAATTTAGCTTACGATAATTATATTGTAAATAAAGTACATACTGACCGTTTCCTTGGCTTAACAATAGACAGTAAACTTAATTGAAAAGAACAAATTGAAACACTTTGTAAGAAAATCAGCAGCCTGTCATATGCACTTTATAAACTAGCCCCCACTATCAACACTGATACACTACTCATGGCATATTATGGTCTTGTTGAGTCTGTACTCAGATATGGCATAGGTTTTTGGGGAAATTCTACTAATAAAGATATGCCATTTAAAATGCAAAAACGATGCATACGCGCTATGTTTGGGATCCAAAGCACTGAGAGTTGTAAGCCACTATTTATTAATCATAAAATTTTAACACTACCATCACTCTATATATTAGAAGTGGCACTGTTTGTAAAAATCAATGCACATATGTTTCTTAAATTAGCAGATACTGTTAAACGTAATCGTCGCGACAACAACAGACTTTGTATCCATGCTGCTAAAACTGCGCTGTTGCATAAAAGCATAGTTTGTATGGGTCCAGTAATTTATAATAAAATTCCTAATAGCATTAAGCAGTTAAATAAAGACTTATTTAAGAAAGCATTAAAGCTTATGTTGACACAGAAATGTTACTACAATATTCATGATTTCCTAAATGACCAACCTCTGTAAAAATCAATTATTATTATTTTTTTTTTAATTATTGCTGTATCTAGTCATGTATAATAGTTATGAATTGTCTTTGTTATTTGATCATCAGTTTTTCCTTTTTATATGACTGCTTGCATTTGTACACCTGTAAAGGTCAAACATGTTGATACAAATTTATGTTTAAGATCTAATATGTATTTTGCACAATGAACTATTTTTCATACATGTTTCAGCAAATAAACAAATCTTTATCTTGAGCGGGAATCGAACCCGCGACCATCGGTGTAACAGTCGCTTACACTCCCGCTGCGCCAACCGGTCGTCGAATGTTTCCTTACAGTAAATTATTTAAAAAATGTCCTTTCTTCTAATGTCTATTGTATGTTCGTTTTATATATTTGGTGCATTACACCACCATAATTAAGTCATTTCTAAAATTTGTCTTGGAAAATTATTCATTGTGATAGATCTCATATTAATGTATCATTCAGTTCTTATCGAAATAAGTAAGGTAATTATATCATCCAAATAAACGAAAATGCGTATTTTGTTTGCCTGTAATTTTGCTGGTAAAATAAATACTATAGAACAACGATAGTATATATTATTATTTCAAGAATAATATACCTCCTACTTATAAAAACGAAATAAATTATAATTATTATTCTCTTTATTAACAGTATTCACAAAGTCACATTTTACATAATTAAACCTAATATATCAAAATAAATTTAACTATATAAAATAGGACCACGGAAACCCACCGCTGTCGGGTACAGGGACCAAGCCACCGGTGGTGAGGGCCTCAGAGAAAGGAACTTCCTCACGATGCGTGCCGTATCGAGAAGAACCACCTTCTGAATGAAAGACATGATCCAGCTGCCTAGTGCGAGCCTTTTTAGGTGTTGTTCGAGGCTCTTGGCGATTAATCCATTCACCGATACGACTATCGGCACAATGATGGCCGAATCCACATACCACATGTCGACAATCTCGTGAAAGCAGAAAAAGAGAAGGAGATTATCAGGCTAAAATAGTCCTGTCTGTAATGATAGACCGATCCCAGTACAACAGTGCACGACCACTTTCGAGAACTGAGTCGGGCACATATCTGTAGTGCGGTACCTCAGAACCAATGAGATCATATTTAAGGGCTAATTGCTGTTGGATTATCCTGGCCACTTGGTTGTGTCTGTGCAAATACTGACCATTGGCAAGACTCGAACAACCGGACACTATATGCCTGTACCGTGCCTCAGTATATTCTTTCGGTAGTTGTTTGTCATGACAACTTCGTCCATATTTGCAAAGACTTATTATTATTAAATTAAATGGTAGTTAGCGTGCCAACCAAGTTTTGTTTACTTTTATTAAGTAGGTAATTACTTGTATAAAGCCCTTACAGAGATCCTTTGACCTTCTATTGAGCCAGTGATAAATGTAAAAAACTGTATTCTGACTGATCCGCGTATTTTTTAATATTTTGCTGTCTATTGACGCACACGTACATTTTTTATTAAAATCCGGTCGTTTGGTCCATTTTGAAAGCGCAATGAAAAATGGCAAAGCTGTGTGTGCCGACGAACTATGTTGAACAATGTTCGTACGAGTATTATATATTACAGTTTTGTTTGTGTTTTCATCATTGATTTTAAAAGAATTTTCGTTTGTCGAGATATTTTGACGCGATTCAAGTCATAAAGCTACCGCGCGAATAGCATGCACATATACCTAGCTCTTGACCACGAACAAATAACTTGTACACACAGCTTGCGCAAGTAGCCCGCGTCTTTACTTGCTCCAGTTATTTGCACCATGTACAAATACAGGCGAGTAACTGGAACAAGTAGCTTGCGCATATTACTCACGCGTGTAACCCGCTCCAGCTACATGCTCCAGCTACATGCACCGTGTAGAAGCACCCTAAATGATATGTTTACGGTGCATATAACCCGCGCAAGTGCCTCAACATGCTCAAGCTACATGCACCGTGTACAAGCACCCTTAAAGCAAGCCATATCCTCTTGCTCTTTGAATGTCAGATTCTAGGAAGAGAGAAAAACGCCAATGTTTTCTTAAGCACATAAGTATTTTAAAACAGGTTTTAAGGGAATTCTCAGTACATTTCTTTGTGTCTATGAAACTACTCAACTGTAAGGGGTAATTGGTTGCCAAACGGTGTTTCTTATACTGCGGGGAAACTCATGCGCTCACAAAAACAATTTCAGATACTTGATTCAGTGATTCTAGAGTAGGACTAAAAAGCCATAATAAACTTTCATAAAAACATAGGGCAAAGTCAATGGGTTGCGATTTTCTTAAGTAACTACTACGCTACTATAGTTTGTGTGTGTTTTTGTTCAAGTCAACAAAACACACAAAACAAATCCTTTTATACCTGTTCGTAGAACATGTCCAAATATATCCATACATTATTTAAGCTCTGCATGGTCGATTTAATTACGTAGAGCCTAAAATGTTGACAGTTGATATTATTATGTTTAATGTTCTATGTATACACTAAGAAGGATTCTTAGTCGCAACAATTTATTTTCTAAAGGGCCAAAATGCATGTGTAAGGGCGATTTGAAATCCATAGTTTTTAAGTATCCTCTTTCTGGTTAGAAATACAGATATATCGGGGAAGTTTAAATTATAACCATAACGAAATGCATCATTAGGGGATTTTTATGGAATGTTATTATTAAGTAGCTAACAGTATCATGGAGGTCTCGAGTTCGATCCCCGGGTCGGGCAAAGTGTTATTGGGTTTTTCCGTTAGGAAATTCTCAGTAGCAGCACGGAGTCTGGTAATGTGCCCGGTACGGCAATAGGCGGCAAAAAAAGGGGGCGACCTTTTGCGTAGGACCAAAATAAACCTGGCGAAATGTGGGTGTAGCAATATACCTCTGCCTAACTCTTCGGGGATATAGGCGTGAGACTATGTATGTATGTAAGTATATCTTCGCAAGCGCAGCCGTCAGCTACATCAACAACTGATTGCTGCTGCATTAATTAGAAGTACAATGTGATTTTCAAATAAGTTTATTTTTAAGCTAATTTGAAAATCACTTTTAAGACTGCTTCAGTGGTCCAGTGGATAGCAACTGCTGATCAGCAGTACGACCCGGTCCGGCAATAGGCTCGCCCCCTATTACGTGGGACTTCATGGCGAAATGTGGGTGTAATATTACACCTCTGCCTACCCCTTCGGGGATAAAAGGCGTGAGACTATTACTTTCAAACCAAACAATAGTTATGAATGCGGTGTTCGAATATGATGACATTGAGTAAAAGGCCAAGGGATTGGGGCGCGGCTAAGTATCATTTTATTATATTTTTCACAAGAGGTGCGAAATGCCGTCCCATCCTCTTGATTGTGAAGTTAAAGGCCACTCCCAAAGTTATGTGCATATTAAAAAGTCAATCACTGTCGAGTTCAGTGACGAAATGCAACAAAGAAAGACCTGTGATTAAAACTGGCCTATAATGGCCCCTGAAGAGTCCTAAAAAAGATTTTTATCTGTATGGATTATGTGAAAAAGTTTATCTTACAGAGATGTTCTATGTCCAGCGTTAGAACAGTTATTGCTCAGTATTATTATTATCATCATTAATAGCTTGCTGAAGTCTTTCAGTAGTCCGTATTCATTGTTAGATAATATGTGCCTTCCCAGTGAAATCCGAAAAGCTTAACTACTAATTGTATTGACTTCTTATTATTGCATCATTATGTAATCATTAAATGTGCAAAAAATAACGAATATTTCTTTTAAATTTAAAGATCTTTTTTTTCTATTTATTTGTTTACATTTGAAGTATTGGGAGTTTAATTAGCATTGTTAATTTATAAAATGTAACTAAAATAGGTATACTAATGTTTTCAGTATTCTAGATAGTTATAGTTATTATAATAAACCGTATCAAAGTTACAAAAATACAATGATTCCTTCAGTTAATGATGTGTACAATATTCAATAAATTAAGTAGGCTAGGCTATGACGATATTAGTAATGGTTTGTAGACAGTTGTTTAAATAGATTATTATTTATTAAAAACATGAATAGTGTTTGCTTGTTCCGAAAATGTTGCTACTTACAGATTTTCTTATAACAAATTCGTTCACCTTCAAAGTAAGTTTATCGTGACTTGCTGACTTTATTCTTACCTGTAAAGAAAACAAACAATTTTTAGTATTTAAGTATATTTTTTAAGTCATATCGCTAAAAATATAGGCTGCTATTAAAAATTCAATTAACTACATACAATTAACAAAATCCATCCATAACTGAAACAATAATTTATGTAGCCGACGTCAACCCATAGTAACGTCTCGTGTGGGAATCGAACCCACAAGACTAAGCAGTTCTAAATGGCGAGGCAACTGTTTAAACCACTATACCATTCGACGTGCAATCAAATTGTACTATTGGTGTTCTGTATCGTTTTCTACTCTTCCAGATGATAATGTCACGTTTTACATTCTAGCTTATACATACACAAGACTTCGCTCACGGCTTCACCCGCGAATATTTTCACCCTTAATCCCCAATCGTCTCACACTGTTCTCCTACGCTCCCAAAGGAATATACATATTAAATTGCGGCCTCTTGAGCTGAATAGTTTTGGCTGTGCGTAAGTAATTATCTGCCAGACAATCAGTTATGCAAGAATTTTATATCATACTAACTGTCCCGGCGAACTTCGTACCGCATTTTTTTTAATTTTTAATATTAACATCTTTTTGTGAATTTAACCCATTTTCAAGTCCCCTTAAACACACACAAACAATTTCATCAAAATCGGTCCAGTCGTGTAGGAGGAGTTCATTGACATACACACGCACACAAGAAATATATATATAAAGATCAGCCGGGAAATATCCACTGCTGCACATAGGCCTCCCTCGAGTCTCTCCATATGGCGATCTTAAGCCAAATCATCCATCATTTCAAGCATGCATCCAAAAATTTTATATAATACTAGAGGACGCCAGCAGCTACGCCTGCATTTTTTTTAAATTTAGGTACCCATTTTGGCCGATCCCGTGGGAATTTCGGGAAATCCCTTCATAGTGCACCCCTACGGTCCCCAAGGAACATACATACCAAATTTCAGCTTCCTGCGCCTAATAGTTTCGGCTGTAGCGTGTCTGTCAGTCAGTCAGTAACGCAAGGATTTTATATATTAAGATGTTGATAGTTATCACTTTTTGATCTGCGTTGCGCTCCTTTCTGTGAACATTCTAGTGTTCTGATATGTAGAAACATAGCCTTAGTAACTATATACAGGAAGAGCTTAGCGTAATATTGTATACTTAAAGTAACTTTGCCTGTGAAGAGCGTAATTTCCGAAAAACCAAAGGCAATCAATCTGGTTAAAGACCTTCAATCCCGAGAAAATTGTAGCTTGATACCTTTACTTTGTACTGTTTAATGAAAGGCGCTAAACACGGTTTAACAGTTTTATATAAAAGAAAAAGGTCACTCAATCTTTAACTTAATACGAAATCTTTATGTTAAAATCATTAATCCACTTAGATCACGATGTAAAGCGAAAAGAGTTGATATATAGAGCCAATTTTTGAAGGGTGGGTGTAATATTTACACCTCTGCCTACCCCTTCGGCGATACAGGCGTGATACTATAAATAAAAATAAAAAAACAAAAATTTTGACGATTTGGAAAAAGTTTGCGATACGGCCAAAATAGATCCAGAAGATAGCACTGTGGTGGATATTGTTATTTTCGTTTTTAGTTAATACGCTGGTATAGCGTAATTTTGGTAGGACAGTGAAACCTGGCATTCGCAATTGTGAAGATAGATTGAATAGAAAATTACCCAAAGACGTGTTATGCGGTTGGAAGTTACATGACTACTTAAGGCAAGTAGATCATCAACACCTTCTCAACGTTATCCCAGTTTCATCTAGAACTTTTACCTTAGAGACCGGGGTGTACGCATTTGACATTTGAAAGAGTCTTCGCTGGCAACACTAGCGAGCAGTTGTCATTTCAATACGTGTATATAATTTAAGTGATAAAAATTGTTTTATGTTGTTTAAAAGGATTAATTCCATGTGGGAAGTGAAGTATATACCCATAAACCTGACCAATAATTGTTGGTGTATCTATAGATAAAAGGACTACTGACAAAACCTCGCTAGAAAATTTGTGGCGGACTAACTGTCAAAGTAACGGATAACAGAGACGAGATTTAAAATCATCTGTAAATCCGGGGAGTATTGTTTTCATTATTCTTTACATAATCTTGTACCGTTTTATTGTATATACTTACTACTAACGAAAATACACTATACATCACATAAACTCTGCTCATTATATGTGAGCGACGTCAATTACAATACACAGCGGCACCGTTTGTCTCCTTTTGCTTGACAATTTGTGGAAGCAAAATCGATGACGAAAAACATTTGCCTCAGACACCATATACTACATGACACACTATACACAATACATAATTATTTATTATAAAATATATTAAAGTACAGTAGTGTTACACAGGCCCATTTATATAAGTACCTACATTCCAATTTTATTGATATTTCAAACTTTCATTGTATTTTTATTATTTTTTATAGTGAATTACAATAAATTACCAATAAGTAATACTCATCTTCTTAATTGCATATTATTGTTTTATAAATATAACAAACTTATTATGTTCATTTCTTTTCTATGAATAGAATATCAAATTCCCCAATACTTGGTACCTATTTAAAATAAACTGTTCCTAAATTTATAAATTTTTAGTCTCTTTTTCTTTTTATGATCTACCTACAATATTTCCTTCTCAACTTTCTATCCACCCATTTCATAGTTTCCCTCAGCTGACTTCACTCACTCTTTCTTATATTTCAGGTGCCTACGGGGTAATTCTGTGGAAATGATGACCCGCAGAATGGCAGTTCTGGAGGACAGACTACAGACCACGCTTAAGGAATTGGAATGCTCTAAAATCCTGTGTAACCAGCTGCTACAAGAAAGGGAGGACAGCGAAGAAGAAGTTAAAAAAATTATAGACAAGAACACTGAACTTAAGGCACAGCTGGCTGAAATGCACATTCACCATCACGAAATCCTAGAACAACATGAGCAACTGCGACTGACGGTGTCCAACTTCCAACAGTGCATGGACACTCATGAAGAAGCTCTGAGACATGTTGCTGAACTGGAACGTGAATTGAGTGAAGCTCATAACACCATCTCCAACATTAAAACTATTAAACACAGTGAACAGATTGCAAATACCTGCAGCCTTTATCATGAGTTGGTTAGTAGTGAGCCTGATCATGTGTGTATTAGGGAGCCAATTGTGACAATAGATCTGACCAGGGAGGATACCATTCTTATGAGACGCAGCTTTTCTAGTCATAAAAAACTGAAACGCTATATTAAAGTTAATAAATTAATTAAAAAATGTCATAAATCCATAAGGAAATATAATGTGCATAGGGTTAATTTAAATCTCAGAAAACAGCGCATAAACTTAATTAATCAACTATCTGAGTATTCTAGTAATTTGGAACAAAGTAGGTTAGTGTATAATACTGATACTCATCGCTTGAGGGAAGAACTGTTACTTAGAGAAAGCACCTTAAAGGACATTTTCAACAAATACCAGGCTTCTCAACAAGAGCTGAGCAAGTGTATAGTGGAGGCAGGTGAGCTCGTAGACTTGGTGAGATGTAATGCAGAAATGTATGAGTCTCTGACCAATAAGCTCTCATGTTCTTGTACTCACACTATAATCCCAACAGAGCCATTGAGTACCGTACTAGCTTAACCTGAGAATTTTTCTAATAATTTACAAAACCAATCGCCTTTGCAATCAAATATGATTACATCTAGGCTATCTACATCAACAAATAAAACCTACATCTTTTCTGATAGACTAGGTCATAATTTTGGTAGTCTTCTCAGTGAGTATACAAATCAGTGTGTAATGAATTATTGTAGGCCAGGGGATAGTTACACTAGTTTATTGAATCAAATTAGGTTACACCCCTTAGATGAGAATAGTACAGCCATATTATTGTTTGGTAACAGTTTAACTGTAAAGAGACAGGATATCATAGAATGTGTTGAAGTGTTACTAGAACTTAATTCAAGATTTAGGTGTAAATTTATTTTATGTGCTTTGCCATACGCAAATAACTTAACACATACAGAAAACATGCACATACACACATTAAATATATTATTGTATAATATAACTTGTCGTCATAGTGACGCAATATTATTTTTTGACGCTAATAAATTTATTAGTAAATTTACTTTAACAAAAGATACAATGTATCTGCCATTTTATATTAAGAGACAGATTGCTAAGCTATTAGCATACAATTTACAGCAAGGCAGAGAGCCTTGTGTTGACAATTTATTTGATAGGGTTAGTAGGTACTTGTACTAACAACGTTTTTATTGACACGTCTTGTGATTTAAACTCCAAGATAGGACAACAGTTAGGCTGCAGTATTTGAATATAGTGCACCAAAACATGCAGGGCCTAGCTGGCAAAGAATTAGAGTTAAGTTTATTTCTAGAAAAATATGATGTTAAGGTTTTGTGCTTAACTGAACATTGGTTAAAGAACCATGAGCTTATTATTATAAATCAATATTATACAGTGCAGAGTTCGTATATAAGAATGCAGGCTATTAGAGGCGGTTCTCTCATAATAACTTCAAATTTATTAAAATGTAAGGAACGTAAAGATATTGTTAATTTATCTATTGAGCGCACTATTGAGTTGTCCTGTGTGGAATTAGACCTATATATAGTAATTTGTGTATATCGACCTCCGTCTGGTGACTATAATCTATTTGAGACTTCCAGAAAAACTTAATGTTTCCCTGGAAATCGTCAGATAATCTGCTATCAAACTCATCTTTCTTTTCCTCTTTTTTCCTTTTAACCATTTCTTTCACTATTCTTTTTGACCTAACAAACTCCTTTTTTGCTTCATCTATGTCTACACTCGTTGCTTTTCCCATTCTTACATTTGCTCTGGCAGCCAACCAATCTGACCAAGCTTTCTTCTTCTCTGACACTGCTGATTGTACATCCTTGTCCCACCATGTATTCTTAACCTTTCGTATTTTCCTTCTCTTGATCATACCACATACTTCAGACGCTACACATACCACCTCTTCTTTAAAGGCCTGCCATAGTTCTTCCATATCATTTATACCATCGAATCTCTCAAATCTTGCTATCAATCTTCGTTTATACTCATCTTTCACATCTTTCTCTTGTAGATTTTCTACTTTTATTCTTTCCAAAACCCTATTTTCATTTCGTTCTCGGTGTCGCCATCCTTTAAAGAGCCCACTTATCCGGCTCAACACCAAGAAGTGGTCTGTGTGGATGCCGATCCCTCGGTATACTCTTGTATCCAACACATTCTTTCTCAATCGTTCATCTACTATCACAAAATCAATCATACTTCTTCTAACATTTTTCGCCTCTCGCGTATACATATGTATCCTTTTATGATCAAACATGGTGTTTGTCACACAAAGGCTCCACTCCAAACAAATCTCAAGCAGTGCTTTTCCATTTTCGTTCACACTCTCATCACCAAATGCACCTAACACCCTTTCAAATCCATCTCGCTTTACTCCCACCCATCCATTGAAATCCCCTAACAAGATCAATCTTTCATTATCCTTGCAGTTCCTCAAAATCTCTCTTAAATTCTCCCAAAACTCCTGCCTTTCGTCTTGCTCATGTTGTGACATACCCGTAACTATATTGACCGGGGCGTACACCCCCACAATAAAGAGACGAGTAAGTCCTACTTTCATTCTTATCCACAGTAGCCTAGCATTTACACATTCAAACTCTTTTACGCACTCATTCATTCGCGCAGACAGTACTACACCAACTCCCTTACAGGCTCTGGTGGTACTATCTACCTCAGACCAATACGCCGTATATACACCATGCTTGGTGGTGTCACACCCTTTTCTTTTTGTTTCATTCACACAAAGAACATCAATCTTTCTATCATCCATCATCTGACATACTTCATCCAATTTGCCGTTCATTCCTCCACCAACATTCAATGTTGCAAACCTGCTTTCCGTAGGCCGCTTTTCGCCCTCGCGGGAAACGAGACGTGACGGGTTGCGAACCGCGTCGCCGCCGTATGGAGAAGAATAAGTTTTTGTTCCCATAGCGCTCCCACGAGATTTAGGGATCTAGACGGTCCATCCCCGCAGAGCCCTTTACGGGGGTAAGGCGGAATATCAGCTGTGCCCTGTGACCACCAACACAGGCACCCTCCGTTTACGACCAGCTTGACCTCTGGCCACGAATCCCTCGGCACGGGTCGGTTCACACCTTAGATCGGGGTTTTGTTTCGGGTATGCTCCCTGAAAGTTGGTTTAAATTCGGAGTTTTCCTTCTCCTAGACAGGTTGCCAACCAAGGCTAACGAGGCCCATCTCCCCGAGGCCCATCTCCTGTAATGTATGTCACAATAATGAAATATAAAAAATTATGACATGCATTATTATTATGCAATTTATCTTATATGGTGTGTTAGAACATTTCTATAATCTTAGGTACTAATCACAGACTATTGGGATACTACGATACTAATAAAACAAACAATTGAATAGAGACATCATATTTTAAAACGGATGAATTAAAAAAACTCATTTACGTCATTTCTGTAGTTTAGGCCAACATTAAAGGTCGCTAGTGCTATGAAAACTTATCGTTCAAGAATTCTGTAAATGTAAACTGTACAAGCAGAAGTGATACAAGTGAGTGTTTTAAAAAAAATTGTACTTTCATTCATATTTTTCAAGAAAATCGGAGATCAAAACAGTGCATTTTGCTTAATTTTAGCCTGCAAATTTTCATTTATATCTAAAAAACTACTGTGAATATTAAAAAGATATATATGGCAAAAAATGCAAAAAAAAAAAATAAAAAATTCATGAAAATTTTTCGGAAAATTCGACCGCCCATGGCCTCAGTATCATGTACTGAATCACTGGTATCGGTTTTCGGTGCATCGTCCCTTACACACCGTACTTCTACTTGCTAAAATTATGAACATGTACATTTATGTTACTTGATTAAGGACATGTAAATTCGCACAATAATAATTTACACAAAAATCATGAACAGTACGAATATCAATTTGAATGACAATTTGGAGAGTAAAATTTTCAGATTATTATAAAAGCGTGAATAAGAAGAAAGGTATTTTTACATGTGAGTTATCATTAACATTGGCATCAAATTTGACAGGCTATTACGATTTTATACGGAATGACTATCATCTGACTAACGGGAACTAAAGGAGCCAATAATTTGAAATCATCGGATTTCAGAAGTCATTCTACTTGGAGTGGAACTTGAAACTAGCTATAAGGTTTTTCTGCTCGTAAGTAGGTTTACTGTATTGTAACAATATATCTTATTTGTAACATTATTGGTAAACGATTACCCTTACGAACGATTAAAACCAAATATCTCCGAAATCCAATAAGCAAACAAAAATCACTCCGAACAAATACATGTCATACATAATCGAATGTTTGACCCGCTAAATCACGATTCCGACCCCACTTATACCA
This sequence comes from Euclidia mi, assembly GCA_944739405.2. Classification (NCBI taxonomy): domain Eukaryota; kingdom Metazoa; phylum Arthropoda; class Insecta; order Lepidoptera; family Erebidae; genus Euclidia; species Euclidia mi. The sequence goes on along the minus strand of OX123207.2, from coordinate 10,833,746 downwards.
ATTAAGGAACCGTCGCACTCTAACCGATTGAAATTCTAACCAAACCAACTAACAATCCACCCCTTTTGCCCCTATATAGGTCAAAAAGCCTTCATCCTGAGGTCCAAATAGTTGTTTAATATAGCCCTTTTCGGCCACAGCGAAGTATGCCAATTTTGACCCTTTGCCCCCTAATTCCGTTCTGATTGAAAGTAAAGGTGAGATAAGGCTTTACATTTGTTGCTCGTTCAAGGGTTAATAAAGATTTTATTGAGATTCGTTTTACAGTGGCACTAAACTGTTTGAAACGTGCTTTGCAAAACTAGTGTTATGTTTATTGGTGACTTTATTCGGATAAAGATCTATTGTTGTTGTTTCTAAGTTTATCTCTATTGTTTAATTATTTTAGTGGCAATATACTAAACGTCCTCATTGACCTATAAATTTCTGATTCTACTGCTTAAATAATGAGCCTTTAAGTAACATTACAAAAGTAATAACATTAATAAAATCAAAATAATATTTGTAACATAAATATTATCATTTGATCAAGTTGAGAGGCTGCCATTTGAACATTTTATGATTTAGTTTTCCTCTTTGTTTTGTGCTAACGAGCTGTTAATAAAATAGAGGTTCAACACCGTCAGTAGTACATATTTTATATGGTCTACAAATAATAATACAATATACCTACGCAAAAAATTATATGTGTGTTATCTACTTGAGAGCTACTACCAGACTTCTTACATTCGTTATAAAGTGGCAAAATGATGCGGTCGATAAACACACTCATTAAACAGCCCTATATAAAAAAAATACTACCAAAATTTCCAGCTGCTGGGTACGGCTCATCTCACCATGAGAAGAGTAAAATCGTTGACGAACACACACATTTATATGTATAACGTATTTGCGAGTGTATCCCAACATAAATCTTTAATTAAAACCTTACAATGGCAGACTTCAAAGACAACATCAAACAAGAACAAGGTCAAGTTGACCGTATTGCCAACCGTCCGTCACATTGACAAGTTGGAATGCCTCAGCTCTTGTTTGGCAAGTTGGAGGTATTCACCGCAAGTTTGGAGGTGGGTCGCGACAGGTCACTTTGATTTACAAGCCACGTACGCTCCAGCAGTGACGTGCCGACTTTTCGCGATTTTGAACTTTAATAAAATAGGCTGGACTTGGTAGATAAACTGTCAATAGATTGTCTTAGAGTACTGTAGACCTTTAGTCGTTTATACTAGTCTCATCTAACAAAGTATTGCAGCAGAATTTGTGTCATAGTTTAGTGCAGTTCTTATGAACTGCATATTGGGCACGTCCGGAGGAAGGTAAGGAGCAAGACCAACAGTTTAACGTGTTTTCTTAGGCACACGGGGTATAAATGCCTGACCCTTTCAGCTTCTATTAGATACTTCTGAACAGAAATTCTTTATATCACTTTTAACCGACCGGGAATTAAAACTGAGACTTCATGATTTGCAATTGCTTATACACTTTACTGGACCACAGAGGCATTAGGTTATTAGGTCAACTGATTACATAGAACAGGCTTTCTGTGATAAAAATCTACAAAGATATAATAGTACTAAACCACGCAGTGTAGCAATGCAATTTGTTATTGAATATTTTTGAACAAAGTAACAATATATTGTACTTTCACACCCTTCTAACAACAACTAATTGTAAAAACAATAATATTTTACTACACCACACATAACATGAAAACCAATAAATAATTAAAACACTACAATGACAAAGTTCTTCAACTTTCCTATTGAATTAACTGCGGCCTCTCAAACCAAACTCTCAATAAATTACACAAGATAAATTCCAATAAATTAGTCTGAAGTATCAGTGTTTAAAATTAATATAAAATATCTCAGCATCGAGTATTTTAATATGAACTCATCAAGCGTGAATCTGCAAGTCCTTATCCAGACTAAAAGTACTCGAAGTGTTTGGATATTTCAGTTAATTATTTGAAACAGCAACCCGAGGTCTCACTACGAGCGGTTAGATGAATAGTTTAGATAGCGGGCGAGAGAATAACAGACATGTCTTATCTTGAAACTACAGTTTCTTAAGCATTGTTTTTGTTCTCTTATTTAAGTTAATTCAGTATAGTATAAAGTGCTTTAAATGATGTAAATGAATTATAGAATATTTTAGATAGTGATGCCTAACGGAAGTCAGATGTGACGGTTTTCACAATTATATTTTAATTTATGTATAAATATTTTCTAAGAATTATAATTCCCTGATCGCCTTAAAAGCACAGGTTTATCCTAGTTCAGGCATATACTTTTATATAAGGAACCTAAACTAAGTTTTTGTACTCTTAATAAGTAAACTGTACTATTTTAATTAACAGAATAAATTGAATTTGAATACTGTAGGTAGTATCTCAGCCCGCTTTTTGTGACTGTTTTCTAGAAATGTAAATCAAAAGATAAAAGGTATGACAAATTTTATTATTTATAATAATATATGTGGTCAGTGTTGAGTACACTGACCACATATATTATTATAAATAATAAAATAGTAATAGTAAGTAGCGAAATAATAATGAGAAGTAGAAGTCAGAAGTCATTGTAGAGCTCCTACCAAGAGGAGTCAAGCGATCGTAACTTTTCTAGATACGTTACAACGTTTTTTTGAACTCTCGTAAATTTGAATTAGATTTTTACAATTTTATTTTGATTTTGTTAAAATGATCTCATCTCCATAGAGGGTGTAGTATCCTTTTTTGCATATTCAATAAAAACTCGCTAATCGCTATCAATTGCACCCCACCCTTTCTCCTACATTACCCACCGGAATGTTTGAGAGCTGTTACAATTAATATTCAGATATTATCATAATTATATTACAACAAACTGTTTACTGGACAATGTTATTAAATTATTTCGTAAAATGAGTTTGTACTGAGAAACGGAGCGGGAATGCCTCAACAATGTAATTGAATTTCGGCAATGAAAGTTTCCTATGAATATTTAGAAATAAAAAGCTATTAAAGACAACCGCAAGTTCTTTAGAGGCTCAATTTTAAAGTGATAAGCCATGATTGATACGGCTTGAATCAGCAGGCTCTACCGGGGTTATACCCGCTCACAGAATATTGAAGTAAACTAGCAGTATTCCTACGGCTGCGATTCGTTCAGCGAATAGAAACGCCGGTAGTTCCGTTTTCTAACCTCTTTTTATTTCTTGTAAGGGATTCTCTAGGAAATGATAATGAGACAGGGGTTTATGAGACTCTCTTTCTGTATATTTGTGGATTACAGGTCGACACTCAACGCACTGCCTATAAGTTCATGAATCACTATGCTTCATACAGTAAAAGTTGAGTGTTATGCAACAAAGTTTTGGATCCACCTGGGAAATGCTAGAATAGTGATGTAGTAAGTATTATGACGGGAAGAGTTTTATGTACGCAATGCATGTAAGGAGGAATAAAGTATGGGTCTATCTCTAACTAGAGAGAGGATCCTTTGACCAAGCTAGGTGATCGTGTCTGGTGTACTTCAGCCCACAAGTTCTTGAGAAATCGTATGTGTAGTAATTGTATGCGAGAGCTATAATTGCGCGATGCATGTTAGATGTCGCCAGTGTCGACTGTCTTCGCGATTTTACGATAGGCCCTCAATTGTATGTAGCTACTGTTACATGCATGTTCAATTTCCAAAAACTCTTTCTTAGTGCTCTCCTACACTCCCTAAGCAACTTACATGCCGAAGTTGCCTAAGTTTCAGCTTATAGCGCAGTATTAGTTTCAGATGTGCTATGAGTTTTGTATACATCAATGAAAATACTTTTGCCATTAAACCCCGTTAATGAACTTGTATGGCATTTATTACACGAAACTACACAAAAGCTTTTTGTATCTTTTTTATCCACAAAATATCTTCGAAACTTAAAGTTAAGTGCGGACAAGTTCGAATTGTCGAAATTCCCTCGAGAGTATTATCTAAAAAAGGAAATGGGACACTCACTGGGGATATTTATTGTAGTGATAAACTACTCCCAGGTGGATAAAGCTATTTTGAGATAGATAGCTCGTAAATCTAAGCTTGTTAGTTATGACTAATGATTAAAATCGTTGGTTTGTGTCGCTAGTTAGTAATAGAGTTCAGATTAATTTCATTATAAAAATATAACCTAATTGTTACTAGCTTCCAAAGTTAGTTTCTCATAATGTGACTTGTTTTTGCCCAAGGCCTTGCATGCGTGGATTTGGTTAATGGGACAAAAGCTAGCTTAAGTGATATTGCTATATTACTACAAAGCTTTATCGAAATCTGTTTTGTAGTTTTTATATGAAAGGAATTCAGTACATTCTCGCATTTATCTATGTTTTTAATATTTGTAACATTATCGTTATTAATTGTGCCATGGTTAATTTAAATGAAAAATATGTATTATAATATTAATATGGTTGCTTCGATAAATAAATTGATACTCTCATCATCATCAGCCTTTAACAGTCCACTGCTGGACTAGGCCTCTTCTTTGAAAGAAGGAATTGGCCTACTATACCACGCTGGCCAAACGGGTTGGTATAGGGTTTGTATCAAGTTTTCCTTCTCTTACAGTGCTGTTCTCTGCATAGTATGCTCCCTCTGTCGGCTCTTACGACACCCATGGGATGATATGGGGTGGTGACATTCCGTATTCTTAATCCGTTACTACACGGAAAGATTGATACCCTACGAGTTGACATTAATTAATATTTATATCGTTATTATTAGGAGTGTGATAAACGGCTTAATTTCAACAACGCTTACAACGTTGTACTTATATAGAAAAGCGCGCTTTTGAAAAAGCTTTTCACTTAAAACGCTTTTTGCAATTCGCTGTGAAACGGACATACTGCCGCTTCCCGCTTGTGAACTAAATTAATTTTATATATAACAATTTTTAAGTATTGACAGTCACAGGTTTAATTTTCGCACGTAAAAGTTCCAAATTATATTATTTACATACGTATGCACTTACGTAAAGGCCGCGAAAAGCATACTAACAATACATTGAAGAAAAAACAAATCATTTAAACGAAAGTTTATGCAACTAAAAACAAAATATTTTTTACTTTAAATATTATTACGTAAACAAACAACTCGTAATTAAGTAGCTTAATCCTAATGTTGACGTGTTTGTTTGTATATTAGTCTCTATGTTCACATGCATTGAGTTCATTTTCAATATTACTTTAAAAAAGCAGTGAGCAGTGCGGCCAACCTAACGTTCGCGAATCGTTGTCTTTCAACGCGCCAGCCGCCAGCAGCGTCCAGCGGCAGCGTTACAGTTTGTGATGTTGCTTTCCGTTTAAACGAAATCGGCATGTACTTATAAACGAACGCTTATGCTTATGTTGATAAGCAGATTGTCTTTACAGCTTTTCGTTTAAACGCCCACTACTAGTTATTATGTGTATCGTTTAAAGTGCTTGATGAAAATTAATTACCGACTTCAGTGAAATACTCGGTTTTTGTTTACTAACGCAAGGGAGTTAAGACCTTATTAATGTAAGCATTAGGTCCAAATTCAGTATTTATTTAGTCACAAGGGCTGTTGCTGACCGAGACACCTTTTTTTTTTTTTTTTTTTTTTTTTTTTTTTTTTTTTTTTTTTTACGAGGTGGAAAATCCCTTCGGATCTCCGTCTCTTGGGGAAATGAGACGGAGTATGTGGTGTTGCCACTAAAAACCACCTCGACTGCCAACCAAAGACGCCCAACGAGAGGAAGACTGGGTACAGAAGCTGTCCAGTCTTCCTCCCATGGCGCCAGGTTCAACGGAACCCGTTCTCAGGGAAGGCTACACGCCCTCACCTGCCCGTACTTCTTCCCGGAGCAACGAATCTTAATCGCCGACCAGAGCTCCCCATGCTCTGGCGGCCCGCGGCCCCGTTGGCGGATCTCGGCGAAGTCGTCCTTGTCTTCGAGCGGGATCAGCCCTCTCCCGATCCCGCTCAGCAGCCTCTTTTTGGAGCATTACGAACTCGCAAAAGGAGGCCACTGCGTCCCAGCCCTCCTCACTTGCCAGTATGGCAGCAATAACTGCTGACGGTGACAGATCTCGTCCGATCTGGTCGACCAGAACTTCACGTTCCGTTGCCCATGCCGGGCAATCCTCCAGCGTATGCTGGGCGGAGTCCTGGTCGCCTGTACAGTGGTGGCATTGCGCCGTCCGTTCGCGTCCGATTCGATTCAGATACTCACCGAAGCACCCGTGCCCGGTGAGTATCTGAGTGAATCGGTAGGTGACGCGGCCGTGTTTGCGTCCAACCCACGCCTCAAGGCTTGGCAAAATGGCACCGACAGCGCGTTGGCGCGCATTCTGCGGCAATTCCAGCCGCGCGCGCCATTGCTGCAAAGCCTGCCGGTGAGCATTGCGCCGCATTTCGAGCACGTCCTGGACGTCCCCATTCGCTTCCCGACGATCTGCGCGAGTTTGGCTATAGACCCTCGCGTCCATGTCCGCCAGGATGTCAAAGGGTGGAAAACGTGCCAGGACTGTCGCCGCCTCTGATGAAATTGTGCGGTATCCTCGTACGATCCGAATGGCCGCTACCCGCTGCACACTATTGAGCTTAGCCCTGCAGCGGGAGGACGTCGCTAGGCGTGTGGCCCATATAGGCGCTCCGTAGAGGGCCATGGATCGTACGACCGCACAATAGAGGCGGCGAACTTCTTCCCTGGGACCCCCGAGGTTCGGCAGCAGCCTTTGAAGGGCCCCCGCTGCCCTACGAACTCGGGGGATCATCCGCTCAAAATGCTCCTCAAAGCTCCAGCGACTGTCCAGGGTAAGGCCGAGGTACTTAATGTACCGACCTACCTGAACCTCCACACCAGCCACTCTTACAAATGAGCTGGGTGGAACCACACTCTGACGTTTTCTGTGGAACCACAGCGCCTCGGTCTTATGAGGCGCTACCTGTAGCCCTAGCCCGTTTATCTGTCGGACGACACAAGCCACTCCCAGTTCCGCGAGCCGAATTACCTCAGGGAAGCCATGCCCTCTTGCTAATACCAGAGTGTCGTCCGCATAGCAGACGACACTTACGCCGGGGGGTAGACTGGTCCTCAGAACCGCATCGTATGCGAGGTTCCATAGCAGGGGTCCTAACACTGACCCCTGGGGAACCCCACACGTGACCTCCCTCCGGTGTTCAAAGCCGTCCCGACCCATATACGTAATGGACCTGTCGCGCAGATACGTCCCAACGATTTTATGTAGATATGGAGGCACATTATGATGTAACAGTGCCTCCTTAATGGCTTGCCACGGAAGGGAGTTGAAGGCGTTGACTATGTCAAGACTAACAGCCAAAGCCACTCCCTTCCGACGAACAATCTCCTCCGACAGGGACCGAACGCGTTCTATCGCGTCCAGCGTCGAACGCCCCTGCCGGAAACCGAATTGGCTATCCGATAAGTCAGGACCCACACGTGACAGATGCTCGGTGATACGGGCGGCGATAACTCTCTCGAAGAGTTTCGCCACCTCATCCAACAGGCAAATAGGTCGGAACGCCGAAGGAGAGTCAGCAGTTCTGCCAGGTTTATTGATGAGGACCAGCTTGGCTTCTTTCCAGCCGGTGGGGAATACGCTATACCGGAGGCAGCTGGTGAACAGTCGCCTCAACCTGTCCCCCAAGGCCTCCACAGTGTACACCCACGCCCGGCCTGGGATCCCGTCGGGACCCGGAGCGGTGTTTCGGGCCGCCAGTCGACGCACAGCTCGGTCTAGCTCAGCCGCCGTCACCTCGAAGTCGTCGGACCACCTCACGGTCGCCGGCGATATCGGTAGGTCTGTGAGATTATCCTCGATTCTGGGAAAGAGGGTTTCTACCACTCTTTCCACGAGTTGCGGGTCCAGAGTCTGTGTCAGTGGCGGGACCCATGGTCTGAGCTTGCCCAGTACAAATTTGTACGGACGCCCCCATGGGTCCATGTCCAGCCCCTCTATAAGTTCTTTCCAGGATCGAGCCTTGGCATCCGCGATCGCAAAACTGAGCGCCTTTGCAGCGACTCCATACTCCCGCCTCATATCGACAACCTCTTCGGCTGTGAATCGCCGTCTTCGTCGGGCTCTCTGATATCGGCGACGGGCCCTGACGCACTCTGTGCGTAATTGCTCTATTTCGGGCGACCACCAATATACCGAGCCCCTTTTACCTCCTGGCTGGACCCGTGGCATCGATGCGTCACACGCGTCTGTCATAACGCGACGGAACCAGGCTGCCTGTGCATCGGGATCAGACGAGACCTCTTCCTCTTGCCAGTCCGCGGCGGTGGCTGCGGCGACGAGCATGTCTTTATCCATTCGCTTGAGGGACCAACGACGTGGAAGGCTACCATTGCGGCGGTTCTGGTTAGCGCCAGGGCGGCGGATGGCCACATCAAACATGATGTGGCGGTGGTCCGACAGAGTGATCATCTCCGTTGCCACTTTCCATCCTGTCACCAGGTTGATGGCGTCTGGAGTGGCCCATGTCAGGTCGACGATCGACTCCCCCTGCCACCGTACACAGGTACTGATCGAACCCCGATTTAAAATGCCGAGGTCCAGTCCCGCTGCCCACTCGATGAGCGTACCTCCTCTTACATCGTCTAGGCGATCGCCCCACTCAGTAGAACGGGCATTAAAATCGCCTAGAACGAGTACCGGACGGGACAGGTAGCCGCACACGCAACTTCGGAGACCATCTAGATACGCCTCGAAGGCGGGGAGGCCGCAATTAGGGGATATGTAGCAGCCCACTATAACCAGTGGACCCCACTCTACTGCCACAAACCCTAGCCCCCTCTGAAGGAGAGTGCAATGGGGGTCATTTTCCCCTCCTGCCCAGTAAACGGCAGCGGTGCCATCCTCCGATCCAAACCATCGGGGATGGTCCGGGATGGAGTATGGCTCTGCTACCACCGCTAAGGCAACCGACCACTCCGCGAGTGTCTGCATCAGCAGATCTTGTGCTGCGCGGCAGTGATTTAGGTTGCCCTGTAAAATTCTGTGGGGGGGCGCGAATTTTAGGCCTCCATTACCTCCCCTGCCGGTTGTATAGCCGGCTGAGACGTTCCTACAGCCAGCGGTGAGTCTGAGCTGCCCGCGGCTGGGGCTGAAGTAATTATTCGCCCTCTTTTTTTGTTTTTAGGTGGGGAGCATTTCTTACTCCCCAGCCGATGGTCCGCGGGCAGACCAAGATCCGAGCAGACAGGACACCTCGGCGCGGAAGCGGTGCATGCACGCGCCACGTGACCTGTGCTACCGCACACGTAACACCGTGCGCCGCGATCTGTCTCATTGGGGCACGTTGCCCTTACGTGTCCCATTTCAAGGCACCGGTAACACTGTAACGGTCGAGCTGTCAGCACCTCTACCCTAGCCGAAGCCCATCCCACTTGAACCCGCTTGGCGATTGCTAGTTTGCGAACCGCCGCAAGTGGGCTCGACCCGAGTCGCGTCTTTGGCCTTTCACCTTTAAGGGGTGAAGCAGCCGCGCTGGTCCCTTCTGCAGGCTTAAACGGGAGCCTTTCATGGCTTCCACGGCGGAGCTCCTCCAGTTCTCTAGTCAAAGCAGCCACTTGCTTTCCTAAGGAGGCTAGCTGGGATCGGAGCTCGCGATTCTCCTTCTCTAACCTCCCAGTCAAGGACGTCGGGGCTGTCGGGTCGATTCTTCCGTGGAGCTCCGACACCCCGACCTTGACCACCGCAACTGCCTCTCTCAGAGATACCTTCTTCTGGCCTCTGAAACCTTTAGTTCCTTCTAAAACCTTTTCCACCACCGACAATGCTTCCAAAACTTTGGAGCCTACATCGACGGTCGGCTGGTCCCGCAGTTCGACCGCAACTTCTGCCGCGCGAGACTGTTCACTGCCCGAGGGGATTTTTATGCCAAGCGCGTCCTCGCGCTCTGTCTCCGTTCCTGTTTCCGTTCCGCTTCTCCCAATATTGGTGCTTTTAGGAACCCGTTTGGACCGCGGCAACTTATTGGGCAGATTTACATCGGCCGGGCCGTTTGGCTTTCTCTTGTGTCCCCTTCCCTCCTTAGGGGTCTGGGACGACAGCGAGGAAACAGACATGAATGAACTGTCACTGTCCTCCGATACCGTTCGCTGTCGCCTTCTTTCTCCGTTTGGAGTAGTCTGCCTACTCCTATCTGTGTCCCTTTCGCCCGACTGGACACGGGACGACGCCGAACTAGGCGTTTTGGGGCGCACAAAACTGGGCGTGTGCAGGCCCGCATCTATAGAACCCGAACTCGGGTATTGGCGCGGTTTGCCCCCCCCAGAATACGAGGGGCTGGACACTACGGCTGACGCCGGAGTGCCGAGGGATTCTCCGCCTGCTAAGCGGGCGGTACCCTCCTGGGGTAATATCTTCTTTTGATCCGTCGCCATTTTAAGTTTTGCTCCTTAAGGGGGAGCTCCCCTGGTAGCGCCCTAGCGACTGGGTTCCCCCCAGCCACGCACCTCCTCACCGGGCGCCAGAGCTTGAGGTTCGGGTTATTTTTGAAGAGGTTTTCTTCCTCGCAGTCTGTCTCCTCCCCACGTCCAGGAGAAAGACTCCCGATCCTGTCTGTTCAGGGTTGCGGGTCGGGCCGAACGGTTGCCTTTTTAAGGCCGTAGCCGCCATCGGCATCGTAACCAACGGCAGTCCCGTCGCCCGTCGGAGCCAGCCCAGCTCATCCACAGAACCTCTGACTATGCTGAGGGACATGTGAAGAGGAGGCTTCCGTCCTGGGGTGTGGCCATAGGCCACCCAGACAGTACCCTAGCCATGTTAGCCGCGCCAGTAATATACACAGTCGCGTGTCCACCTCCCGCGTATGTCGGATGTTAGACATGGACGCCATGGTTGGGTTTGAGGAGGCTGACCGAGACACCTAGGATACGTTTTTGTATAATGAGGACAACGATTTGTTCCGTGCTTAGGTGGAATTTATCTAAATCATATATGTATGTTAATTCATGTTGCTACGCGCCATCTAAAGAAGCCTGTTTGGTATAAGACTTACCAAGAAACTTCGAAACGCCATAATACGCTTAAAAACAGACATAATCGATGGGGGCGTCAGAGCAGCAAAGTTTCAATGGGACTGGGCGGGACATGTCTGCCGGATTCATCCCAAAAAGTGGAAAACTATTGCCACACAATGGAACCCTGAAGACTGTTGAAACAGGTGCAGACCGGAAAAACAGTGGCGGGATATACTGCACAGTTCCTGGCAGACTGGTAAGATAAAGATCGTCATCAATAGATATTAGAATTTAATTGAAATTAGAAATAAGAATATTTTTATTATTAATATCTAATTAATAATAAAAATATTCTACCACATTCACACAACATCATCTATTTCCAAACTAAGCAGAACTTGTACTATGGGTACTAGATAATGGATAAACATACATATATACATACATACATACATAGTCTCACGCCTATAACCCCGAAGAGGTAGGCAGAGGTGTATTTCTACACCCACTTTTCGCCAGATATACTTTAGTCCATACATATATACTTATTGTTACTGTTATTTTTAGTTTTTAGGCTAAGTTCTAGTAGTTTTGTAGAACTTAGTATTTAATTGACTGCACGGTTGGTGTAGTGGTTTAAGCAGCCGCCTCGCTGCTTGGCACTGCGCCGAGTGTTGTGGGTTCGATTCCCACACGAGACAACACTTTGTGTGATTCATAAATTGTTTTTTCATGTCTGGGTGTTAATTGTGTTCGTTAGTTGTATGTTTGTAAAGTCCCCCGCGACACAGGACTTAGTCCTAGTGCAGGAGTTGTCGTTTAAAAAAAATAAAAAAAAATAATTACTTAAGTATATTTAGTACAGATATAAGTGAGTTGGTGTACTATATGCTGTAAACTTATATTGTTATAAATGAATGAATATGAATATGAAATGAATATACATATCAATGGAAGAGTGTGGGAATACCTTTACCCAACAATGGGACAGTGATGGTCAATCAAAAGAAAACGTATGATTTTATTTAAGTATGTTTATCTGGTGTCTGATTGCCATAGCCTAGGATTTGCCTACATTGCGATCAGATAGTTGTGTGTTGATTTTTCTGGGATATGAAACATATTCTTACTGTTTATATGCTAGTTGTTTCGAAATGTCAGGTATTTCAACGATAATGAAATATAGATCAATCACTATTTAATACAAATAATTATATAATAACGACGACCGGTTGGCGCCGCAGGAGTGTAAGCGACTGCTACTCCGAAGGTCGCGGGTTCGATTTCCGCTCAAGGCAAACATTTGTGTGCATGAACATGGATGTTTGTCTTGGTCTGGGTGTTTCTATGTATAATATGCATGTATTTACAAAAAAAAGTATATACGTATGTTTATCCATTGTCTAGTACCCATAGTACAAGCTCTGCTTAGATTGGGACTAGATAGAGTTGTGTGAATGTGGTAGAATATTATTATATATTATATTATATTTAAAAAGCTGATGTTTTACTCCAGAGATGACGTTGAGCCAAAGGCCTGAATTGCTCTATGGTTTTCCTTCAGTGCCAGTGCAGCAGTTGGCAAATACAAAAAGACAGAAATAGTTTCTGTTACCTTGTGTGTGACTACTAGATCAATTTTACATTGATTTTTTTCAGCAATGAGTATCCACGAGTAGCAACGACTAGGTAATTTAACAAAACAAGTATTTTTGACTGTAGCAAATTCATTTAATTACAATGTTTTGTTCGTCTTGCAAATTGTTTAAAAGATACTAGTATGAAACAATGTGATTGTAGAACAATTCTTAAAACACCCATACCCCAACCATTCCCACCGCCCACCAATAAAACACTCGATAAAATCAATAGGCTGTTACAAATTCAATTTAATTAAGTACGGAACCCGGACGGCGAAACAATTCGACAACAGAATTCATTACAAAATTAAGATTCGTTAACGAGTTATTATCCGGACAAAGTTTCGTACAGAAATCGGACGGATTGTGGCCGATTGTCCGAATGTTACAAGTTTGATGTTTAATCGAGTTTTGACTTTGACCGTTCTGTTATTGTTTAGAGGTATAAGTCTATAAATATGAAGAATTTGCGTTAAAATTTCCCGGTGACTGCGTTCGAGTTAAAAATGAAAATACAAAATTTAATTAATTGAAACGTAGATTAATTTGATGGATGTTGATGTTTACTGCCAGGCATTTTAGTTTATAAATAAATCAGGCTTCATGGAAAATTCTAACACTCAATTTAACCTCTTTGAAATGAAATTATAAGGCTTGATATTAGGCTTCTCAATTTTTAACCCTTTCAGGACCATAAGGATATGGGACTATATGTTATGATAAAAACTGTATGAAACACTTTATTAGGCATAAAATAAACATAATTTTAACTTAAAATATAATAAAATGTTTTGGATTTTTTGGAATTCTTTGGGACACATATGTCCCTATGGTCGTTGGTGGTACTTTTTGTTCTAGTAAATAAGATTATACATTTTAGAATTTTATCAGTATTTGAATGCAAATTTATTACAGAAAAATTCTTTGTTTATCGATAAGTATACAATTTAAAGTAATAAGCTAGTAGTAATTAGGTAGAATCCAGTGAAACATTTACATTCATTAGTCTAAAAAAGGTGTACTTTGCAACATAATTACTATTTTTTCGCATTTCTATTATACATTGAATAAACTGACACATCTCTTCCAGAAGTTTGGTTTTCAATGGGGTGCGTTGGACACTGTCTACATCTGTCAGATCTGGGAACTAAACTTGATTTTGAAGTAGGAACGTCATGCTGCCTGACAAAGAAACCGTTTTTCCAACTTGAACTTGTCTGAACTGTAGGCTAATTTTGATTTCATCGTGAAGCTTTGACTATACAGTATGCGCATTATTCACTAAGATATCTAAGAGATCAAAACAATATCGAAGATAGTATTTTATTTTCATTCAGCAATATATTTCATGACACTATGAGATCGACACGTATATGATCTACTCCTCCCATTTTTTTGTTACACCTATGTGATGCAATTTTAGGGCATTTCACTTTTTTTCACTGATCCAGGTTTGTGTCGTCTTCCAGTGTATGTCTAAAGGTTACAGAAAGTTGATCAATAAGTATATTCCTTTATTTTCCATCAACTTTACGCATGATATGCCCCAATACTTGTGGCATACATGTCCCACTTCTTATGTCAATGCTGTTTTTGGAAGCGGTTTTCGATTTGTTCGAACGATTCCATATGCCAAAGAGAGTCAATACATCAGCATCAACTATTTGAAAAATCTGTACCTCACAGCCATTATATTTCACATCACAAAAAGCACGAAAATTATTTGGCACGTATGTTCCTTAGTTCCACTTGAAAACTGGTTTTTGATTACTTTGTGCTCCAGTTATGGGTTAAAGTGTTGTAGACATTGATGGTACAGATGCCAGACTTATTGATTTCTGAAATTGAACAGGCACATCTACAAAATCATCAGAAACCCCTTGATCCTGCATCAAACTCCTTTGACTTTTTTCCTCAAGGTGTAAATCATCTTCTTCATCACTATTACCATCCATCAAAATTTATAGAAGTACCTAGATCATCATTGGATTCAAAAAACTAAGATAATCTGCCAAAATATCAATAAAAATGAAGATAATTCACAAAATCATCAGTTGAATAAGTTAACAATTTATTACAAAAAGTGTCCCTTCCGGACCACTGGGACACTGGTGTCCCTTTATGTTTATGATGTCTCATAACTATATAAACATAAATAATAGTTTTATAAATAAATATAATATAAATTTACTAACCAAGCAATAATTATAGCACAACAAAAAACAATATAGAACATTTTGAAGTTTCTAAAACCTTTTGAGAAATAGGGCAAGTGCGCGCTTAGCGAACAGTCATATTACAATTTTTATAGAAAATATATAATACTACCTAGGTTGTACCGTCAATGAAAAAAATATTAATAATATGTTTAATAACAAACAAAAAATGCATCATTGGTAATAGGTTTCTTAATTTTTAATATATTTTCAAATTATGTGCTGGGGACACATATGTCCCTTGGTCGTCAAAGGGTTAAATTAATTGTGTGTGGTCGTTCTATACAACTGAAATAATGCCCGGTGGCTTTCTGCGGCAGATGCCGGTGGCACCGACGCCCGGTAAAAGCCGGCGGCAGGTGTTGCGTGGCAAAAGCCGGCGGCCCGTGCCACCGGCACTGCGTGTAGCCTTTGCACATTGACACAAAAATAATTAAAATATATATTGCGCGTATTACTTCAATTCTATGTAACTGTTCGTCATAATTCCTTTAGAGGTACAATTTCTAAATGCCTTTCTTAATAAATGTGTACAACACAAAAGACATCAACTGCCAAAACAAGTTTGTAGGCCCTATGGATTAGATTCTGTGCAGATAAATCTATCAACCAAGGCAAGTATATACAATTTGTATATATTTATGTAGCATAAAAATGTATTCAGATTTCAAAGAGACAATTAAGTCTAGAGTTGATGAGATCCTCAAATTTTTTAGAGAAACAAAGCTACGTGAATGTATAATTTGTAATATAGGGGGTCTAGCACAAGTTTTAATTGCACTACATTGTAAAAGTGCCTCCGGTGGCCGATGCCGGCCGGTAGAGGGCGCATTTAGAAAATGTTTGGATATTGTTCCCATTGAGAAATGACTCGCACATCGATTAGAAGTTGGTATATTCAATATCTTCAATGTATTTTACTATTTAGACCAACTGCAGACTATTTGTAGTCACTGATGTCTCGTGACTCACCGATTTTTCTATTTGAATCAGCTAGCTACAATAATGAATAAATTCATATGAAACCTGCCCTATATTCACTGTATACAAAGTGAATTACTGCTGTAATGTCATCCCCGTATATAGACTGTCCCAGCGCTGGGCGCGTACCCTTTCTCTCTTTATAAGGATAAGGCCACAGCCCACCATGCTGTTTAAATGCGGGTTGGTAGATTGTCACATTCCTTTAAAGAGCAATATTGAGAACTCAAAGACAAACAGGCTACCTCACGATTATCCTTTAGAAAATTGATAATTTAAAATACACATGACTTCTAACAGAAAGACAGCGGTGATCAGCGTTAGTTTAACATTTCACTCTCTGCTTGGCAACCTTTGGTATCCCCATTAAGAAACCGGTGCTAGCATAACGCATACACACAATAACTTCAACAAAAGTATTATCAAACGCATAAGTGGGAACAAATACAAAACATTTACACAAATGAAAAGCATTTTCAACACAACAATACCCATAATACGTCTTTTCACAAACAGAACGAACAAAAAACACGAGAATAAACAAATCCACTCCGATTCCATCACAATGCCTGCTCGTATCTCTAATAATAAAACGGGCATGTAAATAGCACAGCTAAATAACGAGATAGCAGATAAAACTAAAATATTAACAGTACCGAAATACGAAGTACTTACATACGTGTACGTCCATATGTGTAACGGTACCATGTTCATATGGCAGCATGTAACTATGAAGAAGATATATTCGAACGAACAAAGAACGTGTTTTTCTAAAATTCAGTGCTAAATCCTAGTTTATTAATTAAAGTGTATTATATGTGTGCCCACTTTTCGCCAGTGTTTTGATCCCACGTAATAGGTGGCGAGTCTATTGCCGCTTATCGGGATATTTTGTTTGCCAGAGCCTCGTCCGTTGATCGGCAGGTGCACCACTTGCAAGTGAGGTTGGCTCGGGCCCCTTAGTTCTTGGTGGGAACCCTGTGCAACAGCATGTAACTGTGAAGAAGATACATTCGAACGAACAAAGAACGTGTTTTTCTAAAATTCGGTGCTAAATCCTAGTTTATTAATTAAAGTGTATCCCTACGGTATATAGTCATGATAATAATGTATAGTAAAGGAATACTACCTGACTGACTGGCCCATGCATAGAACGCCTTACAGAAATATATGAAATTATGTTCTATTAGGTTTTCGTTGAGCAAACATATTCCTTTACAAACTCTTCAGAGGAGACAATCAATGTTACAAGAAACCTGTGTCCAAATGTCAAGGTAGGACATTATAAGCACTATACTAGCGGACCCCGTGATGCAACTGGGATAACGTAGTTAACCCAGTGCATCACGGGGTCCGCTTACTATAAGAATTTTCCACAGAGTGCGTGCTGTCTGAACTCCGTAACCCAAAAGGATAGCAATATTCCAAGGTTTAGACTAGTGTCAGTTTATTCAAAGATACTGAATCCCCATAACGATTGTCAAAAAATTTAATGACAGCCTGGACCGACAACTTAAAGTGGTCTACAGAGCACAGGTAAGCGATAAATAATTAATACTTTAAAGAACTCTGTGTTAATAGGTATTAGGTTGCAGTCAGTAGGTTTATTTAACTTCATATAAACGTGGCACGCCTATGTTATTGTATAGAATAATAGAGTTGGCTGTAATTCACTAGAATTTAATTAGCTCCCCTTGAACTTCTGCTTCATAACGGAATGATTTAAATTTTGTATATGTACAGGCTTATAACAAAGTTAGGTTGAAAATTATTTGGTAGAAATGTACGATTGCATTCAAAGGTCATCGATCTGATAATGTTTTAATACAGAGTTTTTATGCTATTTTAATGATTTGAGGCTTTGATTCATTTAATCAATGGTGTATTTTTATCAAAGCCATTAAATACTAAGCTATACCTTAGACGTATTTCAGTCATCTCAGGCATTTCTTCGCAACTTTGGTTACTGACTCGAGGATTACATTATATGTACAGTCAACAGCAAAAGTAGATGATCAAAATCAGAAATCAAATATTAATGAACGGAGTTCGCGTCAGAACTATGTGGCGTCAAAATAAATCAAAAGTATGTGATTGTAAATTATACTAATCATTTGCTACTAGTACAGCTGCCATATATTCGTGATCAGTAAAATTCATCAATATTGTATTCTAAATGCAAATTTATATTATTGTACATGACATCCGAATTACAGATTGACATTAAAGAGTTTCGATACTTGGATTTTTGCACTATTCCAACAGAACTCTTCAGAGAGGTTGGACTAATAAGGTTATATTTCTTTGGAACTCTTGCTAACAGTGTGACAAAAGCGCGAAGTTAATATAAAAGATAAAATTATCAATCTACCTTCCGGCTTTTATACATACCTATAGAAAAACTATTTGTCACAGACACAGAAAAACTACAACATAAAAAAACAAACAAAACGCAAGGCATAGCATTAGCACAGTCTAATATCTTTATACTGTGGCATTAGTCTGTGACAGATAGGTACCAAAGAGATTGGATATATAATACATAGAGGTAGCCCTAGTACTGAAAAATTGAACACAGTCAACTGACGTGTAAGATACAATTTAGACAATTTAGTGCCATCAAATTATATAACTTTAGTGATTCATCTTTTATGACAGTTCTATCATGATTTTGAATTTAGCTGTATAATATTTATATCGACTTTTCAAGTGTTGTAAGAAATTTTATCGATATGTCTATCCACGGTATATTTTTATCTCGTTATTTTTTAGATTCTTTGATAAAGATTTATAAAATAAGTGGATTGCTGCAGTATGTCGTGGAGAAAATTGGGTGCCTAGAAAGCACCATAGAATTTGTTCCAAGCATTTTACTGCGGAATGTTTTTATAGTAATGACAGATGGCGCAGACTAAAAGAAAATTCTGTGCCAACATTACTCCTCCATTCTAAACGTATCAGTGTGAGTGTTTAAATAATTACTTGCTTTTACTTTTAGTAGGGTAGCAGCGCCAAACAGGAGTCGGATCTTGGGCTCCATTCGATGTCTCGACCAAAGGAATAATTTAATTTTAATATTTTCTACAATTTTATTATCAGTGCATAGGGTTCCCACCAAGAACGTAGGGTCCCAAGCCAACCTCACCTGCAAGTGGTGTACCTGCTTATCAACGGATGAGGCTCTGGCAAACAAAACATTAGGCTCGCCATCTATTACGTGGGATCAAAAGTCTGGCAAAAAGTGGGCGTTTAATATGCCTCTGTCTACCCCTTCGGGGAAACAGGCGTGAGCCTATGTATGTATGTTATAAACAATATTCAGCCAGCTACCTGCAATTACACTGTTGCCACGAAAAGCCACGACACGCTAAGCGACAAGCGATTTCGATGTTTATTTGTGCAGTTTAGTTCTGCACTGAGTTGACAGCGCCGGCGGCAGAATAGAGAGCGGCATGAACATTGAAATCGCTTGTCGCTCAGCGTGTCGCGGCCGTTCGTGGCCAGGCTGTTAGACGACATCCACTCATTTCATAGTTTTACTATATCCTTACTAATACCTATTACAAATGTAAGTGAATTTATTTATTTGTTAAGCTTTCACATTTTGACTGCTCAATCGATCATAAAAAGTTCAATGCACGTTGCTGGGAGTAATGGGAGTACAGAAAAAGGTGTAAGGTACTTTTTATCAATCGGCGTTGGCCTATAAATCAAGCTTCAGGTATCATCAGTGATTGCTAGGGTGGCAAACACAAAGGGTATGCTTATTTATTTTAATATACTGCTTTGCATTAAAACGTGGCTTTTTTCTTTCTTTAGTGTACGCGTGCGCCTTCCATAAATGAGACATCTTCTGTTTCTCCGACAACCAGCACTAAAGCGCCTACGTTAGTTACAATTTCTCCGCCAGTAGGTACAGAAGCGATGAAAACCGTGTGCGCTAAACACTTACGTACAATAGAAAAACTACAACAAGAAGTTTTTGACCTTGAGCAGCTTGTTAAAAATTAATTACCTATTTAAGACAACGTTCTAAACGACTGATGAAAAAGAACATTGCTATGAATTCACGTATATGTCGGCGATACGCCAGGGTTTTCGTGTCCAGTCCAGACTCCATTATAATAAAAAGACTCACGTAATATTACTTGGTTTATTTTCAGACGATTTCTAGCACAGAATTGAATTAAAATGTGACCTACAATCCTTTTTATAAACTAACCGTCATTACACTTAATGTTAACAACTGCCACTTCCTTTTCAACATATAATTGAAATTACTGTACAATTAATTATCAAAAATCAACATTAATATTGTTATGAATATTGCACAACACCATATGATTTATTTTATACGAATAACAAATCTATTGTATCTAATAATCAAACCCTGCTTTACAACATTCGCAACAGATGGCGCTATCAACAGGATGTAAATATAAGCGCAGGTTATTTATTACCGTTAACATAAAAGTATCAGAATAATGTTATTTAATACTAATTGATTTTACTTTGTTGAAAGTTTCTGGAGTTATCTTAATTATTAAGCGATAAATTAAATACCCAATATTTATAAAACAGTGAAGCAGTCAATACAGTGTCTAATATTCTAAAGTAGTGAAGTTCTCAGTTCTGTGTTCACAAATAGTTATTTAAATATCAATCTTAAATATTATTAACATTTTCGTAACAATATAATTATTATATATTAATTTGCGCCCATATATACTTGATAGTTTGCAAAACGAAAATATCGTAAAGAAGGATTTGATAATTTTAGATCACGTGAAAAATAACAGTGTTATTAAAAAATACCTTTCACGCGGGGCTGGTGACAAAACACGTGAGATTAGCTTGAAGTTAAAAAAAATGCTGTGACGCTTCATTATTATGTGCTACTGAATACCCATTTGAAACAAAAAAATTTAAAAATGCAAGTTTGTGTAATAATTATATAAATACTATCCATTAACTAGCGTTCTGTAACTCGCCGTGTGGTTGACGGCATAGAATACAAGTGTCACCACCCCCTATCTTCCCGTGGGTGTCGTAAGAGGCGACTAAGGGATAACACGATGCAAATACCATCTTTGCGTATAGACGGAAAACTCGACATCAAACCCTATACGACTGCCTCGTTGGTCTCGCGGCATAAATGTGCGCGTGGGATCGGGAGGTCCCGGGTTCGATTCCTGGGTCGGGCAGTGTTATTGGGTTTTTCTGTCACGAAAATCTCAGTAGCAGCAAGGAGTCTGGAAATGTGCCCGGTACGGCAATAGGCCCCTTATTACGTGGGACTAAAGTATATCTGGCGAAAAGTGGGTGTAGAAATACACCTCTGCCTACCCCTTTGGGGATAAAAGGCGTGACGTTATGTATGTATGTATGTAACTAGCGTTCTGACTGCTGTGGACACAAACTTACGGAATGTATAACATGTACATACTTACTTTTACAAGTCTGTTTGATTTTGAACCTATATTATTGAAACTTTGATCGATATCGATAGCGGATTTGCTCAATCACTAAAAATTTAAAAAGTTACGAAATTTGTGTTCAAATTGTCTTTAGCCCTAACTGACAAACATAGTGCCATCTTTTTCTGGCAACTCTAATTTGTCATATGAGTGAAGAGTGTAGCTATATTCAATTTGTTCATAAAAATATCGTTCATTCCATGCTTTAGTTATTCTTCCATGATAGGTACACTGTGTACTGTGACAGATATATTGTAGCCGACTAGGCAAAAGCAATCATTGAGTTAGAATTTTGTATCGCATCAGCTACTTTTGAACATTGACATAAATGCACAAACAAGCAAAGATAATAATATTTATTGAATTATCGGTTTGTATCACATCAGTTACTTTTAAACTTTTGACAGTAGTTACAAAAACAAATTACATGAGAGATGAAATTTGGCATAATTATATTAAATATACAAAGACTGCCTCTGTGGTCCAGTGGTTAGCGTATGGGTCTGCTGATCGGAAGTCTCGGGTTCGATGTCATTATAACGCGATAAAATCCGTAAACTGTAGTTTAATTTCAATGTGTAACATTCGCGTAAACCCAAGAAAATATTATGTTACTGGGTTTTTCCAAATTCTCAGTAGCAGCACGGAGTCTGGTAATGTGCCCGGTAGCGGTAATAGGCTCGCACCCTATTACGTGGGACCTAAAAGTCCATGTCGAAATATGAGTGTAATATTACACCTCTGCCTACCCCTTCGGAGATAAAGGCGTGAGTCTAAAAAAAATACATTAAATATGCAATTTTTTATCCAATTCAGCTGCTTTTCCGTAAAACATAACAAATTAAATTACTGGGGTAATTAAAAAATAAATATGGATAAATTATTTGCCTCATGATGACGTGGACTCAGTTTCATAATTTATATTTGATTTTAACTGTTGACTAGTTTTGAACATTTTTTTCACTTCTTAGTTCCGATGTGAATTGAGTTTATAACTTTTGGAATCAAAACTGATCACGAATATATGGCAGCTGTACTAGTAGTAAATGATTGGTATAATTTACAATCACATACTTTTGAATCACTTCGACGCCACATAGTTTTGACGCGAACTCCGTTCATTAGTAATGAATTTCTGATTTTGATCATCTACTTTTGCTGTTGACTATACATCCTTTCGGAGTCCACTGCTAGTGACAAAGCATCTCCTTATTTGCCTCACAATAATATTATGAGTCAACAGTAGAAATTGACTGCCTCCGTGTTCCAGTGGATAGCGTATGCAACTGCTGATCGAAGGTCCCGGGTTCTATTCCCGGGTCGGACAAAAGTATTACTGGGTTTTTCCGAATTCTCAGTAGCAGCACGGAGTCTGGTGATGTGCCCGGTAACGGCAATAGGCTCGCCCCCTATTACGTGGGGCCTAAAAATTCATTGCGAAATGTGGGCGTTTAATATGCCTCTGCCTACCCCTTCGGGGAAACAGGCGTGAGTCTATGTATGTATGTATGTAAATATAATATGAATATGTAGCGACATCTGATACTCCTGTTTATAATATAATAAGCGTCTTATGTGTGTGTATGTCGAGTAAATGTGTATGTGTAGTGCAGTAAGAATATTTAGTCTAATCTCAGCCACTATTGTATTAGGACACGTTATGACAATATAATATTATTTACGTGAGTGTACCCAAAGTATTTTCATTTATCTATCCCAAGGTAGGGACCTCCATAGACACTTCAGTGGTGACCACGATAAAGACTTTGGTGTGCGGATTAGACTCATTGGTGTTATATTGGTCACGATTTATTGGAAAGACCCAAGGTCAGCATGCAGTCCGCCCCTGTGCCTCAACCGGCGCCGATTGCCTCTGAACCTGCGCAGGTGACAGTTGTGTCGAGGATTCCGGAGTTCTGGAACACGGCTAGAGGCCATTCTCGCCCCCCAGAAATTAGGAGATGCAGCCAAGTACGATCTGGTGGTAGCTAAGCTGGACAAAGATGTTATTACCCAAGTAACCGACCTGCTCGTGAAGCCGCCGGAGACCGGTAGATTTACGGCCTTGAAGGATAGGCTGCTTCGTATTTATGAGGAGTCAGAAGAACGACAGATCCAAAAGCTTATCAGCGAGATGGAGTTAGGAGACCAACGCCCATCCCAGCTGCTGCGCAGGATGCGCGATCTAGCGCGTGAGAAGGTGCCTAACGACACACTCAAGATCTTCTGGCAGGGTCATCTACCAGCGTTGGTTCGCGGTATCCTAGCGGTGACAGACGCTAAGGATCTGGATGTCCTGGCCACGGTGGCGGACAAGGTGACGGAGAGCTACGCATCATCGCCACAAGTAGTGGAAGTGAAGGTGTCGGCAGAAGAGGAAAGGGCTGCTTCATCGGAGGTCGTCAGTCTTCGTGCTGAAATAGCCAGCTTGCGTGAGAGGGTTAACAAGCTGGAGAGACCATCTCGAGCACGTGCGAGCAGCAGCAATGGACGGCAAGCTTTCCGTTCCCAGTCACGGGGAAGGAACCCATCTAGCGTGAGGAAGAGTAATCAATGGCTTTGCTTCTATCATTTTAGGTTTCAAGATAAGGCGGCTAGGTGCATTAAGCCGTGCGCCTGGGTGGATAAGGAGCAGAAGTCGAAAAACTGAGAGCGGTGGAAACAGTAGCGGATACCTGCATGCGGCATGTGGGAAACCGTCTAGTGGTCACCGATAGGAGATCTGGTATGCGTTTTCTCATTGATACTGGCGCGAACATTTATCAGTATTACCAGTAAATAGAAAGCTTATGTACAATGTAATTGATAAAATTAAGTATAAGTTGTTTGCCGCAAACGGATCGGAAATTAAGTGTTATGGTACAAAAACATTAATATTGGATAGTTGGGTATGGCAGAAAAGTCATGAAAGTAGAATAAATGCTGTAGAAATGAGAGCACTGAGAAGTATGTGTGGTGTCTCTCTGACTGACAGAGTAAAGAATTGTGTGATAAGAGAGTGTTGTGGGGTAAAAGAAGATGTAGTGACAAGCATCGAGAAAGGTATGCTAAGATGGTTTGGGCACGTGGAGAGAATGGATGACGAAAGACTGACCAAGCTGATATATAAGGCAAGTGTGGCAGGGACAGGACGAAGGGGAAGACCTAGGTGGACGTTCTCTGATCAGATTGGAGACATCCTAAAAACAGGACAGGTGAGAAGTACCCTGAACAGAAGAGCATGCATGAGGAATCTGATGGGAGTGAATGAAGCAAGAGAGATATGTCTGGATCGTTGCAAATGGTGTTCCGTAGTCTCTGCCTACCCCTCCGGGAAACAGGCGTGAGTCTATGTATGTATGTATGTATGATTTCCAGTAGATATTTTTGGCCAAACATGAATACAGACGTAGGACTATGGGCCAAAACCTGTATTGTTTGTCAAAAATCAAAGGTCAATAGACACATGGTGTCGGAGTTAGGACATTTTGATAAATGTGGCCGATTTGAGCACATTCACGTTGATATCGTGGGCCCTCTGCCTATCTCGCCGGACGGTTACAGGTATTGTGTTACGGTGATAGATAGAGCGACGGGCTGGCCGGACGCATACGCTGTTAAAGACATTTATGCAAGCACGGTCGCTAAAGTTTTATTCGAGGGATGGTTTACTCGTTTTGGATGCCCTATTAGGATCACAACCAACCAGGGCAGACAATTTGAAAGCTCTTTGTTTTTACAGTTAATGAAATATTTAGGCGTAGATAAATTGCGTCTTCGCCCTATCACCCGCAAAGTAATGGCGCGGTGGAGAGATGGCACAGATCAGTAAAGGCTGCACTTATGGCCCGATTGGACGGCAATCGTTCATGGGTTGACGAGTTGCCGACGGTTTTATTAGGATTACGCGCGGTTCCTAGATGCGATACAGGGGTTAGTGCCGCCGAGTTAACATAAGGGTTAAGGTTACGGTTACCTGGCGATTTTTACGATACAGCAAATAAAAGTTACTACGAATCATACGATTACGTAGAGAAACTGAGGGATACTATCAGTAAATTAAAACCAAAACCAGCGTTGCATAGGGATGCGAGAACGATATTTATTCATCCCGATTTAGCGTCATGTTCGCATGTTTTTGCACGGAACGATATGGTTAAGAAGTCGTTACAGCCTCCCTATGACGGACCTTATAAGGTGCTAGCGAGGAATAATAAGTGTTTTAATATCCAACTACCAAATAGCCAAAGTCAGATTTCAGCTGACAGACTGAAACCTGCTTATACGCTTAACGATAGTGAATCGATATTAATTAGTGTACCTAGTAATAATGATAATGGTCTAAGTTGTAGCGATAGTAAAAATAGTGATAAGTTGGTAACTTGTACCAAACGCAGCAGTCGGCGAGTTAAGCCACCGGTGCGATTTTTAGAATAACGTTGCACTCTTAGCAATAATCTTAGTTTTAAGATGCAATAATTAATTTTATTGCAAAATTGTCTAATTTAGTTCATTTCATTGCCGAGTTTCTATCACATTAATACTGTGAACTTACTTATATCTGTTTATAATATATCTTGTTCACAAATATGGGCAACAATCAAATAAAACAGTCTGAAAGTAAAGAGTTTAACATCGAACAAAATAATGTAATAAATATTGAGAAAATAGAGAAATACGGCACTATAGTTATTGTGTTAGCGGCATTGCTAACAACTATCATGGTGATGACGTGGTTGAATTATTGTCGTAAGCGCAGTATCAAGTGGCTACGCAAAGAAATTGTGGCATCGAACTGTGGACCCGCAGTGGCAGTGCAAAATGTCACTCCGCAACCGGCCGCGTCTACCTATATTCAGTGACAGTGTAAGGTTACACACACAGACATGTTACACACCTATTGTGTTAGTGATAAGAACGTACGTACGTAGAATAAGCGCGCGCATTAATATTAAGTTGGGTTTAGACTTATAAGTTTTTTTTGTTATTGTATTTTGTGTCTTTAAATAGTGTCCTACAAAATTGTAACCGGCATTAAAATACGAATAGATATTTGTATTGAACTTATATTTTATAGGTACCTATGTCGTGCACTAGCATTCCTGCCAAAAATAAAAATACTTGGTTTATATAATTATTATTTTATTTTCATTTTTGGCCGGGAGGGTAGTGTAGCGACATCTGATACTCCTGTTTATAATATAATAAGCGTCTTATGTGTGTGTATGTCGAGTAAATGTGTATGTGTAGTGCAGTAAGAATATTTAGTCTAATCTCAGCCACTATTGTATTAGGACTCGTTATGACAATATAATATTATTTACGTGAGTGTACCCACAGTATTTTCATTTATCTATCCCAAGGTAGGGACCTCCATAGACAATTCAAATAGAAGGGGAAGTGACAGTTTGTATTCTTAATTCGTCACCACATGGAGCGAAGGTTACACGGTGCTAACGAAACTCACTCATCGCACCTTCATGTATTGAGTATGACAAAAAAAAAATTACAACATGAGGTTTTTGTCTTGCTAAATATTATAGATTGAGTTTCATTAACTTTTTTACCTAAACCTATAAAAACCTGTGAAACAAATTCATATTTTATGATGTAATAGACATAACAACGATACTTTTTTATAAAAAAACTATTTATAAAGGTTTAAGAACAGCAAAAATAAAATACGATTAACATAAAACATACGCAGCTCACACAACGTGAATAAAATGCACGAAAACATACAAATGTCGTCCTCATTTAAAAACAAGATACGTTAAAATAAAAAATGCTAACCTTCTGCGACTGACGTGGTAGGCCCACAGCCACCACAATATAATGAAATACGTAAACTGATCATATTTTCTACGATATAAATTTGCGCTTCTCAGTACCTTCAAATCGCGTTGTTGTGCGTTGATCAGTGCGCCGTGAGCAGTCAGAGCAATCGCACGCGTCGATTTACGCGGAAAAGTGTCTACCAGACTCCCACGTCAGTGTTAAGGTATGTGTCTGATAGACAACCACCTCAGTAATATCGTTATATTTTCATTATGTTTCCAAGACAACATGTCTGTAAAACTAAATTGTAACTAATATTTTGATATATCTGATAATTAAAAATCTCTTCTGCCATACCCAACTTTCACTATGTATGGTAGTGAAAGTTGGGTATGGCAGAAGAGATTTGAAAGTAAAATAAATGCTGTAGAAATGAGAGCACTGAGAAGTATGTGTGGTGTGTCTTTGACCGACAGAGTAAAGAATTGTGTGATACGAGAGTGGTGTGGGGTAAAAGAAGATGTAGTGACAAGCCTTGAGAAAGGCATGTTAAGATGGTTTGGGCACATGGAGAGGATGGATGACGATAGACTGACAAAGAAGATATATAAGGCAAGTGTGAATAGAACAGAACAAAGGGGAAGACCTAGGCGGACGTTCTCTGACCAGATTGGAGACATCCTGAAAAAAGGACAAGTCAGAAGTACCCTTAACAGAAGAGCATGCATGAGAAACTTGATGGGAGTGAGTGAAGCAAGTGAGGTATGTCAGGATCGTTGCAAATGGCGTTCCGTAGTCTCTGCCTACCTCTCCGGGAAACAGGCGTGAGTCTATGTATGTATGTGTATGTATTTTGATATATTTTTTTAGATAGCACAGTCAAGTAACAGCGAATGTCGTCAAGATCACAAAAGAACTTCGTCCGGAACGTTTGAAAGTCATGACCAGCTTATAGAGGAGTGGTTGGGAGAGGAAAGCCAGTTTAGTGATTTGGATTACGAAGATGGAGACTCGACTTTTGAAGCAGAACCTGAACACCTGGAAAGCCATGAAAGGAGGAGTCGTCAAAATTCATAAAAAATGTACAATATAATCTTGTAGACGCAAAACTCAGCGGTGGCCTATGGCAATATTCCAGCGTTTATTGGATATGGCCGGGGTAAATAGCTTTGTTTTATATCAGATGTCTTCAAATACCGATGATAAAATTAGAAGACATTCTTATTAAATATTGGAAGAGAATTAGTTCTAAATCACATAAAAGCCCGAGTAAGTATATAATGAATGACTACCCATAGAATTACCTCTTACTAGTAGCAAGAACTCTTTCTTGGTAAAGATCTCCCATCTCCTCCCCCAAAACTCAAACTCCCTCAACAATTGGAAGAAAACTATGCTATATTTGTCCATCTAAAATAAAACGAACAACAAGATATTGTTGCTGTGCCTGTAATAAACCCATTTGCCTTAAATGCTCTAAACCCCTATGTGAGGATTTTCAAAAAAATCTCTAATGTTTGAGATGCTGTAACTTTTGATCCAACCGTTGATTATTGTAATTTTTTTAAAGACTGATTTCTATAATCATAACGTTTCATTAATTAAAAACATCAAGTAGTTATATGAAATTTATATATTTATGTTTTTTGTAATTGTGGTACTGATTAAGACTGATTTATGATCTCGAAGTAAATGATAATTATTGAGACAATGCGTTTTATTTGAAAAACCTTATCTTATTAAAATAGTAAAACATGTACGGGTGTATGGAAAACCCATCAAAAAATTATAAGATAATAGCTAATTGTAAACTTATGGCTTATCAAAATGGTAGCTAGTAGACTACCACCTCAGTAAAATTGTAAAAAATTGGGCACGTCAGACGCAGAGGGCTAATAAGTGGCCCGTGATAATACAATTATGTCAACTAATTGTTTAAGTAAATTGAGGGGCGCTACGAGATGTTGCTAAAGCCTCATTTATATTGGTAGAGTGGTTGGAATATTAGAATAAGTTTTTTATTTTCAGTTCCTCCAAAAGAGTGTGTGGCCGTCTCTAGTGTTAGACTTAATTATCCTAAAGATTCAAAGAAATAGGACGAGTAGGTTTTACAACGCGATGACGTAAAATTATTGCCGAATTAAATTGTAACGTAACGAGGTGTGAAAATCTAACACATACTAGAATGGTAGCCGTAACATAGTAAAACATGTATTACTATGTACTTTCAAAATAACTAATGAGTATTGTTATTGGCTAAATAATAAATTTTAGACTAAGCACCTTTAAAATATCAAATGCATGTATCGTAATTCACAGTTTCGCTTTTTGTTATTGATAGGCTGTGAAAATGTCAACTTACTGCCTTTAAGTGTCCTGTGCTCTGGCTATTGAGATTTATGAGATACAGCCCGACAATAAACAAGGGGACAATAGCGAAGGCTAAATGAGAGGGTCCCGTTCTACCCGTCAGATACGGCATCCTAAAAACATAAATACTAATGTGAACACAGTAAACTCGCTTCGCCGTAGCCGCTACGTCGTAGCTGCGATGTCGTAGACCCACTACGAACAAGAGAAACGGGGACAACAAAAAACTATAACAATTCGTTTCGGTCATTATATGAGACACAAATCGAGTTTTCTCAGACAAAGTCGGTTCACACTAGACAGTTGGCAGATAACCAAACCCGCTGGTTGTGGGAACGACATAATATATAAGAGATAGCGGGACGATGCCAAGATAAGCAATAATGCTAAGAATAATTGGCAAAATAATCTGATAGTTTGATGTGGAGAGTGTCATGGATTACGCAGATATGGTTGCATGTGTGATATCTCATTTCAACGACCTTACTTTTATGTTGTGTGCAATAAAATGTGATGCATAGCTAATATTATATTTAATCTAACGAATTCACAAGCCTGATATATGAGTATTACATATTCCAATACAAATCCGTGTATTAATTTCGCTGCACCAATATAGTAGATACCTGTATGAATATCGTGTATGATTTTGTGCTTAATGGATGTTATTACTTTTTATTTGTATATCCAAACATTGTTTTTGAAGGTAAATCCCAATTTAGTATAAAAACATTTTATTGATATCTGATATAATAACTGAACATGTAAAATTAAGACTGAGTTTTAACAAAATTTTTAGTAAATTGGACGATACCTTGTTTCGTGCTCAACTAAGAATGATTAAATGCGGTCCAGCGTACAATTTATCAATTTCATATTTTTATGATACCTAAATACTTCATCACCATAATCTTAGCGCTGTCTTGGTTGCAATCCAAAACCTTCGCTTTGGAGTCTGGAGTCCACAATGATTTTGATATTAAGTAGCAATATCTATAAAAAAATTAAAATAATTTTTGGTCATAATTACTTAATCGCTAAAGCTCATTTATTGTACCATTTCAACAAACGGGAATTTATTATTAAGTGTTGGTACCAGACTGGTTCCGTTGTCTTTATTTACGCGGCGCTTAATACGCTGGCAAGGCTCCTAACTGATACAGATAGACGACTCAACATGCTACGTAAACAACCAAGGAGCAATTATTATAAGTATGGTGAGAGCATTTCAAAAAGAGTAGAAATCGTATATGCATCTCTATTCTCTCTAATAATAGAACTGCATATGTTCGAGTGAGATAGCCATAGAGCTTTTATACATGTTTTATACAGCCTTGAATGACATATTCCTGAAAAAATGTTATGTCATGTCGATGTTCATCCAGCTGGAGTGAAAGCCGTGTCGAAGATTAACTGCAATTTTAATTGCTACAAAATATTATTTTTGTGAATATTATTACTTTTAGACATCAAAAAATTACAATAGTTTGTAGTGCCGTCGGATGTAAAAGCCGAATGGGGACTATTGACCGAAAATGGACACAAAATATCTTTCCACCGGTAAGTCATAATAGGTAAAATTGTAGATATCTGCCGTAATAATTCTACAATGATATTTGTAAAGCTTATACTTAAAGATAAAGATAACGACCACTCTTGACACATATTTTTATTCCATTAGTCACAATGAAATAAATATAATGGAAATATTTCGATAAAAAATATGAGGATAGTGTTGTACTACAATTGTCAATTAGAAAACCAAAGTCAAAGTCAAAGTCAAAATCCTTTATTCATTTAAATCACAAAGTGACACTTATGAACGTCAATTTAAAAAAATAATTACTTAAAGCTTCTACATTTACATTTACTGCCACGTTCGCAAAGCAATAGGTAGAACCATGAGAAAGAACGGGCAATAAAACTCAAGGTCACTCTTTTTCATCGCCAGGTTTTGCATAATACATACAAATTTAAATTTTGTAAGGTGCTGCAACTGTTTCACCTTCTATGTCATTTGTATATATTTACTCTACTTAATACTCAAGCATAATGTAGTAAAATTTTGATGTTCATTTAATTAGCCTCCTGAGAATTGACATGGGGTAACAGGAGCATCCACTTACATTAAGTACCTAACAATGCAGGCAATCCGCGCAAATGTTCAGAACCATGATAGAAATGATACAGTTTAATATTAAAAATGTAATACCAGCCCGTAAGACCGACATCGACCAGTCATCGCAAGTAGCACCCGTTCACGAGTATGACGCATGGGCCAGCCATCATCCCTCTCGCCATATCAGAGGGACAGGGATGACCCGACACACGACGCCACCACAAGAAATGACATTTTAGTGAGCATGACGACAACGGTACACGAACCGGCAGTAATTAACAATCTGTTGGTATACTGACCATGAACACGAATTACCTGCATTTTCCAGATCGTTAATATTATCATAAATATGTGGAACGCGTGCAAAATGCAAATGTAGTACCTATATTTGATTGATTGACATGATACTTTTTGAAATATAACCACCGATCGAACTGATTGGCTACACGATTATAATACATTATAAAAAAAATAACAAATAAAAGTATCTAACGAGATGAGTGACATTTAGTAATGTGGTGGCGATTCCAAAAACTATCATTTACATGATTTTAATTGGAATGGAATAATATTTAATTACATGTCAAGAAACTTATCATCTACCTATTTACTGTATAATATATGAATTATGAAACATTATTTCCAAGCGCATTTGTCATTCAGATATTCATTTAAATTATAATATGCCTTTTGCATTAGGTCATTTTTAATCTTTATCTGAAATGCGTTAAAAGGCAGGTCCAAAATACTTATCGGTATCTTGTTGTAGATACGTATACTAAGTCCTATAAAAGAACTATGAGTTTTGCACAAACGAAAATACGGAACACATAATTTCTGTCTATTTCTTGTATTTATAGAGTATATATCACTATTCTTTGAATATGAATTTATATTTTTACGTACATGCATAACACTAGCATAAATATACTGAGACGCTACTGTTAGAATACCGATTTCCTTGAATCTTTCTTTGAGCGAAACTCTTGTCCGTAATTGGTAAATGGCCCGAACTGCCCTTTTTTGCAATATAAAAATACTTTCGATATCAGCAGCTCTACCCCAAAGTAATATGCTATAAGACATAACACTATGAAAATAGCCAAAATATACCAATCTAGCCGTATCGACATCTGTTAAATTGCGCACCTTCTTAATGGCATAAGCAGCCGAACTAAGTTTTGCTGACAGATATGAAATGTGTGCGCCCCATTGTAACTTCGAATCAAGTGTTATTCCTAGAAACAATGTACATTCAGTTGTTTCCAGTACATCACCATTCAAAACTATGTTAGGACCAAGGTTTCTGACGTTGGGCAAAGCAAACTTAACACATTTGGTTTTTCTGGCGTTCAGTACTAAGTTATTTACAGTAAACCATTTAGTCACCTGAATAAGAGCACTGTTTATTTCGGTAAAGTTTTCCTTATTTCTATCTACTTTAAATATCAATGAAGTATCGTCAGCAAACAATACCACGTCACAAATATTTCTCAGGTAAAATGGCAAATCATTTATGTAAACTAGAAACAGGAAAGGCCCTAGGATACTACCCTGCGGCACTCCCAATTGTACTGGTACGCCACTGGATTTTGAGCCATTTATTTCTACACATTGGATTCTGTTATTTAAATATGCCTTAATAACATCCAATGCTTTAGTCTGGACACCGTAATGTTTAAGTTTGCATAAGAGCGTATCATGGCAGACACAATCGAATGCTTTCGAAAGGTCGCAAAACACACCAATAGCATTCTGAGAGTTCTCCCATGCATTGTAGATGTGTTTGAGTAAAGCTACTCCTGCATCCGTCGTCGAGTGACCCTTAGTAAAACCATATTGCTCAGTATGAAGGAGGCTGTTTAAATTAAAGTGCTTCAGAAGTTGCTTGAGTATTATCTTTTCAAAGATTTTACTAAAAGTAGGTAGTATTGAAATTGGCCTATAATTACTAGGATCAGTCTTACTGCCGGATTTAAACAGAGGTATTATCCTACTATGTTTCATTAAATCTGGAAAATCGCCTGATTCTATACACTTATTGAACAAGTTACTTAGATAAGGTGCTACTATATCTATTATACTTTTCAGAATCTTCACAAATATTCCCCAGAGATCACCCGTATTCTTAGATTCTAGAGATTGGAAAGTGTTTATAATGTCAGTAGAACTAATAGGACTGAATTTAAATAATACATTACATTTTTCTACACTAGATTCTAATAAATTTACTGCGACTGAAGCTGATGAGTTTAGACCTATAGTAGTAGCAATAGGTATGCTAGCAAAAAAATTATTGAATGCGAGTGCGACTTCCTCGTCATTATTAATCATTTTATTATTATCTAGCAAGTTAAAATTGGTATTCCTAAAGGTTGCCTTGCCCGTTGCTTCGTTAATAGCTTGCCATGTGGCCTTAACTTTATTAGAAGAGTTTCTAATTTTATCACTTACAAAACGTGCCTTAGCTATATTGCATACCTTTTTAAATATTTTTGAATAATTTCTGACATACTCAGTGAAGCTCGCATCAAAATTGTATTTCTTCATACCATACAACTCATACATCCTTGCTCTGCTTTTATAAATACCTACAGTAGCCCACTCACTAAATGCTCTAGACTCCTTGATTACTTTTTCCTTGGTTTTAAAAGTACTTCTAAATTCGTTGTGAACTAAATTAAACATAGTTTCATAAATCTTATTTGGTGACTTAAGCTCCATCATATCAGGATTCATACCTATTAAAATTTTGTTCCTAAACTCATTAAATTTATACCTAGGTAATGGCCTAACTGTCACCTTACGTACTGCATTATCATTTATATATGAAAATCCTGCCAATTGACCACAGTGATCCGAAGTTAAGTCAGTAGTAACTAATTTATGTGATACTGTATGATTACTAAATATATTGTCAAGACAAGTGGAAGATGATGCAGTTATTCTAGTAGGTTCAAGAAATAAATTTGTCAAATTAAATGATTTAAAAAGATTTAAAAGCCTACTAGTCATTGGTGAACTATCCAGTATATTAATATTAAAATCTCCACAAACTATGATCCCTTTTTTATTGGTCCTAATTTTACCAATTGCATCTTCCATAATAGATTCGAACATATTAAAGTTACTTAAAGGAGGGCGATACACACATATAACAACATACTGTTCCAGTTCAATACAGGAAATTTCTACAGTGCGTTCTACAGACAAGGTGCTTATGTCCTTTCGTTCCTTACACAGTATGGTATTTGAAACTAGTATCAAGGATCCACCATGGATGGCTTGACTCCTAGCGAAAGCACTTTGCACAGTGTAATGCATGTTATTTAAAAAAGATATTTGATAATCCTTCAACCAGTGCTCCGTTATGCACATAACTTTTATATTATGACTTTCTAAATATAAACTTAATTCTAAATGTTTGCCAGATAGACCCTGTATATTTTGATGTCCTATATTTAATTGACAATGTCTATCCTTTGTCCAATTCTTAAGTTTAAAGAACTCGTGTCAGTATTTAAAATAGAAGACATGGTAAAGACAGAATTATTTACAGAAATCATTTCCTTGGATACCCTACATGTATCTGTGTCACTTTGTATATTATATGCTAATAATTTAGCAATTTGTCGTTTATAAGATAGCGAAAGATACATAGTATCTTTGGTCAATGTGAAGTTATATTTATTAATAAATTTATTTATGTCAAAATATAAAATAATATCTTTATATTGCCATGTCATATTGTAAAAACACAAATTGAGGTCATAGATATGTTGATTCACCTTTCCATCTAGTGTACCTGAATAAGGTAACGCACAAGTAATAAATTGACATCTAAATTTTTTATGAAGTGATAAAATTACTTCTGTTAAGTTATAAATATCTTTTTTGGTCACCATTTGACTGTCACCATACACAATTACTATTGTTGACTGTCTATCAAATGTGGTTATTTTTAAAATATCTATTAAGTTTGTAAAAGATGACCCTGGATAACAATAATTAATGATATTGTGTTGTTTTAAATGACTATTCATTAAGCTACCTAAACCTACACCTAACCTATCTGAAAACATGTAAACTTTTTTTGTGCCAGAGTTGTCAACTAAGGGTGTCCTATCCTTTGTACTACTGGTTGTACTGGAACTAGAACTTGAACAGAGACCTGAATCACTATCACCAGACTCGTTAGCTAACAAGGTAGATTTTAAACAATTTGAGTAACTATTTGTGTTTGTCAACGCCTTTACATATTCCAAATTACTCTTTCCAATTCGTGCAATCTCATCATATTTATTTATATATACCTGAACCTCTTTCTCATACTGGGTATTCATCCTATTTAGTTGAGATTCTAAAGCACTGATTTGTGATTTAAGGTCCCTTGTATGCTGATCATACAACATCCTACCATTAATTAATTCAATATTATAATTTTCTAGGTCCTGTAACAATTCTGTATGTTCAGAAACTAATGTTTTGTATTGCTTTGTTGTCATTTTCATTTTATTATATTGTTTTAAGTTCAGTACCAGTTTAGTAATATTTTTATTTATTTTATATAACTTCCTTTGTTGTTTAAGCTTTTTGATACTACTTTTTAGTTGTATCCTATGTCTATTTGGCCCTAAGCATAATTTATCACCTATAACCTCTGAATAAAGGTTCTGTGTTGCATCACTGTTAAGTACCTGCACAGTTTGCTCTAAAGATTTTATCTTTAATAATGCCTGTTCTAGATCGCTTTCGAGTTCAGTAATACGACTTACAGACCAGGAATATGTGTCATTGCAAGTTGTTAATGTATTGATTTCTTCCTGCAACCTGTCTCGCTGGGCAAGAGTGTCCATATACTCAATATGAAGTTCAGCGAGTTGTGCTTTCAAGTTTGAAACCCTGTCATTAACAAGCTTGATATCTTCCTCACAATCAGAACGCTCTTTCAGTAGGTTGGTATTTTCTTCCTGGCACTTTCTTAATTCCATTAAGGCTATTTTGAGCTTATTTTCCACATCCTTTGCTGTGGCCTTACGGGTCATCATATAAGTGCTCATTGTTGCAGCAAATTGTAAACCAAACACCTAAGGACAGAAAGAAACAAGATGACAAGAGACAGACTGTTCAGTAATGTATAAAAGTACCTATACAATAGGAGCAAGAATGAAGAGAAACAATTGAAGAAAACTGAAAATAAGTAATTTAAAGGTGTTATTACAGTTAATATTCTAGAATTATGTACAATTATATTTTAAAATGAACTATTCAGTAATGTAGGTAGGTAAACAATATAAAAATAAATTAAGTATTTTAAAACCACTTTAAAACAATTAGTTATTTGTTTCTATATTATTGTTAAGTATCACAAAAAATTAATCTTATTTCGTGTATTGTGCTAAGTGATGGTTTGTTTTTCTTTATAAAATCACTTCAAGAATAAAATTTAATATTAAGGACTAAGTAGGTAGGTAAGTGCACATGAATGTTATGAGAATTGTGTTTATGCTATGTGGATTAGTAAAATAAAGATAATTCTATGTTGTGCTTTATGAAAAGTGTGAAATGTTAGTATGTCTTATATAAATTAATATACTCCCTGGATTTTATCTAGGTTTGTAAAGTTCTTCAAACGGCCCTTGTAACTGTCAAACAGCTGTTTTGGTTGTAAAACGTCGTTTTTAACGCTGTTTGTAATTTTTATATGCTGCGAACATTTGTTATCACTATTCTTGTTATTTAACTATAACTTTGTACATTTATCACTGATTATTTTTTCACCAGTTTCTGAAAGATTATAATTTGAATAATTGGTTATTCATTGTGATTTTTGTACATTTCCAAAGAATGAAGATTATAAATGAAATTGGGTCCGAAATATGAGAAAGGGAGAATGGCAACCGTCCAATTCTTCTAAACTTTGTTCGCTTCATTTTGTCTCTGCCTGTTATAAATAAGGATTTCAAAGAAAAGTTTTGCATTCTTTCTTAATTATGCTGTGCCTATTATTTTTAACCAGATATCTAATACTGAGGCTTATACTTCTCTTTTATTATTATTAACTTATATTTTTGTCAATCAATATATACCAAAATTGCAAACTGTAAAAATATGCTTAGTTATCATATATATACATATATGTATATCATAAACAGATTTGTGTTGTAATTTTCAGAAATGTCCGAAATAACGAAAACTTATTTTTAGAAGTGATAATAAAGCTTCAAGAGAGAACATGGCTTGCACTTCTGGAACTCAGGATGAAAATATTGTTCGTAAATGTTAACTGCCCATGTAGGTACATCCTATTTTGGTAATACATATAGTATCATACCTGCCGGGCAGTTATCGTGTGCATTATGTACTTAGTGGTATAAATAAATGATTTTGACTATTTAGTTTTTTTTTCAATTATTTTCCAATACCAATGTCACAAAGAATGAGAACATAAAATAACTCGCTGATTGCCAATGTACTGATCAGTGCGAGACATAATAGATTTTTAATTGTCTAGACGGTATTGCAACATTCAACTGGTTAAATATACCTAATAGCGCAGTTTTTCCCTCCTTCAAAAATTGTATTTAAGTTTCAGTTTTGTCAATTTAAGAGGAGTTAAAGGTAATTATTTTCTGTCATTTTAAGAATAATTATAGTCAAATTGTGTTACCGAGCAATGCTCAACTGCGCTGTATACCTGTTCCTTTCTAGGTACAGTCGAACAACTTCCCGCTAGACCACAATAAGGGTGAGAATCACTCAGCAAGACATCGTTGCTTCCAGTGCTACTTTACACAAACATTGACATTCATACACAAAACCAGTTTCTAGTGTGCCGCAACTCTATGAGCGAACCAAGGAAATTTTTTTCGAACTGGTCCACCGCTGACTTGTTTGATTGTACATACCTGAAGGATGGAACAAATAACAAGTGACCTACTTATTGTACCAAATGTACGGTTAAGACAAAACTTAATTTTATTGTAATGCAAGTACTTTATATTATTTGGAAATACTGAAATGCGAATCAATATAGAGATGGATAAAGTATACTCTGACCACCAGTTCGAAGTGGATACTTGAATTCCTCTTGTGAATAAACGGTAGGAGAGGAGCACCCCAAGGACATTGTCAATTCGATTGCTGACTTCGTAATTTTATGAGAAAAAATGAATTTACCATTAATATCGCATTATTATTTCAGCCAAAATACATCCTTTGCTGGACATAAGTCAAGTCCCCTCAAGATAGTAATCACATCTTATTATTACCTCTCTTTTTACAGTATTTGTTTCTTTGTAGGCACCTAAGTACTATACTCTAAATAAAAGCTCGTAAAACTGGTATATTATTTAATCAAATGCTTATCTTGTCTATAAATACAGAATTATGTTCCAATACCAATCAAAGATTAATACATGAGTACATCACTATTGACAGTCATTTCTTCTTTAAAAATTATTGCGACATGAGTATTTCAAGAGGTAATAAATACAATACATCTGTCTCGGTTACACATATGACATTTTATACAAGTAAAAAGAAATAACGATAGGTTTCTTGTTTATGCTTAAAGCTATCTCTCCATACCATAGATTTATTATATACTAACGTTAGATTGGCAATGGAGTCAGTAAAGTGAGACCAAAACAAGAAAACACTAGTGTGCGTGTAATGAGCTTGTACGCAAGACAAATAGTGTTGGGTTCTAGGCATGGCTTGCCTAAACTATGATTGTCGATAATATGGGCGCGGTGTGATATAGCGCGATTAGCATGATTGAAGTAGTGTCAATTACTGAGAGAAGATAGTAATAAAATTAGAGATAAAAACTGTATTTTTTTATTTTCCACCAAATAAAACTAATTTATTATAAAAATGTCGCAAACTTTCTTTGGAAGTATTCTGCAGTTTTGCTTCATATTTTATTCTAATTGTTAAAAAAAATATTGCCTAATATTATTAGCAAGTATTTGTGACTAAATGATGCTGGTGGGTCTTTGAAATGGTTTTTGCAAGAAAAAGGCAATCATTTACCAAAGTTTTAAACATTAATTCGGTTATATTTTTTGCTTTCATACATCTACGGAACATTCGTTCAGATTGGACACCTATTTCATAAACATCTCGGGAAGGATAAATAAGGCCACCTACATCCTTTGTATATATATGTGAATCTATTTTAATATCACCGTAAAGTACACTAAGACAGGGTTCACATTTAATTTTCTCTACATTTTTTTTACCGCA
Source organism: Euclidia mi (assembly GCA_944739405.2). Lineage (NCBI taxonomy): Eukaryota > Metazoa > Arthropoda > Insecta > Lepidoptera > Erebidae > Euclidia > Euclidia mi. Next base: position 10,793,967 of record OX123207.2, on the reverse strand, counting down.
TGGATATGCGGTAAAAAAAATGTAAGGAAAGGGTAATATAAACAAGTCCATTGTTGAATATATTTGTGGATACAAATATATTCAACAACGGCATAGATAACACGAAGTCAGAATCTTCATCGATTAACTGAACTTTGCAAAAAGCGACATCCTGTGGTGCTATTATTGCACTAAACCGGGTTGTAATCATGTCTATGGCACGTGATATCTGTGCGTTAAGAATAAAATTTTTCTCTAAAGCCAGCTTTGTCGCTGATTTGCACTTTTACATGGCACATGAGTCGTTTATAGGCTGCTGTGAATTGGCGAGCAGTGGGCTTATTATTGAATCCCCCTCAAGAGCGCACTGAACTAAAAATGTTTCCAAATGGTCCAGCTTTACTCTTTGAGAGCCCCTATTAGAAAAACATTTTTCTTCAAAGTGATTGCTGCATATGGATGAATATTGTTTGGAAACCCAATCTTCTCTATTTATCATTTTTAGCCATTTTAATCGGACCTCATTATTTTGAGGAAATCTGAAATAAGTATTTTAATTTATTTTTATTATATTTATAACTACGACATTTGGATAGAGAACATAAAAGTAAATAATATTTATTTGTTATTATAGTATGGAAGGTATGCAAACTTTGCCAGTCAATTTACAAATCAATATTATCTTATCGATATGATTTGACATTACGTCAATCACTATGAAATTTAGCTTAGAAATAGTAAATATTCACGTATTTGATATTATCTTTAATCTTATTTTTTTGCATTTAGAATATAAATATAATAAAATGTGATATTATAACGTATCCGTTGATGCATATATATTTTTTTCAGAGTTGTAAAATATTGCAATAAGACCATTAAATCTTTCAACGATACTTACGTATAAAATGAGTAATTCTGGAGATTTTCTCTCTTACACGAGTTACATACGGGTACTGCACAGGTTACCATAATAGTTTTTGTATGTATAACACCAGGATTTCACTAACAAACACGTTATTTTGGAAAAATAAGCGAGTTTTGTACCGTTCACAATTAACGTTGGGCCAATATAGGCCAATAGCGTGTACGTGAATGGTCTCGCCTATCTATCTCGCTCTAACATACTAGTTTCTATACCTATTCTTTCTCTTTCGCATCATCGATCTATATGTTAGTATATACTAAATCTATGCTCCATACTTATAATAATTGCTCCTTGTAAACAACCGACAAATTTGACATATAAGGCTCTATGTACACGAGCCCACAGGCGAAATCTTTGCGTACGCTTTAAGGCGGCCGTAACTCACGCCAGAATTTTGGAGCTAATTTTTAATATGCTTATCGTCGAATTTTCATAGCTATGCTTGCATTTTCATGCTACAAAAACTACGAATTTTTAAATAAAGTTTGAATTGCTGTTGTAGTCCCTAAAAGATGAGATATTATAAATCACTCCTTAGTGCGTACGTCCGTCTTAAAAAGCACACACTGTCCAAATTTACAAGTAATCGTTTTCATCATATAAATTCAATTACTTGACGACCCAGTGGCGAAGCGTGAGAGTAACTGTGTAGACTGCCATACCGAAATACATGGGTTTGATTCCCGCTCAAGTCAGAAATTTGTGTGCGTGAACATCATTTTTTGATTTGGTCTGGGTGTTTCCATGTATATTATGTACGCATTTACAATAAAAAGGCAGCGACAGCCTAGTGGAAATACCAACAAACTGCCATGCAGAGGGTATTGGGTTCGAATCCACGGCGCGCACCAATTAGTTTTCGGAGTTATGTGCGTATTGAATTGTTAATTTATCGCTTGTCCCGTGCCTCGGAGAGCACGTTAAGCCGTCGGTCCCGGTTGTCATGAAGGTCTTTGACAGTCATTACAGGGTGTCAGTACCTTCTAAATAAACTGACACTAGTCCAAACCATGGAATATCGCTATCCCTTCGGGTTGCGGAGGTCAGACAGGCAGTCGCTCTGTGGAAAAGCTAATATTCAGCCAAATTCGGTTAGACTAGTTAGCGGACCCCAGATTGAAACTGGGATAACGCTAAGAGGATGATGATTTACAATAAAAAGGTATATACATGTGTATGTTTATAAATTGTCTAGTACCCATAGTACAAGTAACTACTGCTTACTTTTGAGCTAGATGGTGGTGTGTATGTGATACAATAAATGAAGAATATAACAATATTAACACAGACCTTGAACTAAACCTCGAGACTTAACAATGTCTTTTATAACGTAGGTATCTGCAAAATAAGGAATGTTATTTTAAGGCCTCCTTAACCGAAAAATACATTAATTGCTCATAACAAAAGTTACCCTCAGCTTCAAATTTTCCATTCCTTACAATACGTTCAGCGTCGAACATTCCACTCAAAAAAATCAATATACCTACCAAGTTAAATGTGAAATATTCCAATAAACTAAATTCCTATAGGCTATATTTAGACTGCCACTCAGAAATGCCAAGAATTCTCTTAGTGATATTGGAGTCAAGAAAATAACTAATCATCGTTTATACGATATAGTTATGAATGTAATATTAGTACTACAACAGGTAGAAATCCAGCCTTATGAGGGAAGCGAAACTCTAAAACTAATAACTTCTTCACTCAAGTTTTATATAAGAGGATGAGCCTTTGTGCTGTGGAAACATAACATACATACATACATAGACTCACGCCTGTTTCCCCGAAGGGGTAGGCAGAGGCATATTAAACGCCCACTTTTCGCCAGTGTTTTGATCCCACGTAATAGGTGGCGAGCCTATTGCCGCTTATTGGTACATTTTGTTTGCCAGAGCCTCGTCCGTTGATCGGCAGGTGCACCACTTGCAGGTGAGGTTGGCTTGGGACCCTAAGTTCTTGGTGGGAACCCTATGCACCCTGGAAACATAAGCGATGTAATTTTTGAATAAGGTTTCATGTAATGGATTTCTGATGGCTCAACGTGCTCAAAGGGCAAGTGGCAAACGTGGCAAGGGACAAGTGACACTTAGCAATTTAATACTCACTTAACTTAGAAAAGTAAGCTCTGCATTGCAGTTTGTTGGCTACTAGGCTTTTGCTGCCCCTCCTAACCTAGTTATTTGACTATTATTATGATTTTCCAGACAAAAATATGGATATGGTCGCTGGGGTAGTGACGTGTGACCTAGCTACAAAGGGCGGTCGAGGGCACCGCGGTAGTTTTAAAGGATAGTATTTATAGGATTGTAGGTTGAACATGTTTCAGGAGTCGCACATTCTACCTTCACCCGAGTCCTAACTCAACTTTGAGTGGTGCACAACTGCAAGAAGGGTATTAAAAAAAGCATAAAAATACGATCATATCACGGCTACCTAGCCGCGGTTAGCATATTTATGCTAACCTCGATTCGCGTAACCCCGAGGTCATTGCACTCATTGCTACTTTCTTTATTTTAAATTGTAGATTACCTGATATCTAAATCTAGTCAATGGCTAGCTCAGCTATAAATTAGGTAGCTTTCTTTTCAAGTCAGTCTTAAGTAACAATTAATTAGACGTAGGTTTAAGTGACATAAAGGATACCGGCGTCGTTTAGTGTCACCTTTTACTGCCAAAGAAAAGCTAGAGGAATTTTCTAGAAACAAAACAATTTTCCGGGATGATACCTTTACGCTTTCAGAGTACACGTGTAAATGTTAAAAGGTAATTAACTATAAGGCAGTACCTACAGAAGACTCTTATAATATTCTAAAGATTTCGACCAAATCAGCGTGCTAGTTAAGGTGCAAAATATATGTTTTGACTACGGGTTAGCGTTGGCGTGGTATAAGCGGCCGCCTCGCCGCTTGACAGCTTGACTACAAGAGACAATACTTTGAGTGATCTCTAAATTGTCGCCTTTATTTTCTCTTACGTATTATTTTATCTCAGTTCACGTCTTTATCGGCATAAAAATGTTACGGTACTTAAATATAATATATATTTATATTAGAGTACCGTAACTTTATGTATTCCAGCAATTCGGTCTGTGATATATTACAAGTACAATGTTTTGGAAAATATACGCTAAGTTCTTATTACTTTTCCTGCCTAAAAGAGTTGAAACAAAATGCCAAAAGTATTTTCATATTTAATGCTTAACTTCTAGATTTTATGATAAATATTTTATAAAAGTAATGCTTATAAATCTTATCTTTATTAGAGAACGTTTTTTGTTACGTCTGCAAATTTAGGGTTCTTTCGTCTGGTGGAACCTTTTAAAACACTTTTGTTTTTTTTTGTATCCGTTTTAAAAGCTTGTCTTGTATTTACAAGCCAATAGGCAATCTCATAAAGAAAAGGGTAATTTAATAATTCTTCACTTCACACGGACTGGTCATGACCTGCTCGCATCCAATCGCTTTAGGCAATACCAGCAGACATTCGATCTATCTTACCGGAAGCCTACCGCTGCTACGACGACCAGTGCGTGGCCCCATTCTAGAACCTTTTTGTTCCAACGGATATTGATTCTCTGAGCTATGTGCCATACCCATTGCCACTTCAGCTTGTCTATTCGGAGAGTGATTATGATTTTACTTCGGCATTCATCATTTCTGATTTGATCTTGGAGAGCCTTGGGTCATGCCTGTGATCAGCAAATTGCTTAGGCTGAGATGATGATGATTATTTGTTGCTATACGGACAGTAGGTATTTACTTACATATACTGGTTGTACTGGTCAATGACACTTGCAACTGCACTTTGACTGAATTAGCTTTGTATACTACAAACGGAGGCAAGTTTTTTTTTTCTTATATAGACTCACGCCTGTATCCCTGAAGGCAGAGGTGTAATACACACCCACATTTCGCCATGAATTTTTAGGTCCCATATAATAAGGGGTGAGCCTATTGACGTTACCGGACACATTGCCAGACGCCCAGTTGCTGCTGAGAATTCGGAAAAACTCACTAACACTTTGCCGGACCCGGGAATCGAACCCGGGATCTCCGATCAGCAGACGCATACGCTATCCACTGGACCACGGAGGCAGTCAAGGTTTTTATTTTTACATAATAATCTTATATTACAGAGAACTAGAAAAATAATCCCAGTGTTATGTACGCTGCCAAACCATTACGATAAAAACTTAGTACTGAGCGTTAAAAATAAGCGGTGTTATGTAAAACGCTCGCGTGTGGAGATAAAATAATTTTGAAAACCTTTGCCGAAATCTTTTTAAACTGAAACGAATGGTGTTGTATGTCAAGTGATGCCTCAGCATTACTACTTTTGCGACTGAAGTGGGTACGATTTCGAAATAAGTTGCGAGTATCATTATTAACAAATAAAACTTACCAATGAACTTAAGTACATTTTTCTTCTAATATTTGATAGCAGTTTCAAATGTAAATGCTTACCTGAAAACAGAAAATACATAAATAATTCCAATTTAAACAATGCATTTTACTGTAACAAAAATGCTATGGATTGTTCAGTAATTTTATGTTAGTTTCTTGTCAACGTCCTCTATACAAAGGCATTGAACCTAGTAATATGATGACTAAGCGGGTTTTACTTTGACAAGCTTTCTCCTATATAGTTTATTATGGAATATTTATCGAGTTTTGTTACAAATGACATATTAATGTAACGAATATTTTCGTCACAATGTCACTTTAGTCTGACAACATTGTTGATACATCTTTGCATGTAAATAAAGTTGAAGCGTTTGTCTGAAATTTCAAAAGGGGTAGGTATGTTTTCCTAATCGCTTAATTTTTACTTGATACCAAGCCATAATCAAACTTACATTTTTGTCTTCCTTATCCATCTGGGAGAGTATTTGGTAAGGCTTAACCAATTTGAATTCGTCTAATAATATGATGATGAGTAGATAGAGAAGTTTAAATGACAACTGTACGCTGTATTTTATCCGAATAATATTTAGTGATACCCCGCGACAGTCAGTCTCTTAAAATTTTATGCAATATTTGAATTTTCATTTATGTTATATAGCCCCATTTATGTTACGTTAATATAACAAAAACCCAATAAAGTAGCATACACAATACATAATATATTTATTATTAAAATAGATTCCTGATTGGTTTGGATTCACGTTTACCCAGTAGGTGGCACTGTTGTAGAAATACAAACATAAAGCTGGAAATGCTTATAAATACCTATATGAGGAAAGGAAATATTCTAAAATGTATAAATACTCTTTATTGAATAATATTTATTGAACCATCATATTTATCAGCATTTTGTATTCCACTGCTGGTCAAAGGTCGCTCCTAATTTGCGACACAATAGGTAGTATTGAGTCATAGCCAAGTCTAGAGACCTACGGATTGCTACGCAGAGGGCCTTGGATTCGAATCCCCGGCGCGCACCAATGACTTTTCGAATTTATACATGCGTATTAAATTGTTAATTATCGCTTGCTAAGCGGGAAGGAAACATCGTGAGGAAACCTGCATGTCTGAGAGTTTGACATAATGTTCTCTGAAGACATGTGAAGTCTGGCAACCCGCACTTGACCAGCGTGGCGGACTATGGCCTTAACATTCTCATAGTGAGAAGAGGCCCGTGCCCAGCAGTGGGACAGTTTATATACAGGTTCGATGATGATGATGAGTATTTAGTCAATTGGGGGATTTGGTCTACTATACCACGTAGACTAGACGGGTTGGTAAAGATTTTAATATCAAGTGTTCAGTTTCCTCTCAAATATATTATTAGCTATAAGTATTTTCTTAGGTTGCCTCTTAGTGTCTAAACACACTATGCCGAACTTACGTGACCGAAGTTCGGCATGATTACGCCTGCAATGCTATTTTAATTACTGACGACACGCTATACCGAAATTACGTTGCGTTATAGCGTTCAGCGTAACTTCGGTCGGGCGTAAGAACCGCGTAAGTTCAGCGGCAACTTTTCTAGTAGAAGCGCACAGGCGTAATTCGTAGCACGAGCGTAAGTTCGGCACTTATGGTGATTCGGATCAGCCGAATATATCAGAACGTAAATTCGGTTGCGGAACTTCGGTCGCGTAACTTAGGCATGTGTGTGTAGACACTAACAACACCCACGTAGAATGAATTAATGATCTTCTTATAAGATTTCGCAAAACATATCTATTAATATACCGAGCAATAATATTATAATTTTTTTATTTTATTTATTTATTTATTGACCAAAATTTTCAATTAACAATTTTCTCACATATACCACTCGCTTAAACCACTAAGAGTTTTTTTTGCGAATGGGAGTTCATATTTATCATGACTACAATATTTACTACGCAATGAGTACCTTATCTATGTTGTTGACGAAATACCTTTTTAACATGTTTTTATAAGGCTGTTTTGTTATTAGCTATAACTTCTGGTAAACTATTTAATATCTTTGGAAGTATGTATCGACATATTTTAGTTCCATACAGATTATTAGATTTTGGTAACACATATTTCTTTGCGTTTGGCAACTGTCTTAGAGTACTGTGGCGGTTGTACTTACAAAGTAGGTCTGTGTTTACAAGTTCTTGCATATTATAATTATTATAATATTAATAATATAATATTAATAATATAATATTAATATATACATATTATAATATTTTAGTATACATCATAAGCCATGAAGATTATGACAATATTCGAACATCACTCTGTAAATATTATATTCCATTAACGTAAATAAGTACGAGTATATTTGATCTTTAGATAATAATGTGAAGATTGAATATATCTTGAAAATCTACAAGTAATTACTTCGTAGGCAAAAGTAGAAGACTAATGGCCAATTTTGCCGCTGTCTGATGATAAGTCATTGTTAAATTAGTTTGTCAAAACGTGTAGAAATAATAAAGAATAATAGTTAACCACAGTGGGACTGCTGCTTGAGCTCCGTAACCTAAATTGAAAGCAATATACCATGGCCTAGACCAGTATCAGATAATTTAAGGGACTGACTCCCCGTAACGACTGTCAAAGGTCTTCATGACAACCTGAGCGTTGGCTTTAGGTGCTCTCCAATCCAAGGCGCAAGGCAAGACATAATTAAAAATATAATACGTTAGTAAATCATAAGTGAATGGTATAGAAAGTTCTCTGCATAGCAGACTATAGGTATCCGTACTTGCAATGGTGGCTTAACGTGCTCTCCAAGTGATAATAAACAATTGAAACTCCGAAATGTCAATGGTATACGATATCGTGTGCAGGACAGTATGTTGATAACCTTACTAGGTAACCGCTGGGTTACCCCCTACATGAATATAATTATGTAATTCTTGTATGAGTAACTGACTGACTACGTATAACTAAAACCATTGGGCGGAAGAAGTTGAAATTTGGCACGTATGTGTACTGCACTGTGTGTATGTGTATGGGTAATTTAGGTGGAGATAAGTGAAACACTCGGATGTTATAAGCCAACTGGATATTTATTTCATTTCATAAACTCGATACATAGGTACATAGGTACACCTTACGCACACTATTACAATTTGCATTCGCAGCATTCTCACACATATACAATACCCCACAATATACCCCCCTCTTTTTTTTTTAATATAAAATATATTTTATAAGTTCACTCAATGTTACATATAATATTACATATAATCTATAAATAGAAAAATGCAATTATTTATTTTATACAATATTAAACTGTAATTGATATTCACCTAAAACATTACTTTAATAGTTACCAACCATGTTAAGACAGTTTTGAACAAGTATATAGCAACAATTAATATTTAGATTATACTAGAATGTATTGATGCATAATATATATATATATATCTACAACAATCAATCGAGTCAACACATATAATTTACTGGTTTTATTACACAAGTAGATCAGACTACGCTGTCAGGGTGCTTGTACACGGCGCATGTAGCTTGAGCATGTTGAGGCACTTACGCGGGTTACATGCACCGTAAACATATCGTAAAACAATGTGCGGGTCCAGCAACTCGAGCATGTACCAAAGTGAGCCACCCGCGCAAGTAATTCGCGTGCTCTGCGACGTGCGCGGGTCACTCGCGCATGTTATCTGTTGAAATTACATTTTTAACATATGATTTTAAAATAATTTTCGTTCGTCGAGACATTTGACGCGATTCAAGTCATAAAGCTACCGCGAGAATAGCATGCACATGTAGCTCTTGACCACGAACAAATAACTTGTACATAGGTACAGCTTGCGCAAGTAGCCCGCGTATCTGAGGCACTCTCAGAATAATCCTTTATTCTCCTTACGGTAAACGATAGAAATGATTTTAACATTTCCTCGCGAGAAAATACGCAGTTTAGCAAATATTAATTATGAGTAAGATTTTGTTCTCCGCCTGTCAACTGTCAACTCGTCGCAGTTGGGGTAATAACTGGAATTTCGGTATCCATACGTAGCCCGCGTCTTTACTTGCTCCAGTTATTTGCACCATGTACAAGTACAAGCGAGTAACTTGATCAAGTAGCTTGCGCATGTTACCCACGCGTGTAACCTGCACCTTTACTTGCTCCAGCTACATGCACCGTGTAGAAGCACCCTTACACAAATTTCTTACAGCTAATGGTTATAATAAAACTATTCTTGAGCACTTACACTTGCTTACTTTATCACTTGACTCTTATTTTTACGTTTATTCACTTTATTTTAAGAACACCTCACTTAACCTATGTTTACACATTGTTAAATCCCGGTTGCGCCTGTTGTGGCGGTACCTGAATTGCTGCTGTACTATGCCACACTGTCATTTCCCTTTGAAACATTTTTCTGGCACCTTGCTTACATTTTTTGTATATTAAATAAGCTAAGTAGACGCTAACCAATACCATAATGTCCATAGCTATCGTACCATATTTTTCCAACGATTGTTCACTTTGCGAAGTGCTAGCACCATTTGCTCCATTTTGGGCAATGATTACTTCTTCCGTTTTCTTTTTTACATTGTATGACTTGCCCATTTTTACAAGTTATAGGTAAAATAATTACAATAGTTATCTTTGACGTTACAAATGATATTATGAAATGATGTTTAATAAAAGTGTTACAACATATTATTCATATTCAACTTACATAGTTGCGACACCTACTTAATACATTGTTTTTGCTATGCTGCATAAATTATATACTACTTACATTATTAGGATTTGCCTGTTGGAATTTTTATTATTTTATAACAATTAAATTTGTATTTTATTAATCTAAAAATCTTACTGGTCTTTTAACTACTCTTCCCGATCTCGTAACTTTCTCACTATTCTGTAAATTATCTTGACCTGAAATATTTTGTTCTAACAAATATGCTGGTTTTAATCTATCTATAGAAACTGAAATGACTCTATTTTCTAACTTAACTTTGAATTTTTTTTCTGATCTTTCTATCACTTTGTAAAGACCTTCATAAGGACATACTAATGATTTTTTTATTTTATCCGTTCTAATAAATATGTTTGAAATAGAATTAGTTTTTATTATAAGTCAAATCGATTATATCGATTAAGTAACATTTTGTTTAGTCTATTGAAAATTTCTGACAATGGTCACACTGAACTGTCACTTCCGTTCCCGCCTTGAAAAATTACACGCCGGTCTTGTTCTGTCTCGCGAGATTGCAATTGATATAAATTGATAATAAATTGATCGCCTTTTTGAAAGCACATAAACCAGCTTCGCGAATTTGTATTGTGAATTCTTATAACCTGCCGCCTTTGGTTTGCCCGGCAAAAGTTGAGTTGAACATTGACATTTGTAAAACACGTGTGTGAATTCCTGTTTGGTGCCTGGAGAAGGACTACGCTGAACTGGACCCTGGTATTCGATTCTCTTGTTATTTTGGCCAAAATTATGAGTTAATCCTATAGGTCCACTTCAAGAATATCACCAGTGAAGATATCAGGTGAGTTGAAACATTTTATTAATATTGGTTGTGACTCGCTGTGCAACGCAGTGAAAGTGTTTAGATATATTGTCTATCGCGGTCAAGTAGATGTATTACACCTTCCACTGCAACTCTGTTCTGAAAATCCCTACCTGGCTACGGTAATTCTAGACATAATTTTTTGGTACAGAGCTGTAGTTGAAATCTAGCCGCTGTTGTATTGCTGAGTACAAACCTCAGATTGGTATAAGCTTGTATCTTATCACCTTGTAGACAGTATTGTAGTGTTCTCAGGTCAGTATTGTCTAAAATACATAATATTTAATTGTATAAGTTGACCTAGATAATTTGAAACACATTGTCACACATAACCTCAATCAGTAATTGTTTCATTTAAATTGTTGAAATCTAGCATAGATTTGTTGCTGTTACTATTAATAAGTCACTTTGATTGGATACATATCAGTTATATGTATCAATTGATTTAGTTTATTGCATATATTAATATATTAAGTTTGAACCTTACATTGCTAAACCTTTTTATAATATATAGATAATATTGCTAGGTAACACATATTCTGTGCTTACTTACTATTGTATATCTCAAATAACACAGCCAGTCTGTCTGTTGCAAGTAATAAGTTAATTTATTTGAATATTTAACTTTAATTAACTTATTTGAAGTTTCAACTTTTGATAACTTTGACTTTGTTTGTGTCAATATATATTGAAACTATTAATTTTGTTGGACAGTAGATACCTGTCCCTTGCTTGTAATAGCAACAGGCTACTAAACAGGCTAATACTTTGTTGGTTTCAAAGAATTAACAAATATTAAGTTTTGGTTATTAATATTATTTAACGCTTGTCCGGGCTCTTTTGAATTTTGATTATGTCAGCTGTCAAGGACTTGCGTGCGGCTGCTGGTGCTATTGCATCAGATTTGCGCTGGTTTGCCTCGGCCAGTGCCTTAGTGAACCGGCCTGATCGCCAGCAGGCCTTACTACAAAGGTACGAGCAGATCGATGATCGCCTGGCAAGTGTGGAACAGCAATTCCGCACTTTCAGCACTTGCTGTCTCGAAGTGTCAGTCATTGATTTCACCGCTGACCAGCGAAATAAGGTCAGCGAAGACTATGCCCAGGTCTTAGACCTGTATGATGCTGTCTCCAATACTGCGAGACAACTAGTTGCCGATAGGGAAAGGCAACCCGGCCTGAAGCAGGAGCTTCCTAGGTCAGCACCGGGGCTGGTGAGTAGGCTCCCTACTTTGGACCTCCCCCATTTTGATGGCTGCCTAGGAAGCTACCTGGGCTTCGTTAATTTGTTTGACAGCTTGGTCAATGACAGGGCTGACAAACCGGCCGGCACAAAAGTTGGCATATTTGATGTCGGTTCTGGATGGAGAGGCCAAGGGCCTCATCCAGCATCTGCCCGTGTCTGACGAGGCGTACCAAACGGCTCGGGACTTAATTACCCGTAGGTACCATAATAAGCGTGGCCTCGCCGACACTCACATCGAGCAGATTTTGGGTTTGCCGACGCTCACTCGGGTCTCTGGGTTGCGCACCCAACTTTTGAACCCGCTTTTGGTGGCCATCAACGCACCTGCCCGTGGACCAATGGTCCTATCTATTGGTGCACATTGTGCTGAAAAAGCTGCCTGCCGACCTGAGGTCGCGTTTTGAACAGCGCTTTGGTGGGGATAGCGCGACCCATCTGCCCCCCTTTGCTGACTTGGAGAGGTTCCTGGAGGATGAGTGCCGGGTCTTGGACAACTCCGGTGGTGACACGCCGGCTAAGACGCAGCCGCCCAAGGTCAAGGAGCAGGCTCGCGTTCACACCCGAGCCAATGTTGACCGGCGCCCTCCTCGCTTTGCGGTCACGCAGAGCCCAGCGGAGTGCTCCTACTGCAAGGTCACGGGGCACAGAACGGCCAGTTGTACTTGTTCTTGGACCTACATGTCGCCTCTCGTAGGCGCATCGCGAATGCCCGCCGCCTTTGCTTCTCTTGTTTGGGGTCCCACTACCAGCGAGACTGCCCAAACTCTCGCCCCTGTCCTCACTGTGGAGGACAGCATTTGGACATTCTCTGTATGAATGCCAGAGAGGTTGGCCGCTTGTCCAACCAGCCGACGCCGCGCACGGGCGGGTGTTTTGAAGGTGGCAGCCGAGGCTCACCGGCGCGTAGCCGAGAGTCGCCTCGCTCAATTGATCGCCACTCGCCCCGCTTGGAGAACCGTAGCGTGCGCACGCCTCCTCTCTCTCGCGCAACTGAATGTGCTGTTCAGCGTCACCAGCACCATGACTGCTGCCCCAGGTATTCCCCTCCTTTGGCGGAGCGTCCCCGCCTTGACTCGCGCCCACCTCGTTTTGGGCGGGTGCGTCATTATGACCCCCCACAGATGGCGCGCGGATCAAGTCATCGCGCCTTTGAGGACTTCAAGCCGCACCCTCGTTTTGACTTGCCTGGTCCTGGCCAACGGTCGCCGCCCAGGCAACAGTAGGTCATTGACCCCTGCCCTATAACGCCAACCTCCCCCATTGAGACCGTTATCCTACCAACGGTTGCTGTTAGGGTCTGGGGACCCACGGGAACCTCTGTTGTTGTCCGTGCTATATTGGACACAGGTTCACAAGGTTGCATTGTTTCCACTTATTTGGTAGGGCAGGTTAAACTAAATATGGGCTCTTTTCCAAATTGTATACGGGGCATAGGTGACGTAGCCTCTAATGTTGAAGGGCAAGTTAAGGTTTTGTTTGGCCCTGTTGAATCTTCACACCCGAGGATTAAAACCTCGGCTATTGTGTTGAAGAATATTTTGGGTATGCATCCACAGAAGCAGTTACCTGCTGCTGTGGTGAATTTGACATCGGGATTGGAACTGGCGGACCCCAAATTTGACACACCGGGACAAATAGACTTGTTGATTGGCTCTGATGTCCTCTGTGGAATTTTGATTGGTGGGAAACGGGTCTTGGTGCCAAATGGTTTGACTGCCATCCCGACCATATTTGGATTTGCTTTGATGGGACCTATACCTAGGGACCCCCCTCCACCCGAACTTGATAATTTGTTGGCTGTAGGCTCCGCTCTCTCTCTGATGCGGTTCAGAGGTTTTGGGAGGTAGAGGAGCCTCCTCAAGCTGCTCGTTTGAATCCAGAACATGAGGAGTGCGAGCTGTTCTTCCAGAACAATACTGGTCGACTCCGTTCTGGTCGGCTCATTACGAAGCTACCTTTTCTGTCTGTTTGGCCTCCGCTTGGTGAGTCACAACCTTTAGCCGAAAAGAAATTGTTGGCTATGGAGCGCCGCATGGGTCGTGATCCGGAGCTCAGACAGAAGTACATTGAGTTTATGAGGGAATATGAACAATTGGGACACATGTCTGTGTCAAATTTGGATTGGCGTTCGGTGGAGCACTACTTTCTCCCGCATCATGCGGTATTGAAGCCATTGACTGGGAAGCTGTGCACAGTATTTGATGGTTCTGCGCAGACTTCTACGGGCGTATCCTTGAACCAGTGCTTGCATTCTGGTCCCAAGTTGCTCAAGGACCTTTGTGACGTCGTCACCAGCTTCCGACGACATCAGGTTGTCTTTGTATTCGATATAAAAATGATGTTTAGGCAGACGATTATCCACCCTGATGACCGTCGCTTCCAGCTGATCCTTTGGAGAGAGTCTCCTCGTGATCCCATGGTCGTCTACGAGCTCAATACCAATACGTACGGGTTAAGGTCGAGCCCCTATTTGGCAAAACGTTCTCTTTGGGAGCTCGCAGACCGAGAAGGCTTACGTTTCCCACGAGCCTCCGCCATCTTGAAGGACGATATTTACGTCGATGACATTTGCTCGGGCGCCTCCACAGCGGACGAGGCGATCCTCCTGCGGGACGAATTGATAGGTATTTTGGCCTCCGCTGGTTATGAGTTGCGCAAATGGATTTCCAACTCACCAGCGCTTTTTGAAGGCTTGCCAGAGGATCATCAGCAGGATCCACATCTATTTGAGATTGTTGACAACCCCGCCATGATGGCTGTTCTCAGCTTTCAGTACAGACCAGTCCAAGACATCTTTACATATAACGTAGACTTGAAATTGCCGTGTTCTTGGACTAAACGTCTCGTGTTGTCTATTGTCGCCAGAACCTTTGATCCTAACGGTTGGATCTGTCCAATTATATTATGGGCAAAATGCTTCTTGCAGAAGCTTTGGACAGCAGGATTGACCTGGGACGAACCTCTGCACGGCACTCTTGTTGAGGAATGGACCTCTTTTGTATCCTCACTTCCTGCCGTCAACGAGATCTCCTTGCCTAGTCCCATCCTTCCTCCCGGGAAGTACAAGGCCACCCTTCACGGGTTTTGTGATGCCTCGGAACGTGGTCACGTGGCCGTGGTGTACTTGCGCACAGTCAGTGCCTCAGGTCAGGTGAGGGTTTCCCTGATCATGGCAAAGAGCAAGGTGGCACCCCTTCGGACATCTCTGACCATTCCGAAATTGGAGCTCTCGGGAGCAGCACTACTTGTACGCTTATTGAACCACGTGTCTAACACTTTGGGTAAAAGCATTTGTATTAGTGGGACCTACGCCTCGACAGACAGCCAAATTTTACTTTGTTGGTTGAAGGCGTCTGTCCACACTTTGGAGGTATTTGTTGCTTATCGCGTTTCCCAAATCCAGAAATCCGAAGTCAAGCTTGTTTGGAGACACGTGCCAGGTGAGCTCAACCCCGCTGATTGTGCCTCGCGCGGATGCTTGACGCCTAGTTCGATAGGTCATTCGCTGTGGTGGGGTCCGGAATGGTTGAGTCGACCAGAAATTGATTGGCCTCGAACGCCAGTTTTGAATACTTCCAATTTGCCGGGTCTACGAACACTCGCTCTTGAGAAGGTGGAATGCGCTTTCGACCCCGATTTTTTGTTGAATCGCTACAGGTCCCTTGATAAGATGTTAGGTGTTACTGCTTGGATAAAGCGTTTTGTTTTTAACTTTAGGCACCCACAACAGAAACGACTGACACCCTTTCTCTCACCACAGAAACGACAGGAGTCCCTCACCTTTTGGGTTCGTTCTGTGCAATTGGCGCATTTTGAGAAGGAGATTGCTATCCTTAAGTCAGGGAAATTGAAATTATCGGGCGCTGTATCTAAATTGAACCCCTTTTTGGATGATACGGGTCTCTTGCGCGTTGGAGGGCGTCTCAAGAATGCCAACCTCCCTTACGGGGCACGTCACCCCCTTTTGTTACCCAAGGACGGTCATTTGGTACGCTTGTTGGTAACTGAACGTCACCTTAAAAATTCGCATGCTGGTTGTAATGCGCTCTTGGCCATTTTGCAACGCGAATTTTGGATCTTGTCTGCACGAAGAATTATTCGGAGTGTAGTCTTTCGCTACATCCCTTGCTATAAGCTCAAGGCTTCTACCATGCAGCCGTTGATGGGGGACTTACCGGCAGATCGCGTAACGAAGAGCAGGACATTTGACGGTGTTGGCACGGACTTCGCTGGTTCCTTCTTGGTGAAAACGTCGACACTTCGAAACAGCAAGACTGTTAAGGCCTACTTGTGTGTTTTTGTTTGTCTTTCCACAAAGGCCGTACACTTGGAACTGGTCTCCTCGCTTACGACCGAGGCGTTTGTAGCCACATTTGACAGATTTGTATTCCGCAGAGGGCTGCCTTCCTTGATCCGCTCTGACTGCGGCACTAACTTCAAGGGCACGTATAATTATTTGAATGATGTTGTTAATTTTCTTGAAACCAACAAGGCTGATATAGGTGATAGGCTTGCCCGACGTGGGATAAATTGGTTGTTTTCCCCACCAAATTGTCCACACTGGGGTGGTATATTTGAGGCCGCCGTAAAATCGGCCAAAACACACTTGCGCAGGACAATCGGTGAGTCTGTCCTTACATTTGAGGAACTCGCAACTGTGTTTTGTAAGATTGAGGCCGTTTTGTACTCTCGGCCATTGTGCCCGATCTCCTCAGATTCGAATGATTTGGAGGCCCTTACGTTTGGCCATTTTTTGATTAGTCGCCCACTTGTCGCCTTGCCTGAGTACCCCTACATTGATACGAGACCTGGTCGTCTCTCGCGTTTAGAATTGGTACGCCAGATTACTCAGAGCTTTTGGAAACGCTGGAATTTGGAATATTTGCACATACTCCTGCAACGCGTTAAGTGGACCGACAAGACCGATCCACCCAAGATTGGTGACCTCGTTTTGATCAAGGAGGCTAACCTTCCGCCACTCAGATGGCGCAGGGGGCGCAAGGATGCGCCCCCTGCGTTTGGTAACTGGGGCTGATGGAGTTCCCCGATTTGCTGAGGTCTTGGTGGACGGTTCGATTCTGAGGAGAGCGGTTGCAACATTGTCACGTCTACCAACCGATTAGCGGACCGGTAGGCCGGTCCGGGGCGGGTAGATGTTTGAAATAGAATTAGTTTTTATTATAAGTCAAATCGATTAGATCGATTAAGTAACATTTTGTTTAGTCTATTGAAAATTTCTGACAATGGTCACACTGAACTGTCACTTCCGTTCCCGCCTTGAAAAATTTACACGCCGGTTTTGAGGCTCTCGCGAGATTATAATTGATATAAATCTTGTTATTTTGGCCAAAATTATAAGTTAATCCTATAGGTCCACTTCAAGAATATCACCAGTGAAGATATCAGGTGAGTTGAAACATTTTATTAATATTGGTTGTGACTCACTGTGCAACGCAGTGAAAGTGTTTAGATATATTGTCTATCGTGGTCAGGTAGATGTATTACACCTTCCACTGCAACTCTGTTCTGAAAATCCCTACCTGGCTACGGTAATTCTAGACAAAATACATGTGAACAATCTCTAAGGTCTTTATGTACAAAAAATGTTTTAGATTCGTTATTTCTTGTACCTACAGGTCTGTATTGCTTCATGACGTCACTGATACGCTGTAAAACATTGTAAGAATCATAGTTACCATTGTTTACGTCTGATAAGAACTCTCCTGGCAAACGTAAGGCTCGGCCATAAACCATTTGAGCAGCGCTTACGCCTGTATTTCGCTTGATGGCTGCACGAAGTCCTAACATAACACAAGGTAGTTCGCGTGCCCAATTTTTATTATCGTCCAATCTAGCCATGAGTGAAGCCTTTTAACATCTATGATACCGTTCGACCGCTCCGTTACTTTGTGGATGGTATGGGGTCGTCCTAATCTTTTCAATACCTAAATAAGAAATTATTTTTTCAAATAATCTACTTTCAAATTATCTGCCCTGGTCACTGGTAAGTTTAACAGGGCAGCCAAACCTGCATATTCACTCTGTATATAATTTCTCTGCAACAGTGTCGGCTGAGATTTCCTTTATCGGATATGCCTCAGGCCAGCCGCTCCCTCTGTCTACTATCGTTAAGCAATACCTATACTCATCCATTGTGATTGGGAGAGGTCCTACTATATCAATATGTATGTGCTCAAACCTATCCACTGGGGGATATGTACCATAATTAGAAGTGGTGTGCCTATTTACTTTAGATCGCTGACAACTGAGACAGGTTTTTGACCAAAGTCCAATGTCTCGATTCATGTTCGGCCAAAAGAACTTTTCCTTAATCATCTGGCGAGATGCACGTACGCCAGGATGACTAAGGTTATGGATCGCCTGAAATACATTTTTTCTAAAACTATCTGTTAAATATGGTCTCGCGTTTTCCTTTGAAATTTCACAATATATGTAACGATTAGAATTCGTAACCAAAAATTTTTTGAATTTGTATCTAGAATTATTCAAAAAATCTTTGAGCTCAGAATCCAGATCTTGCTCTAAAGCTAATTTTTCATAGTCTACTATGCTCGACGTACATTGTATAGACTCTATGCGCGATAACACATCTGCTACAATGTTATCCATTTCACTTATATGGTGGATATCAGTCGTGAATTCGCTTATAAAGAGTAATTGTCTTACACGCCTAGGACTTTCCTTCTTGTTATTTTTACATATTTTTGAAAATGCGAATGTTAAAGGCTTGTGGTCTGTAAAGATTATAAGTTCTCAACCTTCAAACAAGCTTCTAAAATATTCTACAGCTAAAAATATAGCAAGTAACTCACGGTCATAGGTGCTATATTTTTTTTGTGTGTCAGTTAGCTTTCTCGGGAAATAGCCTAACGGTTGCCATGAGTCGCTTATGTATTGTTGCAACACAGCACCTACGCAATTATCCGAAGCGTCGGCAAATAGCGCATGTGGCGCGTTGGCCACCGGATACGCCAACGTGACTGCATTCGTTAATCCGTTCTTACATTCCGAGAATGCTTGCTCAGCGTCTGGCGTCCTCTGTATAGGTGTTTTGTCATTCTTTTTGGCCTTGTGAATATATTTATTTAATATTTCTAGGTACTCTATTGCTCTCGGTAAATGATTACGATAAAAATTGACCATGCCTAAAAATTGTCTTAACTGACTAACATTCTGAGGTTTTGGGTAATCAAGAATTGCCTATACCTTGCTTTCTACAGGTTTGATACCCGATGTAGTGACTTGGTAGCCTAAAAATTCTATAGAAGTAGCTTTAAATGTGCATTTCTCTAAGTTTATAGTGATGCCATATTCGCTTAAACGTTAAAATACCTGTTCTAAGTGTTCCTTATGCTGCATATGATTTTCTGAACTTATTAATATATCGTCAGCGTAACAATATAAGAAATCTAAACCTGATAAGACTGTATTCGTCTTGAAACGTTGAAAAGTTTGGGCAGCGTTTCTCAAACCAAAAGTTAAACGTTCGAATTCATATAGTCCGAACGGTGTTGTAATCGGTGTTTTACAAACATCGTCGGGATTAATTAAAATATTATGGTATGCTTTTTTTATAAAATATCAATTTTGTAAAAATTATTTTGTTAGCTAATAAATATGTAAAGTCCTGTACACGCGGTATTGGATACCTATCCGGTGTTGTGATCGCATTTAATGCTCTATAATCACCACAGGGGCGCACTTGACTTTTGGTACTAAATGCAATGGACTTGCCCAAGGCGACTTCGATGGCCTGCATATACCTATATCTAACATTGATTTAAATTCCTCTTTGGCAATTCTATTTCTTTCGGGAGCTAAAGGTCTAGGTTTACAGAATACTGGAGGGCCTGTGGTGTCAATAAAATGGTAAACCGCATGTTTCGGTGCCTCCTTGAATGACATAGGTTTGAGAATGTCCGGATACGTACTTAATATATCATAGGCGGGATGATCTTTGTGTAACATAGAAATCGCTGGTTCAAAATGGTTTGCGATCATTCCACGCACTGCCAGGTTGGTAACCTTACCTATTAAACAACGGCCTATATCTACAATTAAATTATAATTATTTAAAAAATCTACGCCCAGAATGGGCTGCTTTACATCACACACAACAAAATTCCATTTAAACGGTCTCCTTAATTTTAGATATAATTGAAGTGACTTAGTACCATACGTTTTATTCACTGAACCATTGGCGGCAAAAAGTTTAAAATTGGAATTTAAGTCTAATTCTTTCTTATTTCTAAAATAAAATTTAGGTAACACAGAAATACATGCGCCTGAATCTATTAAAAACTTATAATTATATTTCCTATCACTTACTATTAAGCGGTGATCCTTGACTGCACAACCGCCCACTACCGGCTGCAGCTCTGCTTGTTTTCCGACCTCGAGAGCCGCTGTTTTGTCTTCCAGTTGCAGGGCGCGACGCAACTCCTTGCTTTGTGCCTGTACCTCCAGTGATACGAGCACAGCCAGTCTGGGCTCTCCGGTGTCCTGCGCGGCCTGGATCGCGAACGGCTGCGTGAGAAGTTCCTGTATCCGCTGTCCCTTCTGTGCCTGAACCTTTGTCTTCCCCTGTCTATCTCATTTATTTCTAGGTTGATCTTCGCTATCTCCGCCATGATCGCTGCTATGTCGCAGGTTTGGACGAATGTTGCTGGACTGCTGCGCTCTACCTCGTTGGCCTGCGGTGACTGGTGAGTCTCCATGACCTTGTCTGCTATCACTGCCATTTCTTCCAGGTCCTTAGTCGACGTGACGGTGAGTACTGTCCTGACTGACGATGGTAAGTGACCTTGCCATAATATTTTCAAAGTGTCGTCTTCTACCTTTCCTCGCGCCAGTTCTTTCATGCGACGTAGCAACTGGCTGGGTTTCTGGTCTCCCAGCTCCATTTCCGACACAAACTTTGGTACCTGTCTTGTCTCCGACTCTTCATAGATTTGTAGAAGGCGTTTTTTCAATGTGCCGAATTAGTTGCTCTCCGGGGGATTGGCTACGATGTCTGCTACCTGCTGTATGACTTCTTTGCTGAGCTTTGCCACCACCATGAAGTATTTGTTAGCGTCGGATGTTTTCTGCGGGGCCAAAATTGCTTCCACTTGTACAAACCACAGTCACGGGTTTTCAGGCCAAAAGTCGGGTATTTTATTCGCGACTGACAGACTAGAGATGATGGCATGTTGTTCTTCCTTCACGACGCTTGACGGAGTTGGCGGTGTTGGCGTCGAAGCTGTCGGCGTCGGTGCGGGGTACATTGTAAGTCGTATTTTTTTCGTCGGGGTCACCACTGTAGTGCACTGTGTGTATGTGTATGGGTAATTTAGGTGGAGACAAGTGAAACACTCGGATGTTATAAGCCAACTGGATATTTATTTCATTTCATAAACTCGATACATAGGTACACCTTACGCACACGATTGTAATTTGCATTCGCAGCATTCTCACAAATATACAATACCCCACATATGTTTCGTTGGGTAGGTACCTACCGAAGGGATGCACTTGGATTTCTACAAATTTCCACAGGATCGGACAGAAACGGCCTAATTAAAAATAAATGTGCGGGCATAACTGCGGGCATCTTCTAGTTGTTATATAAATATTAATAACTACATATGTAATATTTGCTTATAAAACACACTACTATTGTTATTGTATTTAGAACGTACGTACATGGTCTGTGCTAATATAATTGTCTCTAGGAGAACCTATACATAATGGATGGATAGTTGTAACAGCTGACAATCCTGTGTGGACTTTGGTTTACAGTCCCAGTTATTGAGGTTCAGATTTCTTCGGTCTGACTCATAATACTTGTACTTATTCTTATGTCATGGCATAAATGATATGGAAGAATTATGGCATTCCTTTAAAGCAGATGTAGTATGTGTAGCGTCTGAAGTATGTGGTGTGATCAAGAGAAGGAAACTACGTAAGGTTAAGAATACATGTTGGGACAAGGATATACAATCAGCAGTATCAGAGAAGAAGAAAGCGTGGTTAGATTGGTTGGCTGCCAGAGCAAATGAAAGAATGGGAAAGGCATCGAGTGATGACATAGATGAAGCAAGAAAGGAGTTTGTTAGGTGTAAAAGAATAGTGAAAGAAATGGTTAAAAGGAAAAAAGTGGAAAAGAAAGATGAGTTTGATAGTAGATTATCTGACGACTTTCGGAGAAACATTAAGTTTTTCTGGAAATCCGTTCGTGCAGTTCGAGGAAAAACTCAATACTCAGAATACACAGCAATCAGAGACGAGAATGGAAGTATAGTAAATGGTGAATTGTGCGTGCTGAAGAGATAGAAAGAGTATTTTGAAGGATTATTTGAAAGAACTACGACAGAGACATCAACAGGTGAAATGAATGATAATGATAGCAATGATGAAAGCGATATTGGCGTGGATGAGATTTTGAAGGCACTGGCCAGTATGAAATAAGGTAAGGCTGCAGGTTATGATAGGATTACAGTCGAAATGCTGAGGGCTGGACAGGGCATCATAGTTAGTCAGCTGCAGCGTTTATTTAACTTGTGCTGGAGCACCGGCCGGGTGCCTGATGACTGGGCCACAGCAGTAGTTGTGCCTATTTATAAACGAAAAGGCTCGCAACAAGACTGCAAAAACTATAGAGGCATTAGCCTTCTCAGCATTGTTGGCAAATTGTATGCGAAGGTACTGATTGAAAGAGTTATGAAAGTAACCGACAAGAAAATATGAGATGTACAAGCGGGATTCCGGAAGGGTATGGGGTGTACGGATCAAGTCTTTTCCTTGCGATGCATAGCCGAGAAATTTTTGGCAAAAGGTCAAAAGGTCTTCTGCGCATTCGTGGATTTGGAAAAGGCTTATGATAAAGTGGTGAGGAATGAAATGTGGTCGGTACTGTCGATGTATGGGGTGAACAGCAGCCTCATACGAGCTCTGAAATCCCTTTATGAGGATTCTAGAGCTTGTGTGAGGATAAACGGGGCATACACTGACTGGTTTACCATCAACACAGGTGTAAGACAGGGATGTGTAGCGTCGCCGTGGCTGTTCAACCACTTCATGGACAGTTGTTTGCAAGATTTGAAACATTGTGATTGTGAATTAAGGATGAATGAGTTACTTGTCAAATGCCTCCTTTATGCTGATGATCAGGTTATGCTTGCGACTTCAGCGGAGGAGTTGCAGGAGATGGTAACCATCATGCATGGTGCGTTAGAGAGGAAAGGAATGAAAGTGAATGTAAGTAAAACGAAAGTTATGGTTTTTGAAAAGGAGGAATGCGTTACGGCTTGTAATATTATGATCGATGGACAGCGAGTGGAGCAAGTGAATGAGTTTGTATATTAAGGTACGCTGTTTACAAGAGATGGTAAGAATGTAGAAGATATTGAAAGAAGAGTTAATGCAGGTAATAGAGTGAATGGAGCTCTGAAGGCGTTTATGAATAGCCAAAACGTGTCCAAAAAGGCACGTTTGGCTGTGCATAGAGGGGTGTTACCTACTCTTATGTATGGTAGTGATAGTTGGGTATGGCAGAACAGTCATGAAAGTAGAATAAATGCTGTAGAAATGAGAGCACTGAGAAGTATGTGTGGTGTTTCTCTGACTGACAGAATAAAGAATTGTGTGATAAGAGAGTGTTGTGGGGTAAAAGAAGATATAGTGACAAGCATCAAGAAAGGTATGCTAAGATGGTTTGGGCACGTGGAGAGGATGGATGACGAAAGACTGACCAAGCAGATATATAAGGCAAGTGTGGAAGGGACAGCACGAAGGGGAAGACCTAGGCGGATGTTCTCTGACCAGATTGGAGACATCCTAAAAACAGGACAGGTGAGAAGTACCCTGAACAGAAGAGTATGCATGAGGAATCTGATGGGAGTGAATGAAGCAAGAGAGATATGTCAGGATCGTTGCAAATGGCGTTCCGTAGTCTCTGCCTACGCCTCTGGGAAACAGTCGTGAGTCTATGTATGTATTCTTGTCTTTTGAAAAAGAATCAAAATTATTATCTTTTGTTTCTTTTGTCTACACCCAAGTTTAGTGAGTTGGAGAGTGGATGAATATATGTTTGTTACATACAAAAACTACAGCACATACTTTATTGAAACTATGCATTTCATAATTGCAGTCATCATCATCAACCCTATATATAAACTGTCCCACTGCTGGGCACGGGCCTCTTCTCGCTATGAGAAGGGTATTTGCAGTAATATAGCTTAAATATAAGAAGAGCAGATGGCTATCTTTTGCACAGATAGCTGGAACTCACTCAAGTGGAGCCGCAGGCAGACGCTAGTATAACAATACGGTCAAATTATTCAAAAGCCATACGTAAGTAGTTATGTAAGACTTTTTTATAATTTGACCGTATTATTTTTAATAATTTGGCCCGGGCATTCAGTTGGTTTTCGCATCCAAAGGTACATGTGTGTTATTTTTATACAACCTAAATTACTGCAATAGTTCGATAGTTTTTGGATGAAAGAGTAACTAATATCCATTTATCGACATATCCTCACAATTCCTTCGCATTTGCAATAGTAGTATGATACAGGAATGAACATACTACGAAGCATCTTCATTTAATAGAAGCATTCACACATGACCGGCCTCACAAGACGACCAAGCATATTCCTAGTACCATCTCTTAGTACCAAGTTAACAATGCTTTGATTCTCTAGAAAAACAAAAGCATTTCTCAGAAATCGCCTTCACTGTATCTGCATCTCAAATCTGGACCGTTTGCTTCAAGAGATAACTAAACAATTACATAATAATAGTATGATCGTGTATGAAGATTTACTTCGAGTATCGGTATCGGTATCCGTAACTGATAATTTAATAGATGGTATCGTGAATTCCAAACATAATTTTCCATTCTTTTTGTAAACTTGGACTTTTAGTGCACGCAGTAAAACAGATACAAACATGTCATAACAAAGCTATTCAAAATAACAAAATGTGTATTGTGCACTTATCACGATAAAATTACCAAATGCGCTATTATCGTCATCCTAGCGTTATCCCAGTTGTAACCCAGAGTCCGCTTTCTAGTTTAACCAAATTTATCTGAATATTAGCTTCCGAGAGCAGAGCGACTGCCTGTTTGACCTCTGCAACCCAAAGGGCTATATTTCATGGTTTAAACTAGTGTCAGTTTTATTCATACGCACTGACTCCTTATAAAGACTGTCAAAGATCTTCATAACAGTCTTGATCGATGGCTTAACGTGCATGCCGAAACATGGGGCAAATGATCATTTATAATTCACTTTGCTCATAGCTCCGAAAAGTAATTGGTGCGCGCCGTAAATTCGAACCCCTTACCCTGTGCATGGCAATCTGTTGGCATCTCCACTTAGCTGTAATATTTCTGCCATTCCTTGCTGCTTTTTGATCCAGAGATGCTATCCTAAAATATTGTGGTTTTTATTGTATTGTTATTTTATCGGCTATGTAAAGTTTTACTATTTTGCGTTATCATTCATCGTTACAAGACGCTCTATACAAGATCATTGTGCATATTTCTAGCATCTCTCTCACAAAACAAAAAAACTTTCATTTCCCAAAAACTAAAACCGTCACCACTAAGGTAGTGGTAACAGCTAACATCTAGAACATTTCCTTCAAGTGCAAACTAAACAGGAACATCATAACGGTTCGAACATTTACTTCAAGTAGGAATATCGGCACCGGTAAGTGTACGATAACGGTAACTTAAAGTAACGGTATCGCAGAAACCGTTCAAGAGATAACGTTTATTGTTACGGTTTAACTTCAAGTAGTTATAGTTGCTTGTAGCCAGTGGGTACGCGTTCATGTATTTTAATGTACCGTTTGAAAAATGGTTTTGAGTATGTGAGTGAGGATAATAATTTAGATTTTAGTACGTCTAAGGTCTGAAATGAATTTTTCAAATTGACTTGTGATTCTATATCTTGACTACTATATTATGACTAATTAGATTTTTTTGAAAGTCTTTACAATATTTGTAAGATGAGAACTAGACAAGTTGACGAATATTTGAAATATGTCAGTTAACCAGTGACGACGGCTGGTGTAACAGATGTCAAAAATGCGAAACCGTTACAGATATGAATATTTAAACAAATCAAGAAATTTTGAAAGTATCTAATATTTGGAGATGGTTATAATCTGAACTTCTTCCAAAATTAATGAATTTTGGCTAAGTTTTGAAACTTTTAGTACATTTTGCTGGGATCGCGGGCAGCAGACGGATGCAGGTAGCTCAAGATCGGTACATGTGGAGAACCTTGGAGGAGGCCTATTTGCAGCAGTGAACTTCTACCGGCTGATACATACATACATACATAGACTCACGCCTGTTCCCCGGAGGGGTAGGCAGAGACTACGGAATTCCATTTGCAACGATCCTGTCATATCTCGTATGATGACCGGCTGATATGATCATAATAATGATGATGAAGTTTTGAAATGATTTTTTTGTTTCATTTTTTGGCTATGTCGCATTATGCAGATTTCTTGAAAGTTTTCATAATATTTTTCAGATAATACCTAATTAGACAACTTGAAAAACGTTTAAAAAGTTAAGAAAACCAGTGACCACTAGTGTAACCAATGCCAAAACATCGTGGTATAGAAAAAGGTGTTAGACTCAATTTGAAAAAGTGCTGACTTGTTACATAATATGTGACCAGTTAATTTATAGTAGGTATTTAATATTTAGAACTTTTGAGATTTTTATGAATTATTCTGTATTTCCTTCAACATTAACGTAGTTAGCTGCCACACTATATATATATATATATATATATATATATATATATATATATATATATATATATATATATATATATATATATATATATTGTATTTTAGTTAATAATCTTTATAAATAGAACGTCTAAAATTCGTGACTAACAAACAAAAGCAAACAAATATACCGATATGTGTACCAACACCTTGAATTCTAGAAGACGCACATTTGTATGTGCGTTCCGTCCTAGCATAGATTACTCGGAATGGTAAACATTTATGAAACAATCAATTCATGTGATTAGACTTGTAATGTATTGTACTATGAACATTTTGGGGAAACATTTACTCCAGTATTTTTCCTTAGATGTTGAATTGATAGTGTATTTTCGCTTGAACACAATACACCGAAAATAAATTCCCTTTTACGAGTTGTTCCAGTTTGTTTATTAACCAGTTGTTATTTATATTTTAGCATAGATATACGTGTTTGAATAAAAAAGGACTAGAATCGTATAAACTATTTGTTAAATTTGGTTTTTGTGAAATAAACTATGTAGATAAAAGAATAAAAAGAAATCAACTCGCTGTAGCTACTCTAAGAATAACAGATGTCAGTCTAAAAATTGAATGAAAATATTGCAATATTTTTTGGGCAATATAAAACGGTATTTTTTATAGAAAATATATCCCGGCCATATTGAAATACGAAAGCGAAAATAACAGATTGAAAACAGTTAGACCATTGAACAAACATCAATCGATGAAAATAGCAAAGACAAAAAAGTAATAATTTTTGCCCCGAATAAAATTTGAGGACTTTTTTCTATAATGATAATAATTATGCAAGAATACCTTTGATACCAAGAAATATGAAAATATTTATTAAAATATGGTAATCTTAAGTAAAGTAACGGTAGAGAAACGGGAAAATATATTTCGAAACGGAACCGAGATTAAAATCGTAATTTTCGTACAATTCAAATGTACATCAACATTTCAAAATAACAAAAAGCAAGCGCACAATTTGCGTCAAATCAACAAAATTGGTGGGAATAAAATAAATTAATATTTGAAACATCAGAACACCCTCAGTAATTATTGAAGAAATTAACCAAATCATCGGAATCCATTGCCGTCCCACAATTCGTATTAATTGAAAATAGTTTTTACGCGCCTCCGTCGAATTGTTTCAATGAGATTTTGTGAGAGCCGGCATTTTAATTTACAAGCAATTTGTATAAAAATTAAATGTTAAACGTGCTCACTAATGGGGCTGTCCGTTGTTGGGGAGAATGAAATCGCCCCGTTCGCTGTTACTGCGAGAATAGGGGCGGGCTGGACGAACAAAATATGATTTGATTATTAACCTCGCCGTCGCTTCATTTGTTTTATTCCCTTCTACATACTTTTTGTCGCGCGACACGAATTCGGTCTCCCCTTGCTGCTTTCGCCGACTCCATTGCGAGTCGCTTCATTTCGTAACATTGTAAGGGCAATTTGTGTCTTCTGTGCGTTTAAATAATTTTGTGACATATTTCTGCGATGAGCTTTTTAGAAAAGTTATTTGGGTTAAAGCTAAGTTCGTTTTGTTGTGCATTAATAAACATTTTTTTGAAATATATTTTAAATATACGTTTCCAATATGCCCTGACTGTAGAATTCTTTCTTGTGTTAGAATTTACACTACAACAAAGAGATCCAGATCTTTTATTAATTGCTTTTTCAAGATACTTTTTATTAACATAAAATCATTTATCCAAAGTGCATAACGCTGACAACTGTAACACAATAAAATTATTAAAAAGTCTAATCAAAAATCTTTAATATTATGCAATTTATTATAATATGCACCTACATTGTATCAGGTAACAATATAATATATACTACTCAAAACAAAATGAGGGCCACTAAGATTTTTTGCTGTACCATGAAAACAATAAAGACATTAAATTATTTAACTTATGTAACTACAAAATAACGTTATTGGTTATAATAAAGGCTAAAAATTGTTTAAAATAATGATCATAAATTATTTTTTTTAAGTTCATAATGAAATTGGCCATTTTGAATGAAAAACATGAACAAAAGAAATCTCCGGAAAAAGACAAAATACTGTTCTTGCCACTATTGTTTCTTCTTTTTAGTAACGAGTATGTCCTCCTCTCTTAGCAATACACTCCTGAAGCCACTTATGCATTTTCTGGATCAAATTCGTCACATTTTCATCTGAAATCTCCTCTCAGGCACGTTTTAAAGCGTCAATCAGCTGCTGTTGGTTTTAGACCCCTTGCTCATTCTTTCTAACCCTTCGTTTCAATTGGTCCCACAATTGCTCGATTGGATTTGAATCCGGACTGTTAGCTGGCCATGGTAATGCCTCAATATGAGACCCTTCTAGGACAGTTTGGGTCGATCGAGCTGTGTGTGCACGGGCATTGTATTGCATCAGGATGAATCCAGGCCCCACTCGCTGTGCAAATGGGATCACTTGAGGCCTGATGACGTCCTCGATGTAACGTTCTGCTGTTACGGTACCCGCATATGGTGAGCTCGGTTTTACTATGTAAACTAATCCCACCCAAAACCATTACGTTGGGACCAACGAAACGGTTAACTTCGTAGATTCAGGACTCCGAAAACCGCTCGCCGCGTTGTCTCCACACGCTAACACGCCGATCATCATTAAAAAAATTACTTTGCACTCGTCTGTAAAAAGCACCTTGCCCCAGTGATTAATCCCCCAGTTTAAATACTGACGGGAGAATCTTAAACGGTTTGCACGTTGAACCCTGGTCAGAGGAATTCGAACAACTCGACGTCTTGACATTAAATTTTGCTGGTCTTTGTGCAATCGATTACGTATAGTATTAGTTTGATCACTGACTCGGGTATCCGTTGTCAGCCGTAGGTGGTGTTGTAACTTACGGGCCGTTACTGTACGATCACGATGAGCACTTAGTTAGACGTACCGATCCTCGTGCGCCGTTGTTACACGAACTCTACCTGAACCGGGTCTTCTGGCAACACTGCCTTCTTCTGGAAGTCTTCCATAAAGTCTTTTGGAAGCGATTCCATGCATTTTGGACAGCTCTTCGAGAAAACCCCAAGTGCAAACCCACGTAACGCTGAGAACGTCCTTCTTGAATCATAGTTATGGCTCTGGTTACCGTAATTGTATTCATGTGCCTTCGTACTGGTGGCATGATTAACGCGAGATGATAAATGAATCAATTAAAATTGAAAAAATAAAACTTTTTTCCTAAAATAACCGAAACAAGTTAAGAAGACAATCGAAGAAAAACATAAGAATAACATCCAATTATTCTTTTTCTTAAAATGATGGCCAATACTTTTCAAATTAGGAACACGAACACAAGCATAAAAGAGATCAAACACCAAAGAGTTCGTAATATCAATATAATGCTACATATCAGTTATTTTCAGTTTACTAAAGTGCACTAAAATGTAAATAAACTAGTGGCCCTTAGTTTGTTTTGAGTAGTATATTAATCATCAACGAATAAGTTTTATTTATTTATTTATTAAAAGACAACACAATCATAACAGGTTTGACCCAATGCAATTGACGTTGTTACAAGCATAATAAAAGTAGGGTTAAAATCAAAGTCAGAACACTTAATAAACAACAAGATAATGAAAAGAAATATAAAATTTGTTAGTATCTCAATAGCTACCTTTATTATTTTAGTTATTTTTCCCGTGGAATGTCCCGGTCCGAAATGTACTTACCCCGGTAGTGTCACGCTATTTTGAGAATTTTATGTTTATAAGAACCTAGGTTATAAATCTTGAATTTTCTCGCATTTGGCACATTTATATGACGTAAATTTTAAATTGTATAGAATTCAGACAATACTTTACACGTATTACATATTAAAATAGCTTACCTTTAACTGTTTCAGGTCGAAAATAAATGATAATTGCAGGTCGCTTTGTTTTTCTTACACTATGGGCCTGTTTCAGTAAGTTCTGGTTAAACTACTTGGCAAATTAATTCATAAAAATTTCACGAAAAATTCACTTTCTCACTGCACTAATATTGACACGGGTTGACGACGTGATAGTTATATACATTAAATTAGTACAGGTCACCAATATCACTTCACTATAATAATTTATTCATATCAGCGAAAAATTACGCCATTTTGGCGAGCCGACGGAAAAACATTTCTCACTCACAAAACATATTTATACGTATTTATAGCAAAAACTGATTTTGAACAGTGGATTCTAAGACAACTTAGTGAGAAATTTATCTATATTTCATAAAGTAATTAATAAATAATTATATTTTGTCATTTAAAATAGAGAGGCCAGCGCCCGAAAATTGCATCAGGAAAATTACTAACCCTTTTTTTGTAAATGTTTTTATACCTGGCTAAAACAAATATTATTAAGTTATATTATAACATAATTATATGAATGCTAGATCACTGAATACCAGTCTAATCAATCAACCAATATATGGGTCGATCTCCAGAGGCATTTTTTTTCGTGTCGGGCGGGATAAAACCATTTTAAAATCGAAAAACATTTTCTAAATATTTTTTATAGACAGTTCGGTGTCTAATCTACATGGTACAAGGCTAATATTATGAATAAGTTCATTTTGATACTTACAAAAAAAATCTTAAACCCTAAAATCCTGATCGCTCTGGGTTGAATGATTGAATGATAAAAATATTTTTTAACTTTTTAATGAGAAGGATCACATCAAACAACTTATTTATTTTACATAACAAATAGTTAATCTTCATAGTAATAAAATATTTTTAGTTATATTAACAATAATTTTGCCACAATTTGAATTTAAAATCGTGACCGGGCATTTTATCTCATCGCTCTGCGCTGAGGTAAAACATCGCGCTCCCGCGGGGCAACGTCAGTAGTGGTCTAACGCCGAGGAGGATACTCCGTGTGCCACGTTCCCGCGCAGAGCAATCATAAACTATGTAAGTTTATGATTGCTCTGGATTTGGTTCTCGAATTTTATGATTACTTTGGCATGTTATTTAAATTCAATAGTAAGCCTGTGAATGTGTTTGTTATGTGAATTAAGTGATCGTTATGATGTTTTTTATGAGACGAAATCATAACTTTCTATTGTTTTTAAATTCGGCTATATTTATGATTTTGTGACTTTTCTGATCGCTATGGCTCGGATCGCTCTGTCCAAAAAGACCAGAGCGGTGATATTTTGCATAACTTGTGCGTTATAAATATATTTTAAGTAGTAGTACCCGACTGTAACAATAACAAACGACGAACTATGCACATAACATTTAATTTATAACCTTTCCTGGGTTGCCAAAAGTTGATTTTTATAGTTATGTTATTTTGTTTTTAAAAAAATATTTTTTATAAAAGATTCTTATTTTTGATATGTATGACGGATAATATGCCTTGAATTTTCTAAAATAATACATTTCTCTTACGGATCTTGTTACACGTACACTGAATATGACTGAAAACGGTTAAATAAATAATATTTTATCAATAATTCATATTTTTGTTTCAATGATTTCACCATTTATGTTGGCCCTGGCACCAATTATGATTGCTCTGGTCGCGAATTTTTTTGAACTTTAATATATCCGTAACTGTTTGTGTAAATTGAAGGCCAATAGTAAAAATCTACCACTTGAATATCATTCTTTTAAATGAGATACATAATTACCATTAAATATCAATATCTCAAAAGCACCAGAGCGATCACACAAATACGCTCGTTTTGGAGATTGACCCATATCTAGGCTAACCAAATAACAAATGCAAACAAGCATCAACATTAACAGCAAAATATTTTTATTCATTTTTAACTTTATGTTTTTAATACTGTTCAAGCTAGTAAAGCAAAAATTATCAAGCTATCAAAACAACAAACAAAAACATTCATTGTAGGTTTCAAATCACAAAACTTGCAAATCATTTACGTTATCCGAGCACAGCTGTTTTATTTTTTGTATAAATAAAAATTTAAAATAGGAGATACGCGCTATAATTCCTATTCAGAACAGTCCAAACAATAAAAAAGATAGGATGAAAAACAAATACAGTAGTAGGTATTACGTGCAAACACAGATCGTACAATCGTCGATTTTTTTTCGTTTCAGCAAACTCAAATAATACAGACATCAAAATCAAAACATTAGGGCGACACCCTCTCTATATCAAAAGCATTGATTGATATGCACGTATTTGTATTGTGACTAGGGTATCATCCAATAAGTCAATTAACAATTGACTCACAATAAAACGATATAACCCCAAAGCGCGACGAGGGTCGAAACGGCCTCCGATGACAACGAGATAAAAACATAATATATTGGTGCGTTTTTTAATAGCCGCAAACGGTTTGCCGGCGGAATACACTCGATACTGAGATACTAGAAAATTGGATATTTGATAAAAACGGTGATTCGGGTCCGTTCTACCGTCGGCCCTTGAAATATTTGCAGACTAGCTTGTGATGCGATACTCGGCCGACCTCAAATTAAATGTGGAAGATTTATGGCTAAACTTGCCCATTCGCCGGTCCAGATAAAAAGTTTCATATCTCATTCAGATTTAGTGAGCACTTCGAAAAAGTGCTACTGTTTTATTTTTAACAGTTTTCGAACAATGGTTGCACGGTGTTGTTTGGTAAACTTAAATTTGCTGACATAGATTTTGCCACAACGAGCTGAAATTAAAAGCAGAGTTTAAATATATATATAGTTTTAATATATAGCGATTTTAAATATATGTAATAATATTTGTAACTGTGAAATCAAAAGGAAGTTACAAATATACAAGACAGTCTTATGATAGGTATATTATGCACAGGTCGTAGTGCCTTACTGATTTCATCATGAACCGACCCGCCTGCCGACCGGCTGGGAAAGGACTACTCACAGAAACGTACTTTCTTCGTCTACGGAATGAGATCCCATCCCCTTTTCCTACTCCCACATCTCCTTCTCCACTCCGTCTCTTTCTTTAACCAACCCAAAGGATGGCAACGCCCTTGTGACTCCTCCTGTGTTCATCCGTGGAAGGTGGTAACTACTTATTATTAAACGATCCAGCTGCTCGTTTACCGCGTATTATATTAAAAAAAGAAAAATTATAATTTAAATGGCATAAGAAGATTGAATCGCCTGTCACATAAGTAAGAATATTTTCAAAGCGCTAAAAATACCGATGAACGTAAACGTCTATAACATCGCCTCAACTAGTCAAGATAATATATCTTCTTATTTCTTAATATATAAAATCCTTGCGTTACTGACTGACTGACAGACACGCTACAGCCGAAACTATTGGGCGCAGGAAGCTGAAATTTGGCATGTATGTTCCTTGGGGACCGTATTGATGCACTAAGAAGGGATTTCCCGAAATTCCCACGGGATCGGCCAAAACGGGTAAATTAAAAATAAAATGGAGGCATAGCTGCTGGCGTCCTCTAGTTTTCAATAAAAAATCTCTTGCTTTTAATCACTGTCAACCAGTATTAATAGCTTGCGAGCGGTTTTAGAATTAGACTAAAATAGTTTTAAGACTTTCTATTTTAAGTTTGCAACCACAAAATTTTCTTCAGTATTTACTTTTAATTTTCATACATACATACATAGACTCACGCCTGTTTCCCGGAGGGGTAGGCAGAGACAACGGAACGCCATTTGCAACGATCCTGACATACCTCACTTACTTCACTCACTCCCATCAAGTTTCTCATGCATGCTCTTCTGTTAAGGGTACTTCTGACTTGTCCTTTTTTCAGGATGTCTCCAATCTGGTCAGAGAAAGTTCTCCTTGGTCTTCCCCTTTGTCCTGTCCCATTCACACTAGCCTGATATATCTTCTTTGTCAGTCTATCGTCATCCATCCTCTCCATGTGCCCAAACCATCTTAACATGCCTTTCTCAATGCTTGTCACTACATCTTCTTTTACCCCACACCACTCTCGTATCACACAATTCTTTACTCTGTCGGTCAAAGACACACCACACATACTTCTCAGTGCTCTCATTTCTACAGCATTTATTCTACTTTCAAATCTCTTCTGCCATACCCAACTTTCACTACCATACATAAGGGTAGGCACTAACACACCTCTATGTACAGCCAAACGTGCCTTTTTGGACACGTTTTGACTGTTCATAAACGCCTTCAGAGCTCCATTCACACAATTACCTGCATTAACTCTCCTTTCAATATCTGCTTCATTCTTACCATCTCTTGTAAACAACGTACCTAAGTAAACAAACTCTTTCACTTGTTCCACTCGCTGTCCATCGATCAAAACATTACAAGCCGTAACGCTTTCCTCCTTTTCAAAAACCATAACTTTCGTTTTACTTACATTCACTTTCATTCCTTTCCTTTCTAACGCACGATGCATGATTGTTACCATCTCCTGCAACTCCTCCGTTGAAGATGCAAGTATAACCTGATCATCAGCATAAAGGAGGCATTTGACGAGTAACCCATTCATCCTTAATCCGCAGTCACTATGTTTTAAATCTTGCAAACAACTGTCCATGAAGAGGTTAAACAGCCACGGCGACGCTACACATCCCTGTCTAACACCTTTATCGATGGTAAACCAGTCAGTGTATGCCCCGTTTATCCTCACACAAGCTCTAGAATCCTCATAAAGGGATTTCAGAGCTCGAATGAGGCTGCTGTCCACCCCATTCATTGACAGCACCGACCACATTTCATTCCTCACCACTTTATCGTAAGCCTTTTCCAAATCCACGAATGCGCAATAGACCTTTTGACCTTTGGCCAAATTTTAATTTTCAAATTAAAGTTATTAAAGTATTCAGTGAAAGAAACAAATTTACAAATAGCTTTAGTTTAGTGAAATGAGAACTTGTGTTTTAATATTCGTGAGACGGAGAGAACGTAGTGGAATTGACAATGACTACTTTGTACAACTCAAAAACGTCTATTTAGATGGCAGAGGCGTGCAATTTAATACAGATTAGTGCCAGCACTTCACAAGGCTTGTCTAAAATGGTGACAATGTCGAAGTATATTAGTTCAAGTTCTGACAAAATCATATAATATGCGTTATTTGATATGCTATTTCAGCTGCTTTCATAGATCAGTTGGTATATAATAACTTATAGTATCAAAGTTTCTAAGAAATAATACTTGTCACTTTTTATGGAACGAATATAACTTTAAGTGTCATATTTAAAAAAGAATTCGCATTGTTAGGCTGAATCTACACAATAATTATCTTTTTCATACAAATGTTTTTTAACCAAACTATACTTCAAGTTTGAAAATATAATTTCACCGACGTCATCATAGTTTAATGTATTTGTTTGATATTGCATATTTTTATTTTTTTTTTATTTTGTGGTTGTGCTTTCCGCAGAAAGCTAGAAGTGTGGATACTTTTAGAAAGCCAATTCCAAAGACACAACACAACTTTCAAAGCTCAGTAGCTTTCGCTTGTTGAACGTTATTTTTAAAGCTACCGTTCTTTAATATTCCCATGTATATTTAGCTTTACAATTTGAAGTGACATTTATAAAATCAAAAATTTTAATTAACACATAAATTCTATTTCTTTTATTTTAACAGGATGCATTTTGACTGCAGTTAGTGATTTATTCAATTCTAGCTCGAAATTTTGTGTGATCCAAAAATAGTAGAATTGAGTCAACATTTTTATGAAATAAAATATTGCCAACGCTTACTTAAACCTGCAGCAATTGAATACTTCCACAAATATTAATTTAAAGCAATTTCCACGACACAACTATGATAGAAAAGTATTTTTTATTTCCCAGAGACATACGAGTCGGGGACAAAGTATGCGTCGCGACGTAATAAGTGTCTTGGTGGTGTCGGCTTGACGTATGCAGTGTGGAGTACAAACGACCCCGAGTAGCCGGCGGTGGGTTCTGACGTCAGTTGTATTGCACATGCTGAGATTACGAGATTACGGTAAACGCCCGATTTGTAAGCAGCTGGAGTTGTATTTATCTTGTAGTTTTCTTAGAGATGGAAGAGCTTTATTTTCATGTGTGATGTCATGAATTAATGTTACAGTAGCTGTGTTCTGTATCAGTTTTGTGTTCTCTTAGAGCGGCTTTGGACAGTAAGGAGGAGCGTATCAAAGGACATTTTGGTTTTGAAACCGAATCTTGCAATACAAGTAGCGTTCGGTGCCATAAAATTGGATATAAAAAATACAAATTTTCAACATTTCAGAGCTAAAGCGCTTTATGGTAATAATTATTCATGCGATTTTTCTAGAGATGGACAAGGCAATAATTAGAAGAACTGGTAGGCGTAGGACGATTCTGTTGGAAATGATGAATGCGGGCGGTTCAAGATCGGCCTATGTAGAAAGCCTTGCGTAAGGCCTATGTCCAGCAATAACAGTCTTTTGGCTAAGGTGATGTTCAATATTAATTAACGTAATATTATACATTGCAATGTCAAAATGTTTTTATAACTCTTGACTCATAAGGCATTGAACTTAAAATTTAGGTATATTATGTTTATATTTCTCTGAAACGTCAGGCAACGAAAATGTGGACATTTTTTAAATATGTGAATTTTTAAATGGAATACCGCGATATATGATGGTTTCACTTTTCTATTTTTTTATAAAAATCTGAGAATCTCAGCAGCGCGACATCGCGACAAAATATACTTTAATAAAATATGAAAATATTAAATTTTTCGCGAAAGTCTAGATTGCCAGAAAAGTTTTCTAGAAGTTGGATACATGAATTTAAATAACAAATACATTTTATGTAAACGTTTTTATTTTTTGATTAGCGATTTCAATGAAAGTTATTCAGGAGCTGCGAAATACCACTCTGGGATCGCTAACGTGTATTGCTGATTTGGGCCGAAATACTGCCAATTTAGAATAGGATTGGGTTGGATGATTCTAAGCCGATGGGCAATGGGTGCCGCACGACGTACAAATAAAAAAAAGGAAGACCCCGGAGACGATTTGGCAAGAACTGGCCTATTCTGGCACAGGACAGAGACGCTTACAGGAGTGTAAGTGAGACTTCTAATTTGGCTAACAGAAGAACAACGTACGTTAGTAAAAAATCAGGATCTGATGATCCTATTGTTTTTCATCAACAAAAGATAGAAGATACGACGATATTTTGAGAACTATTTCCATACCTTAGATAAGAAATATATTGTAAAAATATATATTATATTTATATAATAATATTGTTACATAGTTTAAATAATAGTAAGTTAAGTCTTTCATAAAAACCTTGCATTGTCAACTTATCGTACTTCGGGGGTCTGTAAATACATACTATGTAAATTTTATGCTCAATTAATTCTACTGCCGAGCATTCAAATATATTAGCAAGTGACAATTTATTGATTTCATCAAGAGCTCAATAAAGATATCCACGTTTAATTAAAAAACAAGAGCCTCCACGTCTATTATTTCTCATATAAGAGTTTGCTAAAGTGTAATTGGGTATCTTCAAATACTGCTCATCGACTTTCACCATATTATGCTCAGTAATACAAATGACATCGATTGTTATCTAAATCATCTAAGTGAATGCTTAACAAGTCCGATTTGCCTAGTAAGACATTAACATTTTGATGAAATACGTATAAATAATTGTGTGCGAAATAAATTATTATTTAAATGATTTTCAGTTAATTTCATAGTAGGATTGTCAATTAAATTATAAGAATGATTATGTATGTTTAATATTACGTGCTGTATTGTATTTCATTAGTATTAAGTATACCATTTTTTCTAAATAAACTGTAGTCGCAGGGAAGATCCAAATTCGAGTCAAATATAAGTGCATAATTATATGTATACATCTCAAGATAAAGTAAATTAT
Source organism: Euclidia mi (assembly GCA_944739405.2). NCBI lineage: Eukaryota > Metazoa > Arthropoda > Insecta > Lepidoptera > Erebidae > Euclidia > Euclidia mi. The sequence continues at coordinate 10,755,202 of OX123207.2, read as the reverse complement.
TAAAAACCTCTATTCGCCCGTTATACATTGCAGAATATTGATTAAATCTAAATGTCGGTAGACAGATAATAATGTTAGTATGTTGAACCGCTAATAATGCCTCTCTTATTTCTATGATGAGATCAAAATAATACTTAATTGGTTTTACGAAAGTCTTCAACACCTATCAGAATAATGCAGTAGTCTTTCATCGTGTATTTTTTAACTTTTGGTCTAAATTACTCAGAAGTTGTTTAGTACCACAGTTTGGATAACAGTAGTGGCATATTTCGTAATTTTGAAAAGTATCTTCAGCTATTGGTAATATATTATTTCTGTTATTGCTGCTAATTATACACAGCCTATTCTTGGATTTTTTTGTGTTTATTTAGTACTAGTTTAATGTTCTGAACATAGGTATATATTATTATAATTAAATTTAAAGCATTCTTGTATTTTATTTATTCAATGGAAGTCATTGAATTCAGGCTAGTTTCATTTGGTAAGCAAGTTTCTTGACGTTTGTCCAATTGTTGATCAAAGCGTTCAATTTCTAATATTTGTGATGTCTCTGTTTGAGTTTGCATATCCTTCTTAAGTCCTTGCTTTTGCGGTGTATTAGTTTTTGTTAATTTAATAGGGCTGCATGTCAATGTTTTGTATAACTCGTTTTTCTTGCTTAAATGTTCTTTAATCTTTCTTAAATTAGTATTTTCTAGTGATAGTGAATCAATTTCCTGGTGTGCACTTTTTAATTCTAGCTCTAGGTTCTTAACCTGCTCTTTTAGGCTATCAATCAATTCATTTTGCACTTGTTTCAATAAATCGGGTAGGCTACTAGCTGTACTTTCATCGAAGTCCGTCTGTTCGTCTAGTGAATTGTTGATTTGTTCGGTAGTATTATTTGAATTTGTTCTCGCTCGTCGGAACGTTATATTGTCAAAAATGAACTTAATTTTCTATTCTGGTTAATTTTCTGGTTTTTATTTTCTGGTTAATTCTGAAGTGCCATGCAAGACTGATGCCATTAACGCTTGGAAAATGGCTTGCCCGAGCTCTGACTTACCCCGATTTCTATCCTCTCAGAGGCAATGGGACGGGCCGCTCTGTAGCAGAATGCGAGAATATCTTTTAAATACTGCATCCAGTGTTTCAGAGCGTGCCCGTTTGTTGGCTGTGGGAGAGTGGGAATCGGGGCTATGGCTTCAAGCACTTCCATCGTCCAACATAGGAACTATGTTGGACGATACAACTTTCCGCATCGCTTCTTGCCTACGCTTGGGAGCTGTTTGCGTTTCTCCGCATCGCTGTCACTGTGGTGAAGCCGTCGACAGTCTTGGCCACCATGGCTTATCGTGCAGCAGGAGTGCTGGGCGTATTTCCCGACATGCCCACATTAACGACATACTCCGTCGAGCTCTTGTCACCGCCGGAGTACCAGCTCATCTTGAACCGAATGGCTTGGTACGCGACGATGGGAAGAGACCAGACGGTATGTCCTTATTACCTTGGAAGATGGGCAGGCCTCTGGTATGGGACGCGACATGCGTCGATACCCTTGCGCCATCACATCTTCCAAGTACAGCTGGATCGGCTGGCGCTGCTGCTGCATCAGCGGAGACCCTCAAACGGCGCAAATACGGAAACCTATCTGGTAATTACGTTTTTGAGCCGTTTGGGGTCGAAACGCTGGGGCCATGGGGCCCTAGTGCACGCGCTCTTTACAAAGAAATCGCCAAAAGACTGATCGACGCTTCCCGTGACCAGAGGGCTGGTTTATATTTCGCAGAAAGATTAAGCATTGCTATTCAACGTGGCAATGCTGCCAGCCTTCTGGGCACGCTACCAGCTGACAGCGTTGCGGAGGAATTTCTTGACGCGTCGTAGTCAATTTCCTTTTCTCATTGATTTATTTTTTCTTTTGTTATCTTTAATTATTTAGTTTTTATAGTTTAGCTTAGGATAGTTTAGTTTTATAAGTAGATTTATTTTGTTTGTATATATGATAAATAGCTTATAATTTAGTTTTGTAAATTAATGAATGTTAACTATTCTTATGTATGGCTTTAAAAATGCTTGATTTTCTATATTTTATGTGTAGTAAATAATTCAAATGATCCTCAAAAAGTGAAACGCGTGGGTGAGTTTCGAACCCGAGTTCACTCAATTATGCGAGCCTCAAGTTAGTCAGTTGCCTACCCCGCTACTTGTGCTTGGTAATATAAATGTGAAATTGGCGCTCGCTTCACAGACTGTTAGAATAAAATTCTTTGCGATGATTCATGCTGCAAATATTTATATGAATCGTTTTTTTGCACCGTCACTTTGAAGTTTTAGTTCACTTTTTATATTTTATTGATATAAGGATATAAAATTCGAATGTTTTCTGAATATATAGGCTTATAATCACTATTTTATCTAGTTTTGTTATTTACTTTGCACTTCAATTCACTTATTTTAATTTTTATCGTATCAAAATTTTTTGTTGATTTTATTTGCGAATTTTGCATATAATGTTAGTAATAACACTTGTACTTAAAATTTAGACCGTATGGAACATGTTAACACATATATTCACTTTAAGTAATCACTTTTATTATTTTAAATTCAAAAGTAAATACAGAGCACTTTTCAATTGTACTTTGCGTGAGATCTTCATGACAACCGGGACCGACGGCTTAATGTGCTCTCCGAGGCACGGGACAAGCGATAATTGACAATTCAATACGCACATAACTCCGAAAAGTCATTGGTGTGCGCCGTGGATTCGAACCCGATACCCTCTGCATGGCAGTCCGTTGGTATCTCCACTAGGCTATCGCTGCCAAATATATGCTGAACCAAATATATAGATTGATAACCTATTTCCGAAGTCTATATCGATTAGTCAATATCATTTAAAACTGCAATACGGCAAAACTTTTTTTACTCTTAGTAAATGTCAATAATGTCATATTCAATTTATTTTGTTTTTTTAATAATTTTATTTTTATTTCATTTTGTATTAAGTAACATAATTTATAAGAAGCTTAATGTAATCTAATATAATACAAAAACCTTAAAAACAAATTTAGAAACTGAAAATATTTACATGGTTTAGGCGTCGTAAAATGCCTCCGCATCAATGTCATCGGGTAACGTGCCCAGAAGGCTGGCAGCATTGCCACGCTGGATGGCAATGCTGATTCTCTGAGCAAAGAATAAACCAGCCTTCTGGTCACGTGAGACGTCGATTAACCGTTTCGAAATTTCCCGGAATAGAGAACGAGCGCTCGGACCCCATGAGCCTAGCGTTTCCACCCCAAACGGCTCAAACACGTAATTACTTACTAAATTACTGTACTTGCGCCGTTTGAGGGTTTCCACAGTCACAGCAGCAGCGCCAGCATGGCATCCCGTGCTTGGAACGTGTGATGGCGCGAGGGTGTCTACGCAGGTTGCGTCCCACACCAAAGGCCTACCCATGTTCCAAGGCAACAATGACATACCATCAGGTCTCTTACCGTCGTCGCGTAGCAAACCATTTGGTTCAAGTACAACTGGTACGCCAGACGCGACAAAAGCACGACGGATTATATCATTCAGATGGGCATAACGAGGAATGCTACCAGCGCTTCTGCTGCAAGATAGCCCATGGTGGCCGAGGCTATCGACGTCTTCTCCACAATGACATCGATGCGGAGAAACACACGGAGCACCTAAACGAAGACAAATGGCAGTGCGGAATGTCTCATTGTCCAACATGGTTCCAGTGTTGGACGATGGTAGTGCCTGAAGCCATAGACCGGATTCCCATTCTCCCACAGCCAGTAAGCGAACACGCTCTGCAACATTTAAAGAAGTATCCAAAAGATTTTTTCCTACTATGTTACAAAGCGGCGCATCCTAAAGTCTTTGAGAGAATAGGTTGGTAGGCAAATCAGTGCTTGGACAAGCCATTTTCCAGGCGTTTATAGCTTCGGTTTTGCACTACACTTCTGAGTTAACTAGTGTAGGTGATAAAATTTTCCTAGTTAACTCTTGAATGCTGTGAACCGAAGACAGAAACGCCGGTAAACTAACACTGGAAATTTTGCGAACGCCGAGCCCACCCAAACGTATGGGCAAAGACGCTTGAAGCCAGGCTCGGTCGTCCAAGTCCACATTTAAAATTCTCTTTAAAGTAATAAGGATAATTTGGTAGATTTGTTCTTAAAGTGATTTTTTTTTCCAAAGTTGGGAAGATCATAAGGCATGTGTGAATTTTGGGACAAAAAGACAATAACGAAGCGAAGGTATAGGCCGAATGAATATTAATTTTGAATAGGCGATCTGAAATTTCACAAAAAAATGGTATCTTTTCGTCTAAGAAAGAACCGAAAGATTCTTAAAATACTGGAGAACCTAGGAGGCGTAGACAAGTCTTATCAATAATTTTGATGTTTGATGCCAAATTATTAAATTTTGATATTATTGAATGTTTTTTTGTGGAGTTTGTTGTATTTATAAACAATTCACACTTACTAGAATTTAGTTCCAAGCCAATAGATGCGAATTTATTTTTAATAAAAGCTAAATCTTGTAATACAATGTCTGCAGCGCCCCCTAGGGTCCCGTCGTCTAAAAACCATGCATTAAATTTAGAATTTATTTGCTGAATAATGGGTTGTATAGCTAAACTAAAAATGACTGGTCCAAGAGGGTCACCTTGTTGGCATCCAACTGCAGATTCCAAAAGATTGTCGTGGTATAGTAATTTTGTGGGATACCTGTAACATTGCCAAAGAAATTTAAAAATTTTGGGGGTTTCTAATTTTGCTTGTGTCATCAAAGTGTCCCTATTCACTGAATTGAATGCGTTTTTTAAGTCAACCTTCAAAATGATCTCTCCATCACCACTTCATGGAAAGGGCATGCCCTTTCCACGTACCTTGGAAGTGGTATAGCAGCCTCACTACCCCCTTTGGAACCAAAACCTAGTTGTAGGGGTCGGAATTTTTCTGATAGCTCCCTGCTGTAAAATTTACAGCATATCTTGGCTGCTATACGCCGATATGTGCAACCCACGGCAATGGGACGAATGCCACCATCCCTCTTGTTAAGGGCACATAGCTTCGCCCCATACAAGATGTCAATGATGGCATCGTCCACATTACCGGAGAGCATCATATTACTAGCGCAGTCAACTCCTTCAGAAGTGTATCGCCAGCCACCCCAGCACTTGCACACACAAGATCTTTTAGATGCTGTGGTGTCAAGGCATCGAGGCCGCCTGCCGAGCCACTCCAGAAGGAGCAAACTGCTGCTAACACGTCCTTGGCCGTGGTGATCAGATGTTCTGATTCACTGTCGGGAGCTTCAGGAAAGGAGAGATCATTAATGGGCGCTGGATGCTTGCTCTTCAGACCCGCAAGCGTCTCTGGAGGGCAAGGCGCCACCACATCACTACTGAATAATAGTCTAGATGCGCCCCGTATGTCACCATCCCTTAATTTGGATTCTACATATTGAAAGAGCGATTTATTAATTTGACAATTATACTTAATTTGGGATGTTAATGAATTTTGGGCTGCCTGATTTTTATCAACATGTAAAATCCTATAAGGGAATGTTAATAATTGCTCCCAGGCCGTTGTTGAGTTCTCCCTTACGACAAGACCTATGCATTCAGCCAATTTTTTTGACACTGATGGTCTTGCCCCACGGGGAACTCTCTTAATAATCGGAACCGAATGTTTTAATTTAAATAAAGTATGCCAAAAAGGAATTTGGTGTGTGTCTCCTGATCCAGATTGTGAAGATATTGATGGGCCTGGAAGTACATTTTGGGATTTATGTACTTTACCAAAATGCACTTTCAAGCCCCGCTTAGCTTTGAAAAATCGGTCCTGGGAACAATTCTGACAACGCACCAGACCAGTCAATGATGTGGCAGGTCGACTGGCACTCACATCCGTATCGCCATATCGGTCTTTCATGCAATTTATTGCAAAAAATAATTACAAAATAAATACATAATAAAACATATTTACAATACAGACTGATACTAATAAACTGTCAACGTCATTCCATTTGCGCATGCTTGGTAATAGTTATAAACATTTTATATGTAGACAATTAATTGTTGTTAATATATTAGATCCACAGATTGTATCAGAAGTTGTATGCTGGCATCCAGACTTTTTTGGTGCAGTGGCACCGTCCTGTTTGCAGTTTCCTTGTATCGAGCTCTTGTGCTTCTCTTATACGGCCGTGAAGAGTAAGAGTTAATTTACTCGTGCAATTCTGGGTCTTATGACTTGCAAACGGCTTTATAATAATTTGACTCGGAATGTGGCGTTTTTTATTTCACGTGACAGTTAGCTTCAGAAATGTCAATATTATGCTAACGTTGGAATTTGTTGTAAAGTGGGTAACATTATTTTAAAATATTTAGTATTGTTTATTTTCCAGTGCTATTGTAATAATATAGGGTTTAAACTTTTATTTATATTAATTATTTTATTTTCTCGGTTTTTATGAGCTGTCAAACGTACGTTCCGTTCCGTAATTCAGAGTTGTACATAATAGTATAATAGCATTTATTTTGTTTGTTATTTGCTCGTGCGCATTGTGAATGCTTTTTTATGTTTTTGGATCGATTTTTACGACTTTTGGCTTTTTCTTTCGTATTGCTACCCTTACCAAACTATTAACTCATTCCTTCCATTTCCGCACAAGATTTCTCCAAATTGAAAAATCCGGCATCACCTACAGCAATGCCGCTGAAACATACACCACAAAACAATTAGTTCATTTAGAGACCGATACAGAAAGTGTTGAAGGAAATTTGTCTGACCAGCGAAAAAAAGGAGGATCAATTTAAAATTAATACGCAACGCATGAAACGAAAGGTCCAAGATAATGAACTGGGTAATTTTATGCAAGAAATGCGAGATTCCTTCGATAAATTTATCCGTGAACACGACGGTAAATTACAAAGTTTAGTGTCATCCCTAGAAGAAATTAAATCGCAAAATGCAAGTATTGTTACATCGATGCAAGTCTTATCCGCTAAATATGATGAACTCTTAAAGGACTCGGAAAATCTTAAACAGGGGCGTAAAGAACAACTAGCATTATATCGAAACCCTGGAAACTAAAATTGAAAATCTTGAGAGGCAATCCTGCTCGGCTAAAGTTGAGATTCGAAATATACCAAAATTACAAAACGAATCCAAACAAGATCTGTGCAACATTGTGAAAAAGATTGGTAATGTACTCAACTTACAATTAAATATTTCAGATGTCAAGGATGTATATCGTCCGTTCTCCAAGCCTGATGTTATCAAACCTATTGTAGCCGAATTTTCGTCTGTTCTTACTAAAGAGTTATTCGTGAAAAACCTAAAAAAGCTTACGTTGGCGGAAAAAACTGATAAATTAAATACCAAATTGTTGGATCAAAGTAACCCTCAGAAACCGATATTCATTTCGGACTGTCTAACGCCTAAGGGACGACGATTATTTTTTCTCACTCGTGATTTTGCGAATACGCACAGCTTCAATTACTGCTGGACCTCATATGGCAAAATTTACTTACGTAAAAAAGAAGGAATGCCACATCATCGGGTAGTACAGGAGCAAGATCTCATAAAACTAAAAGAGACGCTCATAATGAAGGTTTGACTAGGTTCTGATCTTAAATTGGCTTTTTTTGTAAATGGAAATCTAAATGGAGGTTATGTTCTTTGACAAATACACCTATTAATGCATGTTTATTTTACTTATAAGATTCGATATTCTCTAAGGTTTACAATATTATTCCACACTCCACACACACACGTAGTCATAATAACCAAAACAGCTTACGTATTAACTAGTATTTTATTTGAAGAAAATATTTCAATTAATGATATCACTAATATTATCCCAGCAAGCTTCTTATACACTGAAGGTAATTATTACACTCACCTATCGCATCACTTTAATTGCTATAGTTATCTGAAAATGTATAAACATATTATTATATTGCATCAGAAAAATAAAATAATTGATCTCATGCTATATTTTCATAAAAATGTTTGATATTGCTACCAGTATCGATGAAGTTTCTGTATCTGAATCTCTGGTCTTTGACCCTGATGCTTGCTTAAGGTCTATTCCGTGCCCTGCAGACTGTCTCACTATTATAACCCAAAATATATGGAGCATTTCACGTAATTTTGATAGCTTTGTTGTACTTCTCACTAGATTGGGTTTCCAATGTGACATAATAGTTCTCACGGAGTGCTGGTTGTTCTGCAATCCCTTGATCCCGAAATTGGAGGGTTATAACTATCTCAAATCCAAAAATAATGTTAGTAAAAACTATGGGGTAACTGTGTTTTATAAATCTTGTCTTACTGTTGTATGTGAAGATCATATCCAGAATGTAACTGCCTTATCCTAAAGATCTCGAACCGCACTGCAGTGTTAGCAATTTACCGATCCCCGTCTTATAAGAATACTGATACATTTCTTATATCACTGAGCAAAATTTTATCGGATCTTAGAGGTTTTGAAACCATCACTATCGTTGGAGATATTAACATCAATATCTGTTCCAATACTGAGATGTCTAATTCACTGGAGTATCTGAACCTCTGTGCATTTTATGGTATCCTACCTGCTCATACGTTTCCTACAAGATATGATAAATCTTGTCTGGACCATGTGATGCTCAAAACAAAATCAAAAGCTCACACACTAGTTATTAGATCTGCGATCACTGATCATCAGGCTGTTTTGCTCTGCCTCTGTCGTAAGCAATTAAGATCATTTGCTAAGTCTTCTATCGTTAAACTTAATCAAGAAGCATTAAGATTGAGCCTTGAAGCAGTAAATTGGCAACCAATTTATGACTGCTCGGAGGCGGATTCTGCCATGGAATATTTTATTGGTAGTTTACAGAGAGAAATTATTGCTAATACCGTGATGTCTAAACTCTCGAGACGTTTTAGGGTAATTAAACCATGGATAACACCAGGTTTGATTCGCTGCATGAGGCACAGGGATAGATTGCATATTAAGTTGCGACAATTTCCTAATGATAATACACTTAAATTAGTATACACTAGGTACAGAAACTTCTGCAATAACTTGCTTAAAAAAATTAAAAGGAGCTTCGAAAAAAATCTAATAAAGCAGGCGGGCAATAACAATAAAAAACTTTGGGATGCGTTAAAAAATATTACCAATACAAAAAACAAAGAGATCACTCTACGGAATTAATAAATAAAAATTGTCCAAGAGAGTCTGTGGAGGAAGCTAATAAATTCTTTGTTGACTTGGGTAGGAACCTTGCATCCAAAATCGATAAATGTACTAACACTCAGCACTTGCACATCACTCACATATTAGATAAACACACCACGACTTGTCGAAATTCCTTTGTTTTACTGGAGACAGATGAATCTGAAGTAAATAGCCTAATTACCAGTTTAAAAAATGTGAGCTCTGTTGGATGGGACCATATACCCAGTATAGTCCTAAAGGAAACAGAAGAATTCTTGCTTCTTCCCTGACACATGTCATTAATTTATGTTTATCCCAAGGAATATTTCCCAAGTCCTTAAAGAAATTGGTGGTGCATCCAATACACAAGTCAGGAGATAAGTCATGTATCCTTAATTACAGACCCATATCTTTATTGCCCACGGTCTCTAAGATCGTAGAACGCATCATTAATAAAAGATTAACCAACTATCTTGAATCCAACAAGCTCCTCTCCAAAAATCAATATGGCTTTAGAACTGGATTGTCTACAAGTGATGCAGTTCATGAGCTCGTTAATTACGTTGTGGAAAACTTAGATGCGGGCATGAAAACTGTTGGTATTTTTCTTGACTTGGCTAAGGCCTTCGACACGGTTGCAGTTCCGTTATTGTTGAAAAAACTTGAGAGTTGGGAGTCCGAGGAAAGCAACTCAGTCTCTTTAAAAACGATTTAATGGACCGCTACCAGTGCGTCAAAATAAATGAATTCACTAGCAATGATTTACCTATCTTCTTTGGTGTTCCTCAGGGCAGTATTTTGGGTCCAACGCTCTTTTTAATTTACATAAACAACCTTTGTGATTTGGACCTTAAGGGTGGAAAATTAATTTCCTATGCAGATGACACAGTTTTGCTTTTCTCTACTAAAACGTGGGAGGATGCTTACGTGCGAGCACAGCAGGGTTTTGATATTGTCTGCCACTGGCTTCAGAACACTCGCACTCTGACTCTGAATAGAGTCAGAGTGCTGTTCTGAAGCCAGTGGCAAAAAGAAAAAGAAAAAGCCATGTAGTGAGTTTTATCAGCATTCGCTGATAAAACTCACTACATGGCTTTTTCCATGCGCAATTGTAATAAACCTCCCACATCACTGTCCTTAACAGCGCATAACTGCTGCGGTAATAAAATTTGCTCATGCCCAGCTTTAAATAGTACGTTTAAGTTAAAGTATCTGGGTATCGTGTTAGATAGTAATCTCTTTTTTCGACACCATATAGCACTACTTACTGCTAGAATGAGAAAACTGGTTTATGTTTTTAGGAATTTGAGACATGTTGCCGAACTCACCTTAATTAAACAGGTCTATCTAGCCCTCGCTCAGTCAATACTGCAGTATTGTATTACAGTATGGGGAGGTGCACCAAAAACCGTACTAAAACCTCTAGAAATTACACAAAGGACTATACTTAAAGTCAGCACTTTCCGGCCTTTTAGATTCCCAACATTCTCCCTATACCAGTCGTGCAAAGTTCTTTCTGTACGTCAGCTGTACATCGTTTGTTTAATTATTGAAGAACATCGCAGCAACAAATACAACATAAGTGATAGAAATATTTCCCAACGGAGACAAATGGCTGTTTCACTTCGCAATCTACCTGTTTACAAGCATTCCTATGTGAATAGATTCTCTTGTTTTCTTGGCCCCTATTTATATAAGAAACTAAATAAAATCCTAGATTTATATCACTTGAATAAGAATAACTGTAAAACTAAGGTAACGGAATATATAATGAAGCTTAACTATGATGAAACTGAGACGCTACTTAATATATATTAAAGTAAAACATAAACATAACCCACCCTCCCACACACATACACTCACACCAACACTATACACAAAGGGAGGCTTTTACTCTACAAATTATTCAATCTTCATTATTTGTGATTGTGTAATCTAATTTCTTTTAAAATACAGTTAACTGTCAGTTATTAGCAAAGTTAGATTTTACAACTGTTTTATAATTCATTAATTAAGTTTAATTTATGTAAACTATGAAATCTTTAAATGTTCTGTTTTTATAAGTAAACCTGCTTATATAATTATATTTTGTGACATATCCCAGGGCAGAGTGCTGATGTCTGAAATACAGATGATGACTATGTACAGCATTGTAAAATAAGTTGGTTACTACTAATTTATGTGACTATTTGTAAAATATTTTTGGTATCAATAAATTATTATTTTTTTTTTATTTCATACTTCTTTCATAAAATATTAACACATTTTTAAATATATGATTTATATAAAAAAAATACATTTAAAAATATAATAATATCCTATGGAGACCCACCAGTATCGGGAACAGGCTCCAAGCTACTGGTGGTTAGGGCTCGAGAGAAAGAAACCTCCTCACTATGCGTGCCGTGTCCAGAAGTACTGCCTTCTGTATCAGGCCCCTGACCCAAGGTTCCAACGCGAGCCTCCTAAGATGTTGGGCGAGGCTCTTGGGTATTAAACCGTTCACTGTAACGATTATCGGCACAATAATTGCTGAATCAACATCCCACATGTCAACAATCTCGTGAGCCAAGTCCAGATATTTTATCTGCTTGTCGTTCTCAGCCTTCATGAGGGATGGCAACATCAACAATTATTGCGCGGCGCCCTGATCGATCTATCAACACAATATCAGGTTTGTTGGCAACAACGGTCCTGTCTGTGATGATAGATCGATCCCAGTACAACGTGATATGACCATTATCCAGGACAGGCTCTGCCACATACCTGTAGTATGGCACCTCACGATCGACAAGCCTGTATTTCAGAGCAAGTTGCTGGTGAATGACCCTGGCTACTTGGTTATGCCTGTGCAAGTACTCACTGTTAGCAAGACGAGAACAACCGGAAGTGATATGCCTGAGGGATTCACCAGGCTGGTGACACGCACGGCAAATATCAGTAGTGCCATCCCTCAGGATATATTTCCGGTTGTTATTCGTAATGATCACTTCGTCAGCAATTGCACAGACAAACCCTTCGGTTTCCCCAAAGAGGTCACCGAAACGTAGCTAGTTCACCGAAGCTAATAAGTCTACTTCCGGCCCATGTAGAGCCCGGTAGAACCTGCCATGAAGCTCCTTGCTCTGCCAAACAAGCTTGCGATCGTCAGTGCTAAGCACTACAGGTCTGTGCCAGTTGTCCTTCGATAAACTGAGCGGGGTTAACCGGCGTCCACTGCGACAACGTCCCGATGCATATCCACGTTCGCGTTGAGAAAATATTCTCTGAGGTTGTATACTTCGCGGTTGTGTAGAGATTTGACATTTAAAAAGCCACGACCTCCACACTTCCGCGGAATATACAACCTCATTACGGATGAGCGTGGATGATGCATCCGGTAAGCTGTCAGCATTGTACGCACCTGTCTGTCCAGGGCGTCTAACTCAGTCTGAGTCCACTTGAGTATGCCAAAGGAGTACATCAGAACCGGCATGACCCAACCGTTGCAAGCTCGAACCTTATTGCCACCCGACAGAAGACTTTTCAGCACTTTTGTCAGGCGGCCAAAGAAACGATTGCTTCATGTCTGTATCGTTAATGCATAAGGCCTGTGACATACACAAGTATTTATAGGTATTGGTTCGCAGAAGTGATCTTAGGTTAATGGAATCTGAGAGTTGAATCCCTTCAGATTCCACTATCCTTCCTTGTTTTACATGTATCACTGCACATTTATCCACACCAAATTCCATTTTGATAGAATTACTAAAACTTTCAGTAATTTTTAGTAAATCTATCAACTGTGAATTGGTGTGAGCAAAGAACTTTAAGTCATCCATGAACAACAAGTGGGATATGACCTGACCGCCCCTGCGTAGCCTATAACCTAACCCTGAACCAGCGCTAAGCAAAACCACAACGGACTCAGACTGTCCCTGACTGACCCTGGAAGATACCCCGCTCAATTTTAACAAGGTCGCCATTACCCTGGATTCGTCGGCATTCTGGATAACCAAGAACCGTTTTCCATTGCCCCATACATGACCTTAAGAAGGTGCGTAGAGTTGTATTAATTTTATACAACTCCAACACCCTCAAAAGCCATGTATGTGGCACAGAATCATACGCTTTCTTGTAGTCTATTATTATTATTATTATTTCTACTCAAAAGAACGAAATACTTTTACTATCCTAACAAAAATATGTACATAGTACATACCTAATGTTTTTGAGCATATAAAAGTACATCTTGTTATAAAATGATGAATGTGGTGGACCTTTAATCATTCTCAAAATTCTAGTTTAACACTTTTTTATCTAATGCAATAATAACTACCACAATTTTTGACTGTCCACGTCTGGGCCGGCGTCTCTAAGAAAAATGGCCATTGTTCTTTTTGTTGTGTCAAAGTGCTCGGCCACAGTGGAAGGCGGGCGCGGGTGCGGGCGCGACGCGGGAAACTCAAACATATGGAACTCTATAGAAGTGTCCGTAGTGGGCAAGCGGGCCGGCGAGCGGTGCAGCGCGGGCAGCACGCGGGCAACTCAAACCATAGGACTTTCATACAAGTGCCCTTGGTGAAAGCGCGGGCGGCAAGCGGGAAACAATGCGGAGCGTGTGGATCTCAAACTTTAATGAGCAATAATATTATGAGTAATTATGAAATCAAGTGCGAGTCGAACTCGCTCATCAAGGTTAACGTAGTAGAGGGATTCACTTAACATAAGCATAACGTAGCCGCCTAGCCAAATATCACTATCAATTTTTGGCCAGCAAAAACAACTTTGGTTTCCGTAGTGTTTGTGTATCGATATTGTTTAATGATATTGAGCACCAAGGGTTTTGGGAAGCAAAATTTAAATTTAAAAATCTCCATAGGCACCCCGCTAGTATAGGACAGATATTTATTTTTGTATATAAATCATGAAGCGGTGCACAGAATACATCTATTTACCAATTTTGACATTTGTAGTCTTAATAGTTTCGGCATAAAGTGGCTGTGACATAGAAACGGATACATAGACAGACATGGCGAATCTATCAGCGGTTCAGTTTTAAGCCTCCTAGCCTTTGGCTAGGGAACCCTAAAGATAGGTTACTTACATATCAGTCAATCTTCAGAAATACTCTACTAATATTGTAAATGCGAAAGTGTTTATAGATATATATTCGGTATATATAATGGTAGATAATGTCATGGATACTGACCGAATTACTTTGTACTCTATAGAGTTTCTGAACTCTTTAGACTAATTAGGAGTCTCACACAACTTGAGACTGAAAGTAAATTAATATTACTCTGACTTCAACGCGCGCGAAGCCGCGGGCAAAAGCTAGTATTATAATAATGATGAACTTAAAAATGCAAAGTATCTATATAAATTCTAATTTGTTTTATTTGTTTACATTACCACGTAATAATATCTCTTTTTAACCCTTCAAAATTATTCAAAATATTATTGTTATTTTTAATATTTGCCAAATATTTATAAAGATTTTTCAAATATCATAAAAACCAAAATTATTATAACAGTTATAAATGTGATTTGAACCCACGCCCTCAGACCGTGAGGCGGTTGTATTATCCGCACGGCTACAGCCTTGTTATCAGTTAGTTGCGAATTTGGTGAACAATTGACATAGTGTTACTATGGTGAGTGATAACGTCATCTAACTGAAAACTCATATTAATCTAGCCGCGCTCCTAAATTTGACAAACACTGTACACCACACCCGCAAACGCGCCACTACGGACACATGAAGACGCGCGCGGCGCCGCGCACGGCCCGCGCGCGGGCTGCCCGCGCTACTATGGCCAAGCACTAAGTCTCGAAACTATTTTCCACAGATTTTTTTAAGTATGATTTTTTACATTTTATGGTATACTTAAGTTATTTCAAATAACCATGCTATAAAACCATAGAGAAGAGATATATCACTCTTTTTACCATACCCGTCCCTTTCTGTGGTTAAAAGGATTCAGCCGCTGTCAAACCGGCGTGCTTTTTTTTTCCACACAATAGTCTAAAGCCTATACAAAGGCGCGTTGTGAAGTTGATACTATATAGAACCTTTACGTATTGAAATTCAAAAGCGCAAAATAAATAGTTACCTTACGAAAAAAATTAAAATAAATACTTTGATTGCGTGGTGATTTGTGAATGTTTTAAGCTGAAGCAAATCGTAAACACCATCTCGTGGGTTCAATTCTCACACAGGATTATTCCGATTTTATGATGAGCTTTGAGCGTGTGTATTTCTTCCTATGCCTGGGTGTTGGTTCTAATATATATATTATGTATTTAGGAACACAAAAGTATGTTTATCAGCACAGATCCTCGTTTGGGGTCAGATGATGCTGTGAAAAAATTGGCGAATTGACGACATTTCACTATTATATTTAAATGTAAGCGTACAAGACTCTAACTATGGAGGTGAAACACGTTGTGACAAAATGCTTTGCTTGTACTATAAAAACAAACAATATTTTTCATGTAAAATAATATTCTGCAACATAAGCGAAAACGTAAACATTATTTCATGTTACAACTTTATGCAAAACCTGACACAAATCACGGTACTTTCACGATTTTGACATGTGACCTCGGAGTCATGTTTGCCCAATGGACCCGACGGTACCTGACAGTTGACGCGGGGTGACAATGTCGCCCCCTGTCGGCCTTTGTTCCGCGTTAGTTTTGTGGCGCTTTTGTAGTTCTGTTGTGAGTTATGTTGTTAAAAATGATAATTGCTTTTTAAGGGTGCTTGTACACGGTGCATGTAACTGGAGCAAGTAAAGACGCGGGTTACATGCGTCAATAATATGCGCAAGTTACTTGTTCAAGTTACTCGCTTGTACTTGTACATGGCGCAAATAACTAGAGCAAGTAAGGGTGCTTGTACACGGTGCATGTAGCTGGAGCAAGTTAAGGTGCGGGTAACATGCGTGAGTAATACGCGCAAGCTACTTGTTCAAGTTACTCGCTTGTACTTGTACATCGTGCAAATAATTGGAGCAAGTAAAGACACGGGCTACTTGCGCAAGCTGTATGTATAAGTTATTTGTTCGTAGTCAAGAGCTACATGTGCATGCTATTCGCGCGGTAGCTTTATGACTTGAATCGCGTCAAAATGTCTCGACGAACGAAAATTATTCTAAAATCATATGTTAAAAATGTAATTTTAACAGATATCAAGCGCGAGTTATGCGCGCGCGCCACAGAGCACGCGAATTACTTGCGCGGGTGGCTCGCTTACCAAAGCATGTACCAACATGCTCGAGTCGCTGGACCCGCACATTGTTTTAAACGACATGTTTACGGTGCATATAGCCCGCGTACGTGCCTCAACATGCTCAAGCTACATGCACCGTGTACAAGCACCCTAAGGTTATATTTATGACTAGAGGATGCTCGCAGCTATGCCCGCATATATTTTGTTGGTGTAACGGATTTTTCTTAGTTGCATTGTTGTCGGTTGAGTTTCTTACTTGCGCCCAATAGTTTGGGCTGAACGGTGTCTGTCAGTCAGTCAGTAAAGCAATAATTTTATATATACAGGTTTATTTTTTCGGAAGCTCTGAAATAATGTTTAAGCAGTATTTTGTTTTTCGGTACCCAAAATACGTAGATCCTGCTTAAGAATGCTAATATATTTACATCGTCTTTCATAACTGAGGGTGTTCTGAATTGCACAAAAGACTTAGTGATTTAAGCAGTCATCTCTTTGTTTACCACTACGCTAAATGTCATCGGTTTGATCCCCTTATGCTACAATTTGCCTGTGATTTTGTGTTTGACTGGTGTGTGCCGAGTCTGGTTATATTTGGATGTAATGGTTTGACCATTATCTCTTATTTAAACGACTAGGTGGTTTGGGCACATGGAGAGGATAGATGACGAAAGATTGACCATGCAGATATATAAGGTAAGACGTTCTCTGACCAGATTGGAGACATCCTTAAAACAGGAAAGGTTAGAAGTACCATAAACAGAAGAACATGCATGAGGGATTTGATGGGAATGAATGAATCAAGAGAGATATGTCAGGATCGTTGCAAATGGCGTTACGTAGTCTCTGCCTACCCCTCGGGAAACAGGCGTGAGTCTATGTATATATGTATGTATTAAATGACTATCATGTATTCTACGATACTGCATTTCTTTGTAGATAATCTTTTTTTTTAGCCATACGTGATTAACGAAACTTTTTTACTTCTTCCTCGTTTACTACAAATCATCTATAAAGTTTTATTTTACCTTAATAGTCTAGTTCTTTGCTTACTCAAGCTGCTGTGTAGATGAGATAGAAAAGTACAAGAGCACTGTTTAGTGATAATTTTACGGTGAAATATAATTCTAAAGGAGTTCTTTCGAGAAATCAAACGATTTCTCAAGATGTGTTGTCTATTCACCGAAATCAATTACCTTGATTGCCAATATCGCTAAGATTCGATTATTTGTGTGATTCACCAATAATTGTAGATGCTAGTCTAGGTATTCTTTTTGTCCATCGTTTGATTATTTGTAAAGTATCGCACAGAATTTGACCTCCATACCAAAAATATTCTTTTTAAACAATATAAACTAATTAATATTACTATGGCAACATGGATCAGTAAATCAATGGTGTGGTCATCGACTTACTTAGCGTCGAGTATTTACCTATAGTTTGTAGTAAACCTCATAATTCTAATTCAATACAACCTTTATCTATGTGGAGTTGACCAGCTGTCCAACTTATAATCGTTATTTTGACCACCTGAGACTAGTAGCTTACTAAATCCGTCCAGGGATGCCGAATGCCAGGACTGACGGTGGATTAAGAAAGGCCGAATTGTTCGCAGGAATTGGTTGGCTATTTTGGATAGATATAGGCATGCATTTGTTTTGATGGATGAGTTTATTGATACTAAGCAGGAGAAAATGATCGAAGTATAAATTTAAACAGGCTCAAACGTAGTGATCACTTAGGCGAAATTTTCTAAAATACATACATAGGCAGAGACTACGTAACGCCATTTGCAACGATGCTGACATAATATCTCTCTTGCTTCATTCACTCCCATCAAATTTCTCATGCATGCTCTTCGTTAAGGGTACTTCTAACCTGTCATTTTTATTTACTAAAATAAGCGTAACTATTTACCAGCTGAAAGTTCCACGCCGAATTTTCAGCGTGTTGTAGTATTCAGTCGGTATGGCACACGAAACGCGCGGTATATTCAGCATTATGTGACAGTGGCTAACATTCGGTTGCATAACGTTTCGCGAGATGTGACGCCTGATGGATGGTTCGGCGTCCTGCAGTATGCGACGTAATTGCCGCTGATGTGTCACAGAAGCTTTGAAAACACTACGAGCGTATTCAATTGAATGTTTCGCGCAGTAGGTGATGCAGATGTATTGTGATACTTAACGGCAATAGCTTCTTTGGAACGAAAGAGAAAACTCCGTAAGGTCTGATGATATATAGGTATGGAACCTGACTTACCTACAAAATAACAGCCCTGTATATAAACAGTAGGGTTCACTTATCAGTAGGGTTAGGTAAAAATCCACACTGCTGGTGAAACGCAGGTTAGCAGACTTTTAATGTGGTATCCTTTCTGACCTAAGAAAGAGCATACAGGTTCCCTAATAAATTTTCTTTACTGTTTATCAACCGACAATAGATAATATATAAGCACAATACTTCGATCATCCAGTAGTGTAGAGGCAGTCACTAGGACCTCTACTAAAAGTTGAAACACAAAAAATAAAGACAAAAATAAAACGTCAAATATCAATTTTATGACAGCTACCTTAAATCGAACACAATGAACTATCAGCACATATGACTATATAATAAGGCAACGTATTCAACAAAAATGTGTCAACTATGTAGTGGCTGCTGTACAGTTGACAAACAGAATTTATTTTGTTTAAAGGAAGAAATAACCTAGTGGAGACCAACAGGTCCAACAGCCTGCCATGAACAGGGTACCAGGTTGATACGTACGTCGCGCACCACTGACTTCACAAAGTTAAGTGCAGATTGAATTGTTAACTATTAATTGCCTCATGCATTTAAGAGCATGTTGAGGCCCCAGTTTTACCTGTCATGAAGATCCGTGACAGCTGTTATGCGCAGGAAGTACACCTGAATACATATATTGACACTAGTCTTATCCATGGAATATCGTTATGTCTTAGGGTTGCAAAGGTCATACGGATGTTGCTCTATCGATAGAAAGAACTTTCAGACTTGCAGCATCAAATTGTAGGAGCGCACAAAGTGATCTCCATGCGGTCGATCCTACAACACTCAGCGAATTGCGAAATGGCGTGACACCGCTTGATTATTGCGCCATTCTACCAATAGTCATTATTCTCCTAGCGTTATTCCAGTTGCAACCCAGGGCCCGCTTACTAGACTAACCGGATTTGACTGAATATTAACTTTTCCACATTACAACTGCCTGCCTGACTGCCGCAACCCAAAAGGAGCTATTGTTTATCGATATTCTATGGCTTAGACTAGCGTCAGTTTTTGCCTTTTATTAGTATGCCTTAAGTTCCTAGCTTCGCTCGCTTCTTGCCATTGCTTTCCCTACACAGCTTCGTACACCTCCTGTATACACACAGTCTTTACAGTAACGGTACACGGCGCGTCGTGCCGATAAGGCCGTGACGGCGGTCTGACAGCGGCGCGACATTCTCCTATGAACTTCATTGTACATTCATATGCAAATTCACTGTGTCCTACTTAATTAGTTTATGCGTTTGTTCTGGGTATGATTATGTTCTTAAGAGTATTATTTTACTATGAGAGGTAAGGGCTAGTTTAATATTTGAATGACATTTCATACAAATTTTAGCAGGTTTTAAACACGCCCTGTCCTATGCCCTTGTGTGGTCTAGCATGTCACGGGGGGCAGATGTAGTTTCTAGATAATCATCTAGAAACTACATCTGTCGACCGAATCCGAAACCGAATCCGTTTGAAAAGTAAACGCAGTAAATATACCGCGATGAAATCCGTAAACGTTAGTTTAATTTAAATGTGTAACATTCAACAGTAAACCTAAGAAGATATAATGTGCTGAAGTTCTAATTAATTCTGTTCTATTCTCTAAGCAGCCAGACGCTACTATTTACTACTACAACTAAGCAATGTTTCTGTTATTTACTAAATCCTTATTCTTTTTAAGTTCCACTAAGCACTATTACATTCTATTCGAATGAAACCGTGCCTAAAATTGATGCGTCGCAACACACAGTCATCCATTACCAACACAAAACACATCACCAGGCAAGAAGCAATAAACCGTAGTTTAAACTTTAAACGCAATAACATTCATTATATTCCCACAAGCCACAATATATCCTAGCTCTCCAGTGACGATAGACAAGTCGACGGGAACAGTTTTCATACACTTCCTAAATGCGCCCCCTAGCGGACGCTATCGATCGCTACTATCCGATAGGGTCGCGAAATTGTTCCCATCGACTAGTCTATCGTCACCGTGACGATCGAGTGCAAAACTCGTGGTAGACCCTCAGTACTTACTACCTCCGCGGCAGCCATGTTATGACGTCATAAACGCATGATCGCTTCATCGTAAAGTTTTATAAGCGACGCTCATAAAGGCTCGCGATGCGATGCAACATTATGTATGAATAGTAACGAGCTTTAAGCCGCCGAAGGTTATGGATGTTAATGATGATGTTGGATGTACGGATTTTTATATTGTTACCTGTATTTTTATAGATAGGTATTTTGGATTTAAATTTACCGAATTTGCTGAAGGAAAAACTAGAAGTGTTTCAACAGAATTTTACCTGTTTTGCTGACTGAGCCATATTCTTGATACTTCTGGACTTTTTATGTTAATGATGATTCTGGTTGCACGGATATTTATTTTTTATAATTATTTTTACCTGTAATTTTAAGGTACATATATTTTAGCATATAAATAACCGGATTTGCTGACTGAGCGTCAGTCTTCACATTTGAAGTTGATGATGTTAGCTATACAGACTTTTTTATATTGTTACCTGAATTTTTAGAAGTAAACAGAGATTTATTTTTACAAAATTTTGCCTGTTTTGCAGAATAAGCGCTAGCGTTGATTCTTCTCAACATTGGGTCTTAGTGATGATGTTGGATGTGTATTTTTAAGTTTAAAAGACGTAGTTTGACAGGATTTTACCAGTTTTGCTGACTAAGGGTCTCCGTTACTTGCCACAGATTAGAGGGGATGATATGACTGCACTGTAAATATGCAGCCACGAAATAAAGCTAGCAAGCTATTCATCACCCTCCTAGCGATATCCCAGTTGCACAACCTCTAACCAGATTTGACAGATTATTAGCTTTTCCACAGAGCGACTGCCTGTCTGACCTTTGCAACCAAATGTATAGGGCTATTCCATGATACGCTAGCAAGCTTTTCATAAAAAATTGTTACAACTGTTAAACAAGGTATGTTTTGAAACCATTTTAACTTGTAACTTATTAAACATTACGTTATCAAACAGTTACTCTATTACCAACAATACTCCAGTATAGTAAGACTGAATTCGCGCAAGAAGCAAATTATATTCAGTATGATTACTACATAAAGTATTCGATAGAACTTTCTAAAGTGCTTATAAAGAGATTTATATTGAATAGAAACTACTTAGAACGAATTAGAAATGTATTCGCCCTTTCATAAATGTCTCAACATAATTTATTTGAGACTTAAATTCTAGCAGTTCAAACAATAAATTTACTCAAATAGCATCTCTTCTGAAAACCTGCATAATTTATTTCCATACAAATTTGTCATTTACTCCAACATTGTTGTAAATTTCTTGTTACGACGGCGCGCTACAATGTCTACGGCGAAGTTGCGTAGAGGCTCGTAGCGGACGTAGGCGGTGAGCTTGTGAGTCAGAAATCTCATAATTTTATTAAAACCCCATTTGAGAATTATCCTTGAGGAGTACGTAATATATTGAGTACAAATGTGACTTAATTAAAGCTTCGAGAGACTTCTAAATGAATTTTAACATGTACCTGCGATCTCATGAATAACTGCGTCCAATTTTTTTCGTTATTTTAAGGTTTTTGTCGTACGAAGGTAAGCAACATTTTCAGTGTTCACTAGTTAGATAGGTTACTGCTTTAGTCCTCATGTAAAGCCATCGGACTCCAGATCTTGAGACAAGAACCGATTCGAGCCCGACTTGCGATCTCTTTCTGGGACCACACTCGTTAGAACATTTGGTGGTCTTCGGGCAGCCAACAAACTCTGACCACTGAGTTGGTCATATACTCACACAAAATTAAAAACAAAGATGTTTTTCTCTATTTTCACATATGGACAGAATTTTATAGTTACAGTGTAGCGAATACATAATAAAAAACCTTGAACACCAAACTAATGTGCGACTTCGGCAGATGTTGCTAATCGAGTTAGATATTACTTACTTACTTATGTCTTAACTTAGAGACGCGACAACTGTGTGACGGACAAATACTAAGAGTGTTAATTATTAAGCAATTGACTATTTGGTATGTTGTGACACTGTCTTGGCAAAAATTGGGCAAGGCAAAATTGCTTTTAAAACTAAGTGTCTCGCAATCAAGTTGATTTCTTTTCCCTAAATTTAAATAGCATTTGAATAGTCTGTATGTAATATGGCGTAGTAGGACACAAACAAATAGTTTGGAAGAATTAGGTGTGGGTCTTCCCCAATCATAGGGAGAATACTCTGACCAGGATATGTGATCTCGCCTGATAGACAGCAGTCAACCTCATTACATTTTAAGGCAAAGATAAGTAGCAATTTAAGTTCGGTTGAGGCTCTACCCTATTGAAATACACATTATTTAATAACACTGTATTATGGAGTAATTATATTGTTAAAATAAACTACGCCCAATTAGCTTTTTTAATCATATTTACTTTATTATGAGATATAATTGAAGATGATGAGGTTAATGAATGTCGAGGAAGCGAAAGAGGTGTGTTTGAAACGGAGCGTTTGGCGTTCCATAGTCTCTCCCTACCCCAATAGGAGACAGGCGTGACGATAGATAGATATATATATATATATTTTATTAGTTAATTACAGCTAGGATTTATAGAAAACCTGTAAGATTTATTCTGCTCTTTTTACCTTAGGGCTTATATTTTTTTATATTACTTGGACTTTTATTTATAGAATCATAGATAAAACCCAAGGCCAAGAGAAGTGTGTGTCAATGGTAACGTGCATCCTTTTCAATTAGAAAGTTAAGTGATTTAAAATCTTTTGTATTTATAATTTCCTTATCCGTTTACACCGTGCCAACAGTTGACATAATTATTTCATACATTTCCAATAATATTAGTAGCAACTCATAACAACAATTTGTAAGCTAAAACGGCACGCGTAAACAAATTTCCATATCAAACATTATTTGTACGTATCCATTACATAAAACGAATGATCGTCTATCCATTTGTATTCAAAAACACGATTTTTAACCATTCGATAAAACCAATCGCATACGAAAAATTAACAATTCATGACAACGACGGTATCGGTATGTATGTCGTAAAAAACAAAGCTGGTACAAACTGTTCTTCTTCACCTGTGTAGACAAAATAAATTAATTGCAGTCTATATTAATACAAAATCTTTCAAAATGTAGTCCGCAAGCTCCCTGACTACGACTGTAACGGTTACAACGGTTACGCTATTATCATTTTAATAGCAGCCATTATGGCAGATATCATTATCTTAGTTAGTCCGTGATCTTCGGGAAAGGGTTAATTTATTAATTTAGCTACAGCTACTTTGATAATTATTTTCAATTTTCTTCTAGAAAATGCAAAAAGGTGTTTTACAGCAAATTGGCTGTGTTTGATATCGAGACAAATTGTTTTAAGGCGTTACTACTAAGATATTTGTTGGCCCTTGAGAATGTGTGATTAAAACTAAGAGAAATTTATGTCTAGTAATGTTTTAAGGCTTACCTACGACTTTTTAGTCACAACAAGTTGTCTCAATTCAAGACGTCGGCTTAGGCTAGTCAGTTTTTAGTCTAACTAGATCTGATAACATTTTAGCATTTCAGTCCACTTTGGTGTGGGAACTTTGGTAAAAATTATGTTTATGTATAATAGTTTTCTCTTGTACGTTTATAATTATATTTGGTTGTTATTATTTACGAAGATGGAAGGAAATCTTATATTTGGCTTTTATTATAAACCATAGACTAAGTATATATAGTTCGAAGTTCAGTTAGTTCTATATCGTTTTAGCTGCTTACAAGTTACCATACGTAAAACAGAGCAAACTTTTTTATAATATTGCATTAAATATCGAAATAAAAAATATAACCACTAGACACTATCAGAAGATTAGGCCAAAGTCGACCAAGTTCATAGTAGACACCTCATGTCTTTTGAGAACATTATGGATAACTCTCAGGCAAGCAGGTTTCCTGACAATGCTTTCCTTCACCGTTTAACAAGATTTCAAAAAGAGTACTTACGGCTTTGCACTCTAGACTCTATTTTTATAGATATTTAGAAATAGTTTAAATCTTTGTCGCAAATCCATAATAATTCTTATGTGTTCCCATTAGGATGAATTTTAATGCAATTTTGAAATGCCCTACATTTTTTTGTTTATTTAACAGATATTTTGTATTAAGTTTTCGTTAACCAATATCATTCAAATTATTTATTATTTTAAAACGAAACTATAGTTATTCTACAAACAGTTTTATAACTTACTAGAGGACGCCAGCAGCTACGCCTGCATTTTTTTTTAATTTACCCGTTTGGGCCGATCCCGTGGGAATATCGGGAAATTCCTTCTTAGTGTACCCCTGCTGTCCACAAGGAACATACATGCCAAATTTCAGCTTCCTGCGCCCAATAGTTTCAGCTGTAGCGTGTTTGTCAGTCAGTCAGTAACGCAAAGATTTTATATATTAAGATTATTTCAGTTGAAAGTATTGATATTATTTATTATATTAATATAAAAATGGTTAAAACAACTTGCTGTTAAAAGTTACACATCAAACAATAAGAATTAAGTGGTTTCAGTTTACTGTTAGGTTGTTGTTAAAACTATTCATAGAAACAGAAACTATCTTTAAATATTATTTCCAGTCATGGCAAGTTATCTTTAAAATAACTACGTAAACATCTTTGTAACCCAGCAAGCAATATAATATTATGTATTTATAGGCGTGCATGTACCTATATAATATATAAAAATAATATGTAAAAATAGGTAGTCAAAACACAATAGAACACGAAAGTTTTAGGATATTGACTATACGGGTAGATCACATTAGAAGGCCAATTCTCTTACTTTATATGTCATTGAAACTATATTTTGAACCAAATGAGATTAGATTTTAAAATTACTTAGAATCGGTATTCTGCTAATATGTAATTATCGTCTAATTTGACTTCTATAGCTCGACGTTGACACATTGTTCAATTTAGGGTTTAGTCACGATAACAAGGAATGAAAGTGAATGTAAGTAAAACAAAAGTTATGGTTTTTGAAAAGGAGGAAAGCGTTACGGCTTGTAATGTTTTGATCGATGGACAGCGAGTGGAACAAGTGAAAGAGTTTGTTTACTTAGGTACGTTGTTTACAAGAGATGGTAAGAATGAAGCAGATATTGAAAGGAGAGTTAATGCAGGTAATTGTGTGAATGGAGCTCTGAAGGCGTTTATGAACAGTCAAAACGTGTCCAAAAAGGCACGTTTGGCTGTACATAGAGGTGTGTTAGTGCCTACCCTTATGTATGGTAGTGAAAGTTGGGTATGGCAGAAGAGATTTGAAAGTAAAATAAATGCTGTAGAAATGAGAGCACTGAGAAGTATGTGTGGTGTGTCTTTGACCGACAGAGTAAAGAATTGTGTGATACGAGAGTGGTGTGGGGTAAAAGAAGATGTAGTGACAAGCATTGAGAAAGGCATGTTAAGATGGTTTGGGCACATGGAGAGGATGGATGACGATAGACTGACAAAGAAGATATATCAGGCTAGTGTGAATGGGACAGGACAAAGGGGAAGACCTAGGAGAACGTTCTCTGACCAGATTGGAGACATCCTGAAAAAAGGACAAGTCAGAAGTACCCTTAACAGAAGAGCATGCATGAGAAACTTGATGGGAGTGAGTGAAGCAAGTGAGGTATGTCAGGATCGTTGCAAATGGCGTTCCGTAGTCTCTGCCTTCCCCTCCGGGAAACAGGCGTGAGTCTATGTATGTATGTATGTACATTTCAATAACATTCAAATATCAGTTAATTTAGAGGAATACCATTAATCGTGTCATGCACTGACATTACATCGAAACTGTATTTTAACAAAGTATAATTAGGAGAATTGGCCTCTGAAGTGACATAGTATTATGAAACAACTATTTGTTTTGTAGACCGAACGCATGGCGTAAACGCTTAACTAGTTATCTCAGCGCTTAAAGAAAGCGCTTAAGAACCCACAAAACTCAGTGTAGTGACACGGGATTTTGTAGGTTCGATCCTCGCACGAAAAACACTTTGGGTCACCAAGTTCCGAGACTAGATTTCATTTTGTGGACCCTGCTTGATATTTTGTAAACGTCTGCGATATTAAAGGTTTTATTTTTAGTGTGGGTTTTAAATATTCGTGATTAATATGTCACCTTTTGCGAAGTAAACGAAATAGTATGACCCACGTGCATTTAGCCTCGGGTATACGATATTTTGAGCCAAGACAAGCGCCACATTCACGGTTCCGTGTCAATGTATAACCATAGATTGTTTGACTTGACATACCCAGTGTGCTAGTTTCTTAAGATTTATGAAATATGGTCAACATGAACAATCGTTGTGACGACGGTGACAAATTGTGAGAACTTCAGCACTCCTTAGAGGCAGGAGTACCGAAATTCGTACAATTTGTGACGAAACTTCGGACATCCCGAGAGGTCAGTGTTTGCGAAGACTTGAAGGTATTTGTTCTACGTAGGCTTTTGGAAACTTGTCAATAATAACTGGTGATAAGTTGATTATTTAGTTTGGCTGTTTTATTTGTAATTCCTAAGGAAAGCGAGAATGCGGAGCTTTTTATGATATCCAAAGATAATAGAATAACTTTTGCGTTAACATAACATAACTTCACGCCTTTATCCCCGAAGGGATAGGCAGAGGTGTATTACATACCCACACTTCGCCAGTTATGTTTTGGTCCGAATATAATAAGGGGCGAGCCTATTGCCATCTACCAGGCACATTGTTAAGCGAACGATAATTAGCATTTGAATACACACATAACTTCGAAAAGTTTGAGGCGTGTGCCGGCGTAACTGGGGATCAATCCTGAGACCATCCTTTCGGCATTTCGTTTCGTACACCGCTGGGCTATCGCCGTTAAACAATGTTATAAATCGGGTCTTTAGTAAAAGAACTATCATAAATGAAATTGTTTGTTTTATTTGCATAAAAATAATCTGAACAGTTTCATAATATTCATTGAAACATGCAAAAAACTTCGAATAAAACATTATCATATATCGCCGATAGCCTAGTGGAGAGACCGACAGAGTGCTACGCAGAGGGTCCGGGTTCGAATCCACTGCACGCGTCAATGACTTTTCGGAGTTATGTGCGTATTAAATTGTAATGAAAACATCGTGAGGAAACCTGCATGTCTAAGAGTTATCCATAATGTTCTCGAAAAACATGTGAAGTCTGCTAACCCGCACTAGGCCAGCGTGGTGAACTATGGCCTTACCCTTCTCATAGTGAGAAGAGGCCCGTGCCCCGCAGTGGGACAGTTTATATATATGTAGGGCTAATGATGATGATGATATATCGGTATGCCAATATTTTACAAGCTGACTACTCTTTGGTTATTTAAGTTTGTGCGGGCACACATGCGGACGAAAGTTAGTATTATTATGATATCTTACAGATGAAAATTCTATGAGAGAAAGATCAAAATGTCAGCTGAGATGGAAACTCAGGATTTCATGTAACTTATAAGCTCTTAAAAAGTATTTCAAGTCCTTTGAGACTATAAAAAGATTAAAAGAGGGTAAAGATATGCTAGCAATTCTTACTTACCATATTCTATAGCGGCACGATTCTATATTGTAACTGCGATATTTTTCACCGATACATTTTCTTATGCTTACCTGTAAATAAAAGAAACAAATATTAGTGCTTATCACAAGGAATATTATCACCAGCAGTTGTGCATTTAAAGTGAAACAATTTAATACGCAAATAACTTGCAAAATTCAACGGTTGGCACCGTGGATTGGAACCCGGACCCTCTGAGTAGCATTCTGTTAATGTCATCACAATGCTATCACTGCTTTTGATTGGTGGCAATACAAAAACTATTGCAATAAGTCTCAAGAGATATGATCTTCATTCAAATTCATAAAATTCCTAGAATTAAGCATTGGTAAACAAAGACAGCGTTACAATCATACACCCAGGACTAAAGTTTGAAATATACTCTTACAAAGCAGATTCGACAGATATAGGTATATTAGGTTTTCCACAGAATGACTGCCACCTGTCCTCCGCTACCCAAAGCGATAGCGATATTTCATGGCGTACTAAACCAGTGTCAATATATTGAAGGGATTCTCCGTACCTTCTGTAAAAGATCCTCATGATAGCCGGGGTATAATTAAGAGCTTTTTCTTTAAAGAAACCTCCTGCATTATGACTAAATCCGGTGTCGTGGGGGACTTTACAAACATACAACTAACGGACACAATGAACACCCAGACTCGAAAAAGCAATTTGTAAACTACACAAAGTGTTGTCTTATGTGGGAATCGAACCCACAACACTCGACGCAATGTCAAGCGGCTAGGCGGCCGCTTAAACCACTACGCCAACCGTGCAGTCAAAAACTTAATACTCATATTATATTATTATATAATCATAGGTTTGAACACGATACTTTCTGCATGGCAGCCTGTTGGTATCTCCTCTAGGTTATCGCTGCTTTCACATACGTTACATATGGCCTTACATTATTATTTAATTATTATGACTACCGCAACTTATAGCTACCCGTAAAACTACTACAAAAACGTAAGACATTTCATAGATTACTTTCTCTTGCGAGAGTGGCCTACATGTGTATACAATATGTAGTAGTCCTGTTATGTATGACTTGAAGCTTACCACAAGACTCCGGGGAAAAGGCTCCGCGTTAATAGACAGAGAGATATATGTGCACTATATATAAAGTTCAAAATGTGGTACAATTTATGTATTCACTTGCAAGGCTGGTTTTAGCACAGAAAATTGTCTAGGCGAAGTGAAAATTTATAAGCAGCTGATGTTTTCAATGTATGCCGTACATACAACAGATTTTTATCACCTTAAAGAACCATTAGCAAAGGTGGTGAGAATTTGATAGTAGGTAGATAAGTTTTGAAAAGGATTGACAGGAATTCGCTGTGTTCGCGACTGGTGGACGCTAGAAGTCGAGGCCTTTGGCCAGCGGTGGGACACAAATTAGACTCATAATAATAATATCTAATGAACACCAAATAGAAATACACAATAATAGATTCAAGCGATAATTAACAATTTAACCTATTAAATATTAATGGTTTTATGAGCCATTTCCATACATAGACTCACGCCTGTTTCCCCGAAGGGGTAGGCAGAGGCATATTAAACGCCCACTTTTCGCCAGTGTGTGTGTGTGTTTTGAGCCATTTCCAATACCAAATAAGTAATACTGCAAATGAAAAAGAAGTGATCTAAAGGAGAATGAGCAAACCTGCGTTAAAGTACCGTACACGTTTTATACACTCATCGTTGCAAGCGGTACTATGTACTTAATTTT
The DNA here is from genome assembly GCA_944739405.2 of Euclidia mi. Taxonomy (NCBI): domain Eukaryota; kingdom Metazoa; phylum Arthropoda; class Insecta; order Lepidoptera; family Erebidae; genus Euclidia; species Euclidia mi. The sequence goes on along the minus strand of OX123207.2, from coordinate 10,725,158 downwards.
GTTGAATAGCAGTTAAGGTGTAGTCCGATTCTAGGAATATTTAGCAAAATGACAAACTCGTATATCACACTTAATTATAAATTGAAATATTTCAGTTTGGTTCTCGGTAAAACCTCTCAACAGTTTCAGCAATATGAATCTACCTTATTTAATTACTACCGTCAAATGTGGTGTCAATTCAATGGAATTTGCATCAAGATAATTTCTTATGCAAATTCATGTGGCATTGAGACCCAAACATGACTGGCGAAGTGTAGGTGTGTAATACACGTCTGCCTACCCTTTTGGGGAAAAAGGTATGAAGTAATGTTATGTTATTATTATTTTATTTTAAGAAATTTAATGCAAACAGAGAGAACTTGGAGACAACACCTTAACCCCGTCATCACCCCCCCCCCCCACGGACCTGGAAATCGAATGACGAAGGCGCTGCTTTCGTGATGACCTTAAGTCACCGTGAAGAATGAGTCTGCGCACCGGTGAGGCTAAGGAGCCGCTTCTCGTCTGCCAATGCCGAGGAAGCAGCGCCGTGTCCTTGCTTACTAATGTATCGATTTGGTGGGTAAACGGCGTGTCTTTGTGATGTGTAAGTACTTTTAAGACGACTGATATATTTGCGAGATGACATGCCGGTGTAAGAAGGCACCAAATGATGGGCTAAATCTCAGCAGGATTACAGAAATACAAATTGCTTAATAGGCCACGATCATCTTTAGAAGAGAGTCTCACACACCTATGCCAGCTCCAATGCGGTTGATAAAACTCAACGATCAAGCGACAGAGAGGCTGGTGCCCAAAGAGAAAAAAAATATATCCTAACTTGCTTACATTTTCCCAATCACATTTTGCAACGTATTAAACCTATTGTAGTCATTATAATGGCAGATTTTTAGTATCAAAATGTACTTCAAGCTAAGTGCTTTGTATTGTTAGAAAATATACGATGAAATACTTTTAGTACGCATTCTAACTAAAATAATATGATATTTCTTTTGGTTGAGTTTGCTTGTAGAATACAAATTATGCTTTGTGTCAAAAATAGCATTGTTGATATGAAAAAATAAAGAAACTTTCAATTGGATACATTTCAGAACGTTGTTGCTTATCTAGAAAATATATTTTTAATTTTTTGTTTTGAATATATGTAATTTTATATATTGTTTAAAATTGAGAGTGTTATCAAAGACATGGAATATCAATTGAGCTGTAGACAGTTTGAGCAAAGGTCAAGGTTCAAGATCAAATCTCAAAATTCAAATAACTAAAGTTGCTACTACTAAAACTGTATGACTTTCACATTGCCAGCAGTTATATTTATTAAGCTACATTATTAAGCTACATTATCCCAACGTAAATATGTGCGTTTTACAAATATTTACTTTGGGTCTTGTGTTCGTTGTTACCCGTTAATTTAATGCTTATAAAGTAAATAGCATCAATCATGCAAAAAATATAGACAATATAATATATTTTAATAGCCTACACTGTCCTACTACATACTAGATAAAGGCCTTCCCCTTTTCTTTAGATACATGCTTGCCGCACGAAAGCTCATTGCCTATAAATAACAATATAAGTACATTTATGTGAGATTTTATTTACTTGGTTGAACTGGTAAGCGTGTAAGTCATGAATGCAACCGGGATAACGCTAGGACGATGATGATGATGATTTTGGAAGGCACATTTAACCTTCCAAATATTTGCTGTTTATATTATTATAACTCATACACTAAAACCAAATACTTACACAAGCTAGAAGTTTACCAACACTCGAAACAAACCCCCATAATTAAATAAACGAGTAATTAATAATAGAAATATTAATCTCTACCACTCGTGGAAGTTCGAGCTCGGAATTATTCCGCGAACGGTTAAAGTGTTATCGAAAATATTAATTAAATAGCGGGTTTTGTTACCACGACTTAATTGTGCCACGGGACTAGTTGGTTTTATAAGTTTAGTCTTGCTGTAATAATGTAAACTGTGAAATTACGCAAGATACAGAGTGACTTGTTATTTCTTGTGTTGCGTACGGGAATGGGTGGAGAGAATGGGAAACGCTGAACCTGGGGCTTGATTGGGATATTTCTAGCACAGATGTTGCATGATTTCTATCATCGGCATAAAATGGTAAAATGTCTACATATTGAAAAATACTACTTTGGTCAGTTTCCTATACAACCTCATTTACTTCGTAAAGTGCTTTTAATACTCTATAGTTTACATAGGTAGGTAGTATATTAATTTCAATAAAAAACAAAATGTATCTTTTTGTTTTAATATTTATACGAAAATATTTGAAATAAAGTGGCATATTATTATCAAAGGATTTATTTCAGTAAACCCAGAAACATGATATATCTTAAACGTAAAACGTCGTGAAGAGGACTAAGTTCCAATTCCGCAACTCTGACTAGGTCTGTTCAAATTAAGTACTAGCCTATATAAATTTCGTAATTCAGCGAATTTTATTTTAATAATATTACTTACATTATAAAACATCCACTCACTTACTAAATTTATACAATCTCCATTCAATGGGAGTGTTATTAACCATCAGAAACCTTTCTTGATATACACGCCACCACGATACTTTACATATTTCCACCACCGGGCTAGAAATCAGGCGTCTTTTTTATATGATTATTTTCTTGGGTTGACGCGAATTTTACCCATTGAAATCAAACTACGTATTCTATCGCTATTTATGTTGTTTTCAAAGATATTACATTGAAACCGAATGATCTAGTAACTACATCTTGAAGAAGTCTCTGCGTTTTCAATACAAGGGGCAAATGCCACAATTCCAGCTGCTACACAGAGCTACCAACCAACACAAATTTATGTACCAATTAATGTACCTATCTTCGAATTTCTAGTCAATGTTACTTAGCCAGTCGACCTACTTTTGTCTTGGTGTGATTATCCCGAGTCTGTGTCCAATATTACATTAAATCCGCCGTAACTGACTTCATAAGGTCATTGGAACGTGATATGCAAGCTAAACTTGAATATTCCAACGGTAAGTGAACCTCTAATGAAGCTGATACATTTGAGCATTCACCTGTAATGAGTATTCTTGTGTTCCGTCCGTGTGGTGACGGATTAAGAATACGGAATGTCACAACCCCATATCATCCCATGGGTGTCGTAAGAACCAACGGAGGGAGCATATTATGCCGAGAACAGCACTGTAAGAGAAGGCAAACTTGAAACAAACCCTATGTCAACCCGTTTGGCCAACGTGGTATAGTAGGCCAATTCCTCCTTCCAAAGGAGAGCCCTAGCAGTGGACTGTTAAAGGCTGATGATGATGATGAGTATTCTTGCGAATGTTACAAAACTGAAAAACAAACGAGTTAGTTTAAGCGAGCATTCTTACGAACTTTCTGGCGAGCATTCTAGCTAATTGATAGTAAATTTGCTTTGACGTTTTTGCTGATTAGAGCGTTTGCTAGAAAGATCGTGGAAATGTTCGTAGCAATGTTCAGCTCTGTTCGTTATTCAGTTCAATAAAACAATAAACGGCGAATGCTCGCTATTTTGTTACAAGTGTATCAGCACAATTAGAATAACAGTATCCAGTAAAAGAGATACAAGATTCCCTTCGATCCAATTATTATAATTGCTAAAAGTAATCGAAGTTTAAATGATCTAGTCGTCCACCCCCGTGGAAACCAATTAAGTACATCCCGAGTGGAAGTTACTCCCTGTGCAAATCCACAGATTAATTTTAAGAGCTCCTAAACACGAGTTAGACATCGCTTTGCAAAGGTAATTAATTTAATTCGAACGATTTGCGAGGCTAGGTCTCACCGCAAGCGTGGAGCGGGCAACAAATTTGATGCACGGTTTAGTTTTGTGGTCAGCCAATCAAGAATGGCAAAAGCGAGTGCTTGCAATCTAATTGTTACTTGTGTGGGTAGTTATAAACTAGGACTGATAATTGTAAAGGTCACATACGCAATAGATTTAGTGCAAACGAATTTACTTTAATCAAATAAACATTTTCCGTGTGGTGACGGATTAAGAATACGGAATGTCACCACCCCATATCATCCCACGGGTGTCGTAAGAGCCGACAGAGGGAGCATATTATGCAGAGAACAACACTGTAAGAGAAGGAAAACTTGATAAAACCCTACACCAGCCCGTATGGCCAGCGTGGTATAGTGGGCCAATTCCTCCTTTCAAAGGAGAGGCCTAGTCCAGCAATGTAAGGAGCTGATGATGATGATGAAATCAACATTATTAAAGCTACAAAAGATACCTTTAATAAAGTAATATTGACCTACTAGTACAGCCTTTCGTTTTCCACTGCTGGACATAGGCGCCTACTAATTTCCCCCCCATAAGATCTCCACCTTGTCGTGGTGGGTCTAGGTCTCAGTAACCGTGGGTCCAACACCCACGGTGAAGCTAAGTGGGATCCCGGGAGGTGACGCTCCGCGTGGGCTTGCGTGGGGCCTGCGTAGGATGCGTCCCAGGGTGCGGGTGCGGGGGACAGTTCTGTCTGTCCCTCGCAGTCGGGTGCGGTCGCGGGAGGAGAGGTGTGTCGGTGTTGCGTTGCCGCGCGCCCTATCCTTCGCGACCAAAAGGGGGCGAGCCATCGTCGCGGTGGGGCCGCAGAGGAAGAGGAGATGCGGTGTTGCGTTGCCGTCCTCCCTATCCTCTGCGGCCGCTGGGTGTTTTGGCGGCCCTGCCCAACACCTTCATCTGCCGCCAAGGGGGTTTCGTTCGGGGCCCGCCTGACCATCTGGCGGGTCAATACCTGTCGAGGGATAGCGAGGAATGCTTCGGTGAAACCCTACCCTCCGACACATGGGTACATGAGGAGCACGGGTTGGTTTTTAGTTAGTAAGAGTCTGATAGTCCCCTTCGTCCTTCCCCCCCAGGGCGGAGGGACTCCATGAGGATTTTCCAAACCGATACCAAAAAAAAAACGCCTACACATTTGCGTCATAGGTAATAGCATTCTGACTCAATAGGACGATTTGGCCTACTATACCATGCTGGCCAGATACGAAAAATATTGATCGTAAAACAATAATAAGTGTATGCGACAATAGCAGTGGTTTTATACAAGAACTTAAAACGATAGATACATTTGCATAGGTGCAGAAGTGTAATATTACACCCACATTTCGCCATGAATTTTTAGGCCCCACGTAATAGGGGGCGAGTATTTGCATATTTCAGTCAATAAATGAAATATGCATGGTTAAACGTGAGGACACATAATTCTGGCTTAAATATTCAATAACTGAATTACAACAAAAGGCTTAATACATATATTAGTGGAAGTACTATGGAATTCGAGTCTGTGTCTAGCGATATAAAAAATGAATCATTACTCTGTAGACAAAAATTCAAACTATATATAGATTTTTTTTGTAAGTATAGGGAAAATCTGTTGCCTCGGGAGAGAAATATAAATTAATTATTTAAGACAAAGAACTTATTCTATTCAATAGAAGGCATATAAAGACTATCACACGATTTGCAAGCCGAAACCATACCGAACAAGTCTCTCAATAAATAGATGCGGTAATGACATTTCCCACTAAGGTGCTGATAAACATCTGAGCATTCACTCATATTAAGCGTCATTGCGAATGTAGTAATACAAAAAATAAACAAGATTGGTTTAGCCAGTTTTCTATCGCATATTTAGGCGAGCATTCTAGCGAAAAGACAGTAAATTTGCTTATGCGGCATTATACGTGAGTGGTTCACCGCAAATGCGATTTCGGTACGATCTGATGCTGTTTCTACGCGGTGCGGTTCGGCGCGGCGGCTCTGTCCTACGTGCGCGCGACTCGTTTTATTTCATCCTGCGCCGTTCATTTGAAATTAACAATTTAACATGGATATGACAGGTCATTTATTCGAAAATTCATATCTTTAGTATCAGATACTTAAAAATTATGTACGACAGAAAAATGTTAACTACTAATTATTTATAGCGATAATTAAAATTTCTACTTCCAACATTACAATATTTATTTGTAAAAAACAAAGATATGACATGTGACATGTGTCACCGCACCGCGATCCGTTCGCGCACAAATATCAAGCCAACTGATCGCGTTCGCGTCAACTCGAGCCTAGCCGCATTCACGCGTCACGTGCATTTGGTCACGTAGGACACGTCAATAGATATAAATTGTTTGTTCTTCCCGCACCGCGCCGCGCCGCATCGCGTTCGTATTCAGACTGCTCACGTAAGACGCCGCGTTAGAGCCTTTTGGTGACTAGACTATTCGCTAGAAAGATCATAAAAATATTCGCTGAAATGTTTGGCTCTATGTTTGCATCTGTTCGTCGTTCGGTTCGACAAATTTAAAAACGACGTGTGCTCGATTTTCTGTTACAAGTGAATCTTCAAGTCTGTCAGCACCTTTAGAAGACAGAATCCGGTCTGTAAAAAATTCTAAAACCTCTAAACGATACAGAAGGTTATTCATCCGTCAGTTAATCATAATAATAAGTTTGAGCAGTTCACAGAAATATGTAGACTGTAAAATATTTTCTTACCAATATTCCATTCATTATAAATATTCCAGTAAGTGCGTAGGTTTTAAAACTAATACAAGCAACAATATTTCAACACGAATAAACACAATTAATACAGATTATTTTTATACAAGCCCGAACCATGGGCAGCCTTTGTAAGAGGATTATAATAAATATAAATTAATTTATCAGAATGTTGGCCAATAATTTTAAGTTGAAAATTGCAATTAATTTTGTAAGTGGAACCTTTTTTGTAATGATAGTGGTTGTAAATTATAGATAAGAGTTTATAGTTTTATAAAGAATGCGTAGGCAGTGTAGGCGACCACCTAAGGAAGGTTTTCTTTATATTTCATCCCAACGGAGCAAAATTACTGTAAAACTATGGGCGGGCAAAATCACGAGCCATTGCTAGTGGTTCGGCGTTACACCGAAACCGTAGGGTTCTAGGCGACTTGGAGCAGGAAAATAGACTGCATTAGGGCGAGTTCTGGGTCGCCTAGAAAGGATTAAGGGAAGAGGAGATGGATATGCTAAGGGGTGATTGAGTGGGTGTAGGATATTTCAAGGATGGAGGGCGCCTACCTTATACAACCTTCTTCGTTTCCGTAGGGCAGTCTCCTGGTGGTTTCGTGATGCATCACATACAACGGTGCGGCGCGGTACGGTATCGAGACGGCGTTCTCAGCGAGAGGAATGTTCTCGACTGTCACTCGCGTCCACGATCGCGTCGACGAATCAGGCGGAAGGCAGTGCCTCTTCCAGGGAGTGGGATAGAGCGGGACGGAAATATGGTATCGCTCGCACTAGACGTGGAACGATTGATGTTGATGCGATTAGTTATGGATAGGAAGGTAGATGGCGCTACCATATCCCCCCGGCCCTAAAGGGTTGCCTTAAAAAAAATAGAATTGAACTAAGCTATGTTGGGTGTACTACCGCATAACCCATCAATAGGCTAAGACAGCGATATGACAATAAATTTATCTAAATTAACTTTAGCGAAAAACTACAAACGCAATAATAGCGAAAACTACTAACTAAATACTTAAACTAAGAGGTAGGTCCAACTTCAGGCTAGATCTCACTGAGTAGGAAGCGGACGCGAGTTGATCAGTGCCTCGACTTGTGCAAGGACAGTTAAAGGCTCTTCGTAAGAGAGGATCTGTTGACCTATAACTTTGAAGAGATGCGTTTAATTACTTTGACCATGCTTTCCCAACATCCACCGAAATGCGGTGATGCTGGTGGAATAAACTTCCAGTCAATATGATTTATGGAAAGTTCTTCCTGAAGACAAGTACGATAACCCGCGACGTGATTGAAACAAGTAGCGGGAACAAGTTCAATCAATTTACTAACGCGGTTGGCGACAAAAGTCTGCCAGCGATGAGGAGAAGGATGAATCCAAGCGAGCACTACTTTGGAGTCGAAAAATGCGTATAATTTATTAATGGGGTAGTGGGGCAAAACTGTGTCTTGAACCTTGCGGAGCAACTGAGACAGCAGAAGGGCCGCGCACAACTCCAGTCTCGCAACCGAAATGGTTTTAACAGGCGAGACCTTAGACTTTGCACAAACTAACTGCACCGAGTAGTTAGAACCAATGCGGACTTGCTGATATACGACTCCGCCGTAAGCACGCTCGCTGGCGTCAGCGAAGCCTGTTAAGTTGATGGTACATCCATCTACCAACCCAAGATGACGCGGAACAGTAACTTGATTGAGCGCGGTAAGCTCAATACAAAACTGGCCCCAAGCGGCGACAATATGGTCACGGGGTGTTTCATCCCACTCACACTTTGATAGCCAAAGCTCTTTAATCAAGAGCTTGGCGTACAAAATTGTGGGAGCCACAAAACCCATTATGTCCCATAGTCGAGCCACTGTGGACAGCATAGTGCGTTTAGTGCACTTATCATCTGGCGGTGAGTAGGCATGGGCGTTTTCGGATTTTTCCGCAAACCGATACAAATTCGATTTCAGATACAGAAATCGATTTCAAAAACCGATTTTAGAAATCGATTTCTGTAGCGGATGTCGAGCCACGAGCGTAGTTACTAGTTGCGTAGACAAACGCAAACAATCGAATTCTTATTGTATTGTCATGTCATGCGTCCATATTTCGCTTGGTTTGCGTGACATATTGAAAAAGAAAACCTACTAACTACCTAAAACTAATTGTTAAAAAACTCAGTCGCCAAACAAACTAAAATTACACAACACGAATTGTTTCTATTTATTTACACTTTACAATCCTAACCTACTAACTACCTAAAACTAATTGTTAAAAAACTCAGTCGCCAAACAAACTAAAATTACACAACACGAATTGTTTCTATTTATTTACACTTTACAATCCTAACCTACTAACTACCTAAAACTAATTGTTAAAAAACTCAGTCGCCAAACAAACTAAAATTACACAACACGAATTGTTTCTATTTATTTACACTGTACAATCCTAACCTACTAACTACCTAAAACTAATTGTTAAAAAACTCAGTCGCCAAACAAACTAAAATTACACAACACGAATTGTTTCTATTTATTTACACTTTACAATCCTAACCTACTAACTACCTAAAACTAATTGTTAAAAAACTCAGTCGCCAAACAAACTAAAATTACGCAACACCAATTGTTTCTATTTATTTACACTTTACAATCCTAACAACGTAACAATAAAACTTTTTAAATCCTAATAGTATAACTTTCACGAAAACCAAATATAGGTACTTAATTTTATTATTATTACGCGCGCACCGCACTGCACGTGTCACCTAGGTCAAGTGAACAAAAAACTCAAAAAAAAAACTCAACGTCAAAACTCTCCAAACATAAATCCCTAATAACTATTAAAACTATTTGCAATTTCAAAACAAACATTAAATAGTTGCAATCTGAATTAGATCTTATCGCCTCGATGTTTAGTTTTATTTTTTCTATTCAATCTGCAATTCATAAAACCGCCAAAATCCATAACGCACTAGGTACTACGACTGGCTTGCTTGGCAACGATCGATATTCGCTTCATCTCTTTTGCTCTTTAAACGGATCACTAAGTAAGAAAGAAAAGGATATGAAATTCGCTCTCTCTCATTCTAACTCAGTAGTCGTTGGGTAGAGTGAAAGAGAACGAATGAATATGAAAACTGTCGAAAACGTAAGCTTTAGATTTACTTTGTAGTTTGGTTGCGCTTGCACAGTTTCCGTTTGGTTTGGATTAGATTGTTTGCGTTATCGTGGTATTGGTTTACGTTTTCTAAAATCGGTTTTCTCATATTGGAATATCGATATGATACGATTTCTGACTGCAATCGGATTTCAGTTTCGTTTTGATATATCGGTCTCATGCCTAGCGGTGAGACGTCAAACCGAAAACTATCGCAGGATTTGTCCCAGCGTAAACAGAGAACCTTATGCGGTACAGACTTCTCAAACTCAATGTCTGGAGAAGCTTTATGAGAATCTGGTAAGCGTGCGAGAACCTCCTTAGAGTTGCTTGTCCATTTGACAAGATCAAACTGGCCTCGCTTGAATAGCTGAATAAGCTCTTCACAAAGCGAAATTGCTAGCGGAGCGGGTATGACATTACAGGCAATGTCATCTATATACAAAGCGGATGTGTAGTATAGTATAGTGTAGCGTAGCGTAGCTTAGCATAGCATAGCGTAGCGTAGCATAACGTAGCATAGCTAATTAGTGCTTTATCTTACACACAGTTTTAGCACCCACCTTGATCTCTTGAAGAGCAGAACAACAACAAGACGTAATACAATGAGAAGTATGTAACGTAGGTACGGTACCCATAATCACATACCCAAGTACCGTCTCAATAGCGGGCGGTAAATCATATCGCTCACTACGTTCTATTTTAGTTAGTAGCAAGTGCGGAAATATTGAAGCTCCGATCAAAAGATCAATGCCTGCCGGATTCGCAAACTCCGCGTCGGCTAGCGGCAATGACTCGAGATGAATGAGTGATGCTACGTCTACATTAGCGTTCGGCAATGCGTCCGTGATACGCTCCACGATAAGCGAAGAAATGTTAAAATTAATATTCCTATCAAAACGCGAATGTATTTTAATATCTACGGAACCCCTGCAATGCTTTTCTGATCCGCCTATCCCTTTGACGGTTGAGTTAGTATTTTTAAAGTTATTCCATAATCCGAGGCGTTTGAAGCATTCCGATGTTATTAGATTGGTCTGAGATGCTCTATCTAGCAGACAACGTACCATGTGCGGCGACCCATTAACATCATATATGATAACTTGCGCTGTCGCTAACAGAACAGTCTTAGACGCCGTACACTGCGTTTTGGCCCTGCGCGGATCATTATAGATGCGCGAGTGCCGTCCTCGCGTGCGCGTCGCCCGCGCAATGGATGTCATACACAACGATACTTCGCCCTCAGACGCGGAAGGCGCAGCTACCGTGGTCTGCACCTGCGGCGCGAGTGTGTCAAGATTAGTGGCTTGACTTGACAACCGGTTATTTTTATCGAGATGTAACAGTGTATGATGTTTTTGATTACACGAGCGACATCTCATTCTACTGGAACAATTACTCGTTTTATGTTTTATGCTTAAGCAATTAATGCAAGCTTTGTTATCTTTTACGCTTTTAAAACGAGCAATTGGATTTAAATCATTAAAGGTGGGACACTTATAGTAATGGTCGTGCACTATATTACTGCACAGACACTTCTGTGAATTATTACTATTAGATTCCGAACATGTTACGTAAGATTGTGGATTAGGGACTGAGTTATTATTACTATTTCGCGATTTATTCAACCTTTGTTTGTTGTTGTTAGTGTTAGACGGGCCAGGTGAACCAGACTGCGTATTATGAAATATTCGACACTGATCTTTGATGAACGAAATAAAACTATCTAGTGTAGGTATTTTATTATTGCGTTCCGTCATCTCGAATGCGCGAATTGTATCAGTGTCAAACTTTTTTAAAGCGAGTTGAAGCAACATAAAGTCGGAAAGATCTTCTAATTTTAAATTTCTAAGAGAATTAACCGCGGTTACGAAGTTATCAATAAACAGCTGGAAATTCGAGACAGACGCGGCACCGGACAGTTTAAGATTTAAAGCTTGGTCAAAGTATGTAGACGCTAGAACGCGCGTGTCCTGATATCTGTCAAGTAGTGACTGAAATATGACCTGATAATTCTCAGCACTGGGTGTGACACCTGCAAATACGGACTGGGCCTTCGGTGACAGTTTACCTATTAAATAGTACAACCTGTCAGCATCTGTCAGAAAACCATTATCGTGCACTGTAGACTTAAAACTCGCATAGAATAACGGCCAATTTCGTATATCTCCGTCAAACGACATAATCTCGATTGGCGGTAATCTCGGTTTACGGGCAACGGGCTCTGCCGAACATTTACCCTCCAATTGCGATTGTACACTCTTAATAATACAATAAAGATCTTCGAATGAGGTATACGCCTGATAGTTCGATTTTTCATCAGGATTGATAGAAAGTAATCTTGCGTGATAATCGTCTAACAACTTATGAAAATCTGTTCGAATACTATCTACTGTTATACAATAACTGAGAAATGCTTCGCTATTACTGTCAGACATAGATGCGGTTTTTGAGCATTCATAGATATTTTGAATGCGCTCAAATAAAATATTGCGTTTTGCTTCTAAGATTGTCATCTCTTTGTCTTCCGACACGCGTGACTTCTTTTGTTGTGACATGCTTACGTAAGTATAAGCTAATGAGACCGAAACAAAATAAGAACATCTAATGTATCTATTATTTTACCTAAGTAGGCTAAGTAGGCAACACTTTAGAGCTGAGGAACTAAAAGTTGCTTGAAATATGAGATTTATAAGACAACTATGATAGTTCCAGAATTAATAATTTAATAAGTAGGTAGCTACATAAAAGTTTACCTACTGATGCGGGCGGAAATAACCATGTAACGGTTATGTGAATATATTAGGAGTATAGCTAGGTGCTATAACTGCCTAGGTATAGCGATATAACGTATAAAAACGTAAATGAATCCGACTCGTATGGACCAAAAAATGGTTCGGCGTTACACTGAAACCGTAGGGTTCTAGGCAACTTGGAGCAGGAAAATGGACTGTATTAGGGCGAGTTCTGGGTCGCCTAGAAAGGATTAAGGGAAGAGGAGATGGATACGCTAAGGGGTGATTGAGTGGGTATAGGATATTTCAAGGATGGAGGGCACCTACCTTATACAACCTTCTTCGTTTCCGTAGGGCAGTCTCCTGGTGGTTTCGTGATGCAGCTGCTTGTTTTCACTTCAATTCACCATTCGCGAGCGGGTTTTCCTTGGTGGAAGCGGTAATAAATCACATACAACGGTGCGGCGCGGTACGGTATCGAGACGGCGTTCTCAGCGAGAGGAATGTTCTCAACTGTCACTCGCGTCCACGATCGCGTCGACGAATCAGGCGGAAGGCAGTGCCTCTTCCAGGGAGTGGGATAGAGCGGGACGGAAATATGGTATCGCTCGCACTAGACGTGGAACGATTGATGTTGATGCGATTAGTTATGGATAGGAAGGTTGATGGCGCTACCAGCTAGTATTAGGTAATATTAAAGCTTCACTTACGAAACAAATATATAGATCGAAATCAACGCTTGGAATAGGTAGATGATGACACATATTTAGTTGAAACTGGAAAGGACACTTAATAACAGGACGGTGAACTAACTAACAAATCATACAGTTTGTGCTTATTCACCATCATAGGGACCAAACACGCTCACGCCTTCAAGCGGACCAATTAATTTTATTCTATATTTGTTTCATCATCATTTTAGCCTAGTGGCGTCCATTACTGGCCATAGGCTCACCCGCTTTGGGTGAGGCCTATGGCCAGTAATTAGGTAGGTTCTCAACATAGACCAACGCATACGCTTCTCCTCGAATTGTATTCCCAACAAAAGACAGAGAAAGGCTATGCGATGAGACCGATGTTGTCGCAGCAGAATATTATACAAGTCACATATTGCGGGAGCCCACCGCTGCAGAAAGTATCATTCGCCATGGTGGTTTTAGAATATAGGGCTCAAACACCTAGGAGAGACTTATATATTTCCAGCGCCTATCTTTAATTTAAACCTTATGGCAAAGACATACAGTAATAGGTTTTCTTTGCGAAACAAAATAAGAAACTGATGTGACGTCTATAGAATTGTGGGCAGCGTTGTCATCATTGTTATAATTATAAAAAAAACTCATAGCAGGCATATCACACTATTCCCGTGCACTATTGACGTTAAATCGCTTCAACCTCATTCCTTATGCCACTGCACACCTTTATTCCCTTCAAGTTACCTCCTGCATCTCTCAGTATTTACTTAGCCAACTCAAATTTACCTCCGAGGTCGATAAACCAAACTTCACTTCAGTTCCACACCAATAATTATTTGTGCTGTATTGATCTTCCTTCGGACGTCTGTCGGTTCTACAATGAGTTTAGCGAACGAAGTGATCTTAAACTGCTCCAATAAATGTCTTTTTTATTTGTCGTATTATTCTCGCTTAACTTTACATGGTTCTTGAAGTTAATACATCTGATTGCGTTGGCTTAAACATTGCAGGTTTTTAAGAATATCTTCCAAGTTTTGTGCTGTTGTGGCAGCATGGATCATATTTGTTGAATATTTTGTTCTAACGTGCGTAATAGTCTGCTTACATCTGCTACACGGCTGGAAATCCCGGAAATCAAATGCCCAAAGGAGGCTGGAGAGGTAACGTATAATTTGTTTATCTAAATATGTGCAAAAGTTTATGATTATATTGCACAAAAAAAGTAAATAAATACGAGACAGGATTTACTAAAATTAAAGTGGTTCATCTAAGAATCAGAGTGGTTTAGATATAGGATTACTTAGTTCCAAGAAATGTTAAGTGAAATTGAAGTGGTTTGATTGTTCTAGGGAGAAATCTAAGACCTACCCAAAGGATATCAGCATTTTTTAATAAAGTAAGTACTAAAGTAATTTTTTTATACTATCAGGTCGAGCAAGCTAAAGTTACAATTTTCACTCAAAATTTAGGTTGCTTTGCAAGAACCTTAGTCACGAAGAATTTGTGAACATATTTCAAAGTTTCCGATCATCGTTGTTCTTTTAGTGTTTATATATACGCAGAATAACCTTAATGCACTTTGAACCTGTGAGCCGGAAAACAAAGTGGAAAACCAAGAGCTGTAAGATGCTTCCTAACTTTTATAATGCCATTTTAAAAAGAAATGTGATGCATTGGCATGGTTATTTAAGTATTGAAGTATCTTCAGCATACCATATAGGTAGCAGAACCTTACTGATTTCGGCATGAATGAGACCATAAGATATTTTACTGCGGCCCTCCTTTGCCGCCTATTAAGTAAAATAGCTGGTAAAAGGTAAAACTAATTTATTACCATGCTCTTAAACGCTGGCATAAAATTATTCAATCCACAAACTAACTACGAGTGTACGGAATTATCCTGGTTGTTTGAGACTTGATTACAGTCAACCAAGTTAATATGTACTCAACTTTGAACAATTATGCATCATTGTTTCTGCGGTTGAAGGGAGTTGGAGTGAGACAACTTACATAACATGCAGCTGTCTCTGTTTAACGTAGAACTTTAATTGGCTGTTTGTACGTATTTGATGTGAGGACTAGCTTTTAGCGGTTTGGTCTGCTTAACTGTATGCTTTGTCGTTTCAGTTGTTTCCTGTTTGCTTAGCACAGTTAGTATCTCACAAGAGATAACACCTTCTATGACAGGAAAAGTTTTGTTTAGTCTGCATTAGATAACCGCTGGTTGTGTTTGTATATTCCAAGCTATGCAGGATTGAGTTGCAGAGCGGGCGACTTCTTTTATTTAAAATGGAATATGGTTACTTTTTTACTACCTCCGTGGTCCAGTGGATAGCGTATGTGTCTACTGATTGGAAGTCCGGGGTTCAATTCCCAGGTCGGGCAAAAGTTTTACTGAGTGATTCTCAGTAGCAGCACGGAGTCTGATGATGTACCTGGTAGCGGCGATAGGCTCGCCCCCTATACGTGGGATCTAAAAATTCATGGCAAAATGTGGGTGTTCTATCACACATCTGCCTACCCCATCGGTGATACAGGCGTGAGTCTATAAAAGAAATATGGTTACACTTTAGTATCATCATCATCATTGTTCTACTGTTACACCGCAGACCAAAGGAATAACGATTTTCCAGGCCGGAATAATGGTATTGTGTAGAATTCGGGCTAAGAATGGGTATTTTTTAACATAGATCAGTGGAAGCGATTGATTCATCCAGTCTTAGCCCAAGACAAAGGATCTAACACATGGGCCAAGTTTCTTGGCGCTAAGAATTAAACAAATGTCTTACCAAATATCTCCTGGTGATGTTCTTGAGTGGAGTCCTGGAGGCAAGTTAGACACACACGAGACTAAAATTGGCCAATATTAGCAAGTGAATTATCTTTACTTTACCAGACTCCACGCAGCGTCTTCAATCAGCAAATTCTTCCGGCACCAACCACGTGCATCGGATTCACTCAAGTTTTACAATGTTCGTTAAAATACTATTTTTATCACAATTAACCGGTGCCAGTTATTGATCAAGGAAGTGGCAATCAAACGGGTTCTAAATACAAAATCAAAACGCTCACAACACGAAATCTATCCAGAGCTAGGTTTTTTCGCTGACCGCGGGAAACGACAATGAACGAAAAGATTGACAGTTCAGTGTGACCATTGTCAGAAATTTTCAATAGACTAAACAAAATGTTACTCAATCGATCTAATCGATTTGACTTATAATAAAAACTAATTCTATTTCAAACATCCACCCGCCCCGGACCGGCCTACCGGTCCGCTAATCGGTTGGTAGACGTGACAATGTTGCAACCGCTCTCCTCAGAATCGAACCGTCCACCAAGACCTCAGCAAATCGGGGAACTCCATCAGCCCCAGTTACCAAATGAAGGATGCGCCCCCTGCGCCATCTGAGTGGCGGAAGGTTAGCCTCCTTGATCAAAACGAGGTCTCCAATCTTGGGTGGATCGGTCTTGTCGGTCCACTTAACGCGTTGCTGGAGTATGTGCAAATATTCCAAATTCCAGCGTTTCCAAAAGCTCTGAGTAATCTGGCGTACCAATTCAAAACGCGAGAGACGACCAGGTCTCGTATCAATGTAGGGGTACTCAGGCAAGGCGACAAGTGGGCGACCAATCAAAAAATGGCCCGGCGTAAGGGCCTCCAAATCATTCGGATCTGAGGAGATCGGGCACAATGGCCGAGAGTTCAAAACGGCCTCAATCTTACAAAACACAGTTGCGAGTTCCTCAAATGTAAGGACAGATTCACCGATTGTCCTGCGCAAGTGTGTTTTGGCCGATTTTACAGCGGCCTCAAATATACCACCCCAGTGTGGACAATTTGGTGGGGAAAACAACCAATTTATCCCACGTCGGGCAAGCCTATCACCTATATCAGCTTTGTTGGTTTCAAGGAAATTAACAACATCATTCAAATAATTATAGGTGCCCTTGAAGTTAGTGCCGCAGTCAGAACGGATCAAGGAAGGCATCCCTCTGCGGGATACAAATCTGTCAAATGTGGCTACAAACGCCTCGGTCGTAAGCGAGGAGACCAGTTCTAAGTGTACGGCCTTTGTGGAGAGACAAACAAAAACACACAAGTAGGCCTTAACAGTCTTGCTGTTTCGAAGTGTCGACGTTTTCACCAAAAAGGGACCTGCGAAGTCCGTGCCAACACCGTCAAACGTCTTGCTCTCAGTTACGCGATCTGCCGGTAAGTCCCCCATCAAGGGCTGCATGGTAGAAGCCTTGAGCTTATAGCAAGGGATGCAGCGAAAGACTACACTCCGAATAATTCTTCGGGCAGACAAAATCCAAAACTCGCGTTGCAAAATGGCCAACAAGGCATTACAACCAGCATGCGAATTTTTAAGGTGACGGTCAGTAACCAACAAGCGTACCAAATGACTGTCCTTAGGTAACAAAAGGGGGTGACGAGCCCCGTAAGGGAGGTTGGCGTTCTTGAGACGCCCTCCAACGCGCAAGAGACCCGTTTCGTCCAAAAAGGGGTTCAATTTAGATACAGCTCCCGACATTTTCGATTTCCCCGACTTGAGGATAGCAATCTCCCTTTCAAAATGCGCCAATTGCACAGAACGAACCCAAAAGGTGAGGGACTCCTGTCGTTCCTGTGGTGAGAGAAACGGTGTCAGTCGTTTCTGTTGTGGGTGCCTAAAATTAAAAACAAAACGCTTTATCCAAGCAGTGACACCTAACAACTTGTCGAGGGAGCTGTAACGATTCAACAAAAAATCGGGGTCGAAGGCGCATTCTACCTTCTCAAGAGCGAGTGTTCGTAGACCCGGCAAATTAGAAGTATTCAAAACTGGCGTTCGAGGCCAATCAATTTCTGGTCGACTCAACCATTCCGGACCCCACCACAGCGAATGACCTATCAAACTAGGCGTCAAGCATCCGCGCGAGGCACAATCAGCCGGGTTGAGCTCACCTGGCACGTGTCTCCAAACAAGTTTGACTTCGGATTTCTGGATTTGGGAAACGTGATTAGCGACAAATACCTCCAAGGTGTGAACAGAAGCCTTCAACCAACAAAGAACAATTTGGCTGTCCGTCCAGGCGTAGGTCCCATTAATACAAATGCTTTTACCCAAGGTACTGGACACGTGGTTCAACAAGCGTACAAGTAGGGCTGCTCCCGAGAGCTCCAATTTTGGGATGGTCAGAGATGTCCGAAGGGGTGCCACCTTGCTCTTTGCCATGATCAGGGAAACCCTCACCTGAACTGAGGCACTAACTGTGCGCAAGTACACCACGGCGGCGTGACCACGTTCCGAGGCGTCACAAAACCCGTGAAGGGTGGCCTTGTACTTCCCGGGAGGAAGGATGGGACGAGGCAAGGAGATCTCGTTGACGGCAGGAAGTGAGGATATAAAAGAGGTCCATTCCTCAACAATAGTGCCGTGCAGGGGTTCGTCCCAGGTCAATCCTGCTGTCCAAAGCTTCTGCAAGAAGCATTTTGCCCAAAATATAATTGGACAGATCCAACCATTCGGATCAAAGGTTCTGGCAACAGTAGACAATACGAGACGTTTAGTCCAAGAACACGGCAATTTCAAGTCTACGTTATATGTAAAGATGTCTTGGACTGGTCTGTACTGAACGCCGAGAACAGCCATCATGGCGGGGTTGTCAACAATCTCAAACAAATGTGGATCCTGCTGATGATCCTCTGGCAAGCCTTCCAAAAGCGCTGGTGAGTTGGAAATCCATTTGCGCAACTCATAACCAGCGGAGGCCAAAATACCTATCAATTCGTCCCGCAGGAGGATCGCCTCGTCCGCTGTGGATGCGCCCGAGCAAATGTCATCGACGTAAATATCGTCCTTCAAGATGGTGGAGGCTCTTGGGAAACGTAGGCCTTCGCGGTCTGCGAGCTCCCAAAGAGAACGTATTGCCAAGTAGGGGCTTGACCTTAACCCGTACGTATTTGTATTGAGCTCGTAGACGACCATGGGATCGCGAGGAGACTCTCTCCAAAGGATCAGCTGGAAGCGACGGTCATCAGGGTGGATAATCGTCTGCCTGAACATCATTTTTATGTCGGCCACAAAGACAACCTGATGTCGTCGGAAGCTGGTGATGACGTCACAAAGGTCCTTGACCAACTTGGGACCAGAATGCAAGCACTGGTTCAAGGATACCCCTGTTGAAGTCTGCGCAGAACCATCAAACACTGTGCGCAGCTTGCCAGTCGATGGCCTCAACACCGCATGATGCGGGAGAAAGCAATGCTCCACCGAACGCCAATCCAAATTTGACACAGACATGTGTCCCAACTGTTCATATTCCCTCATGAACTCAATGTACTTCTGTCTGAGCTCCGGATCACGACACATGCGGCGCTCCATGGCCAACAACCTCTTTTCGGCTAAAGGTCGTGACTCACCAAGCGGAGGCCGAACAGACAGGAAGGGTAGCCTCGTAATAATCCTACCAGAACGGAGTCGACCAGTTCTGGAAGAACAGCTCGCACTCCTCATGTTCTGGATTCAAACGGGCAACTTGAGGGGGCTCCTCTACCTCCCAAAACCTCTGAACCGCATCAGAGAGAGCGGAGCCTACAGCCAACAAATTGTCAAGTTCAGGTGGAGGGGGGTCCCTAGGTACAGATCCCATCAAAGCAAATCCAAATATGGTCGGGATGGCAGTCAAACCATTTGGCACCAAGACCCGTTTCCCACCAATCAAAATTCCACCGAGGACATCAGAGCCAATCAACAAGTCGATTTGTCCCGGTGTGTCAAATTTGGGGTCTGCCAGTTCCAATCCCGATGTCAAATTCACCACAGCAGCAGGTAGCTGCTTCTGTGGGTGCATGCCCAAAATATTCTTCAACACAATAGCCGAGGTTTTAATCCTCGGGTGTGAAGATTCAACCGGGCCAAACAAAACCTTAACTTGCCCTTCAACATTAGAGGCTACGTCCCCTATGCCCCGTATACAATTCGGAAAGGAGCCCATATTTAATTTAACCTGCCCTACCAAATAAGTGAAAACAATGCAACCTTGTGAACCTGTGTCCAATATAGCACGGACAACAACAGAGGTCCCCGTGGGTCCCCAGACCCTAACAGCAACCGTTGGTAGGATAACGGTCTCAATGGGGGAGGTTGGCGTTATAGGGCAGGGGTCAATGACCTATTGTTGCCTGGGCGGCGACCGTTGGCCAGGACCTAGCAAGTCAAAATGAGGGTGCGGCTTGAAGTCCTCAAAAGCGCGATGACTCGATCCGCGCGCCATCTGTGGGGGGTCATAATGACGCACCCGCCCAAAACGAGGTGGGCGCGAGTCAAGGCGGGGACGCTCCGCCAAAGGAGGGGAATACCTGGGGCAGCAGTCATGGTGCTGGTGACGCTGAACAGCACATTCAGGTGCGCGAGAGAGAGGAGGCGTGCGCACGCTACGGTTCTCCAAGCGGGGTGAGCGGCGATCAATTAAGCGAGGCGACTCTCGGCTGCGTGCCGGTGAGCCTCGGCTGCCACCTTCAAAACACCCGCCCGTGCGCGGCGTCGGCTGGTTGGACAAGCGGCCAACCTCTCTGGCATTCATGCAGAGAATGTCCAAATGCTGTCCTCCACAGTGAGGACAGGGGTGAGAATTTGGGCAGTCTCGCTGGTAGTGGGACCCCAAACAAGAGAAGCAAAGGCGGCGGGCATTCGCGATGCGCCTACGAGAGGCGACATGTAGGTCCAAGAATGCCCTACAACTGGCCGTTCTGTGCCCCGTGACCTTGCAGTAGGAGCACTCCGCTGGGCTCTGCGTGACCGCAAAGCGAGGAGGGCGCCGGTCAACATTGGCTCGGGTGTGACCGCGAGCCTGCTCCTTGACCTTGGGCGGCTGCGTCTTAGACGGCGTGTCACCACCGGAGTTGTCCAAGACCCGGCACTCATCCTCCAGGAACCTCTCCAGGTCAGCAAAGGGGGGCAGATGGGTCGCGCTATCCCCACCAAAGCGCTGCTCAAAACGCGACCTCAGGTCGGCAGGCAGCTTTTTCAGTACAATGTGCACCAATAGATAGGACCATTGGTCCACGGGCAGGTCAAGGCACTTAAGTGCGTTGATGGCCACCAAAAGCGTGTTCAAAAGTTGGGTGCGCAACCCAGAGACCCGGGTGAGCGTCGGCAAACCCAAAATCTGCTCAATATGCGTGTCGGCGAGGCCACGCTTGTTATGGTACCTACGGGTAATTAGGTCCCGAGCCGTTTGGTACGCCTCGTACGACACGGGCAGATGCTGGATGAGGCCCTTTGCCTCCCCATCCAGTACCGACATTAGATAGGCCAACTTTTGTGCCGGCCGAAGGTCAGCCCTATCATGGACTAGGCTGTCGAACAAATTAACGAAGCCCAGGTAGCTTCCTAGGCAGCCATCAAAATGGGGGAGGTCCAAAGTAGGGAGCCTACTCACCAGCCCCGGTGCTGACCTAGGAAGCTCCTGCTTCAGGCCGGGTTGCCCTTCCCTATCGGCAACTAGTTGTCTCGCAGTATTGGAGACAGCATCATACAGGTCTAAGACCTGGGCATAGTCTTCGCTGACCTTGTTTCGCTGGTCAGCAGTGAAATCATTGATTGACACTTCAAGACAGCAAGTGCTGAAAGTGCGGAATTGCTGTTCCACACTTGCCAGGCGATCGTCAATCCGCTCGTACCTCTGAAGTAAGGCCTGCTGGCAATCAGGCCGGTTCACTAAAGCATTGGCCGAGGCAAACCAGCGCAAATCTGAAGCAATGGCACCAGCAGCCGCACGCAAGTCCTTGATAGCTGACATAATCAAAATTTCAAAAGAGCCCGGACAAGCGTTAAACAATATTAACAATCAAAACTTAATTTTTCTCAATTCTTTGAAACCAACAAAGTATCAGCCTGTTTACTGCAAGTGCAGGCAAGTGACAGGTATTTACTGCCCAACAAAATTAAAGGTTTCAGTATATTGAAACAAACACAAAAGTTATCAAAGTTATAACTTATAACAAATTAATAAAGTTGAAACTTCAACTTAATTAATTAGTTATTTGCAACAGACAGACTGGCTGTGTTATTTGAGATATACAATAGTAAGTAAGCACAGAATATGTGTTACCTAGCAATATTATCTATATTATAACAAAATGTTTATGAATATATGCAATAAACTAAATTTACTAAATTTATTGATACATACAGCTGTTATGTATCCAAACAAACTGACTTATTAATGCAACAACAAATTTAAGTTAGATTTTCCAACAATACAAATCAACAATTACTGATTGAGGTTATGTGACAATGTGTTTCAAATTATCTAGGTCAACTTATACAATTAAATATTATGTATTTTAGACAATAACTGACCTGACAAACACTACAATACTGTCTACAAGGTGATAAGATACAAGCTCATACCAATCTGAGTTTATACTCAGTAATGCAACAGCGGCTAAATTTCAACTACAGCTCTGCACCAAAATTTATGTGTAGAATTCGGGCTAAGAATGGGTATTTTTTAACATAGATCAGTGGAAGCGATTGATTCATCCAGTCTTAGCCCAAGACAAAGGATCTAACACATGGGCCAAGTTTCTTGGCGCTAAGAATTAAACAAATGTCTTACCAAATATCTCCTGGTGATGTTCTTGAGTGGAGTCCTGGAGGCAAGTTAGACACACACGAGACTAAAATTGGCCAATATTAGCAAGTGAATTATCTTTACTTTACCAGACTCCACGCAGCGTCTTCAATCAGCAAATTCTTCCGGCACCAACCACGTGCATCGGATTCACTCAAGTTTTACAATGTTCGTTAAAATACTATTTTTATCACAATTAACCGGTGCCAGTTATTGATCAAGGAAGTGGCAATCAAACGGGTTCTAAATACAAGATCAAAACGCTCACAACACGAAATCTATCCAGAGCTAGGTTTTTTCGCTGACCGCGGGAAACGACAATGAACGAAAAGATTGACAGTTCAGTGTGACCATTGTCAGAAATTTTCAATAGACTAAACAAAATGTTACTCAATCGATCTAATCGATTTGACTTATAATAAAAACTAATTCTATTTCAAACAGGTATTCTAGACCAGTGTTATAGTCCAGTCATTATAGTAAGTTCACCTCGGAATTCGAGATACCCAGCTGTAAGTCTGTAAATATTTGTATATTGACACCCTAAAAGTTGTCTCAAAACCTACATTAGGTATGCCCATGGCTTTTAAATTCACATTGATTTATTTGTTGTTACCAAGTTACACATGATTATATGTTTACCATACGATGGACAATGTTGGTATGCCTATCTGTCCGTTGCATCGTCCTGAAGTTAATTTAATATCATTTTTAGTTCTCATAGACGGTGCGATACGAAGACATGCCATTTATCTATAACTGGCACCTATTTCAATCACAGACCACTGTGATCTAGAAACAGTTTGCGATAAAAGCTAGATTTTACAGTGTGATAGTATGAATCAATATTTGTCAAAGTTCTTTACATCTGTTTTCAAAGTGAAAATATTAATAGACGTTGAAATGGCGATTCCAATAAATAATATCATGAAAGTATCAACTTATAAACCTACACAAAAGGCAGTACTTTAATAAAATTGCGCTTCCTCGCCTTTTGCACCCACGCATTACTCGCGTCGGGGGATGGGCCTCGTTAGCCTTGGTTGGCAACCTGTCTAGGAGAAGGAAAACTCCGAAATTAAACCAAACGTTCGGGGAGATGGGCCTCGTTAGCCTTGGTTGGCAACCTGTCTAGGAGAAGGAAAACTCCGAATTTAAACCAACTTTCAGGGAGCATACCCGAAACAAAACCCCGATCTAAGGTGTGAACCGACCCGTGCCGAGGGATTCGTGGCCAGAGGGCAAGCTGGTCGTAAACGGAGGGTGCCTGTGTTGGTGGTCACAGGGCACAGCTGATATTCCGCCTTACCCCCGTAAAGGGCTCTGTGGGGATGGACCGTCTAGATCCCTAAATCTCGTGGGAACGCTATGGGAACAAAAAATTATTCTTCTCCATATGGCGGCGACGCGGTTCGCAACCCGTCACGTCTCGTTTCCCGCGAGGGCGAAAAGCGGCCTACGGAAAGCAGGTTTGCGACATTGAATGTTGGTGGAGGAATGAACGGCAAATTGGATGAAGTATGTCAGATGATGGATGATAGAAAGATTGCTGTTCTTTGTGTGAATGAAACAAAAATAAAAGGGTGTGACACCACCAAGCATGGTGCATATACGGCGTATTGGTCTGGGGTAGATAGTACCACCAGAGCCTGTAAGGGAGTTGGTGTAGTACTGTCTGCGCGAATGAATGAGTGCGTAAAAGAGTTTGAATGTGTAAATGCTAGGCTACTGTGGATGAGAATGAAAGTAGGACTTACTCGTCTCTTTATTGTGGGGGTGTACGCCCCGGTCTATATAGTTACGGGTATGTCACAACATGAGCAAGACGAAAGGCAGGAGTTTTGGGAGAGTTTAAGAGAGATTTTGAGGAACTGCAAGGATAATGAAAGATTGATCTTGTTAGGGGATTTCAATGGATGGGTGGGAGTAAAGCGAGATGGATTTGAAAGGGTGTTAGGTGCATTTGGTGATGAGAGTGTGAACGAAAATGGAAAAGCACTGCTTGAGATTTGTTTGGAGTGGAGCCTTTGTGTGACAAACACCATGTTTGATCATAAAAGGATACATATGTATACGCGAGAGGCGAAAAATGTTAGAAGAAGTATGATTGATTTTGTGATAGTAGATGAACGATTGAGAAAGAATGTGTTGGATACAAGAGTATATCGAGGGATCGGCATCCACACAGACCACTTCTTGGTGTTGAGCCGGATAAGTGGCTCTTTAAAGGATGGCGACACCGAGAGCATAATGAAAATAGGGTCTTGCAAAGAATAAAAGTTGAAAATCTACAAGAGAAAGATGTGAAAGATGAGTATAAACGAAGATTGATAGCAAGATTTGAGAGATTCGATGGCATAAATGATATGGAAGA
The DNA here is from genome assembly GCA_944739405.2 of Euclidia mi. Taxonomy (NCBI): domain Eukaryota; kingdom Metazoa; phylum Arthropoda; class Insecta; order Lepidoptera; family Erebidae; genus Euclidia; species Euclidia mi. Next base: position 10,700,034 of record OX123207.2, on the reverse strand, counting down.
ATTATGGCAGGCCTTTAAAGAAGAGGTAGTATATATAGCGTCTGAAGTATGTGGTATGATCAAGAGAAGGAAAATACGAAAGGTTAAGAATACATGGTGGGACAAGGATGTACAATCAGCAGTGTCAGAGAAGAAGAAAGCTTGGTCAGATTGGTTGGCTGCCAGAGCAAATGAAAGAATGGGAAAAGCAACGAGTGTAGACATAGATGAAGCAAAAAAGGAGTTTGTTAGGTCAAAAAGAATAGTGAAAGAAATGGTTAAAAGGAAAAAAGAGGAAAAGAAAGATGAGTTTGATAGCAGATTATCTGACGATTTCCAGAGAAACATTAAGTTTTTCTGGAAATCCGTTCGTGCAGTTCGAGGAAGAACTCAATCCTCAGAACACACATCCATCAGAGACGAGAATGGAAGTATAGTAAATGGTGAATTGTGCGTGCTGAAGAGATGGAAAGAGTATTTTGAAAGTTTATTCGAAAGAACGGCGATAGAGACACCGATAGCTGAAGTGAATTGTAATGATAGCAATGATGAAAGCGTTATTGGCGTGGATGAGATCGTGAAGGCACTGGGAAGTATGAAAGTAGGTAAGGCTGCAGGATATGATAGGATTACAGTCGAAATGCTGAAGGCTGGACAGGGCATCATAGTTGGTCAGTTGCAGCGGTTATATAACTTGTGTTGGAACACCGGCCGAGTACCTAATGACTGGACCACAGCTGTAGTTGTGCCTCTTAATAAAGGAAAAGGCTCGCAACAAGACTGCAAAAACTATAGAGGCATTAGCCTTCTCAGCATTGTTGGCAAATTGTATGCAAAGGTACTTATTGAAAGAGTTATGGATGTGACCGACAAGAAAATATGGGATGTACAAGCGGGATTCCGAAAGGGTATGGGATGCACGGATCAGGTTATTTCCTTGCGAAGCATAGCCGGAAAATTTTTGGCCAAAGTTCAAAAGGTCTATTGCTCATTCGTGGATTTGGAAAAGGCTTACGATAAAGTGGTGAGGAATGAAATGAGGTCGGTACTGTCAATGAATGGGGTGGACAGCAGCCTCATTCGAGCTCTGAAATCCCTTTATGAGGATTCTAGAGCTTGTGTGAGGATAAACGGGGCATACACTGACTGGTTTACCATCGATAAAGGTGTTAGACAGGGATGTGTAGCGTCGCCGTGGCTGTTTAACCTCTTCATGGACAGTTGTTTGCAAGATTTAAAACATAGTGACTGCGGATTAAGGATGAATGGGTTACTCGTCAAATGCCTCCTTTATGCTGATGATCAGGTTATACTTGCATCTTCAACGGAGGAGTTGCAGGAGATGGTAACAATCATGCATCGTGCATTAGAAAGGAAATGAATGAAAGTGAATGTAAGTAAAACGAAAGTTATGGTTTTTGGAAAGGAGGAATGCGTTACGGCTTGTAATGTTTTGATCGATGGACAGCGAGTGGAACAAGTGAATGAGTTTGTTTACTTAGGTACGTTGTTTACAAGAGATGGTAAGAATGAAGCAGATATTGAAAGGAGAGTTAATGCAGGTAATTGTGTGAATGGAGCTCTGAAGGCGTTTATGAACAGTCAAAACGTGTCCAAAAAGGCACGTTTGGCTGTACATAGAGGTGTGTTAGTGCCTACCCTTATGTATGGTAGTGAAAGTTGGGTATGGCAGAAGAGATTTGAAAGTAGAATAAATGCTGTAGAAATGAGAGCACTGAGAAGTATGTGTGGTGTGTCTTTGACCGACAGAGTAAAGAATTGTGTGATACGAGAGTGGTGTGGGGTAAAAGAAGATGTAGTGACAAGCATTGAGAAAGGCATGTTAAGATGGTTTGGGCACATGGAGAGGATGGATGACGATAGACTGACAAAGAAGATATATCAGGCTAGTGTGAATGGGACAGGACAAAGGGGAAGACCTAGGAGAACGTTCTCTGACCAGATTGGAGACATCCTGAAAAAAGGACAAGTCAGAAGTACCCTTAACAGAAGAGCATGCATGAGAAACTTGATGGGAGTGAGTGAAGCAAGTGAGGTATGTCAGGATCGTTGCAAATGGCGTTCCGTAGTCTCTGCCTACCCCTCCGGGAAACAGGCGTGAGTCTATGTATGTATGTATTACTCGCGTTTTCTGTATAAGTATACAATAGTACCACCAGCTTCAATTGTGCTTCTGAACTTTCCAAAGGCCTACGCAAACACTTACAAAAAATTGATCATAACTCAGCAGATCTAATCAATTAGATGGAGTTCTGAGGCATATTCACGTACAAAACAATTTTTACTATTATTTTTGAAATAAATATGAATCTTAGAAATGAATGAACGGAGCTGACAACAACTGCCCAAATTAAATAGTTATTTTTTTCTGTGTTAGTTATTGTCATGAAAAGGTTTGTCTAAAATATAAAAAATCTTTCGAGACTGCCTCCGTGGTCCAGTAGATAGCGTATGCGACTGCTGATTGGATGTTTCGGACTCTATTCCCGGGTCGGGCAAAAGTGTTGCTGGGTTTTTCTGAATTCTCAGTAGCAGCACGGAGTCTAGTGATGTGCCCGGTAGCGGCAATAGGCTTGCCCCCTGTTACCTGGGACCTAAAAATTCATGGCGAAATGTGGGTGTAATATTATACCTCTGAGTGGGTGTAATATTATATCAGTTCCAAACTAAGCAGAAAGAAAGAAGAAAATAAAAAAAGAAATTTTTTGGACTCACGCATGTATGCCTAAGGGGTTCTAGTACAGAAGAAAAATAATGCTTTTTATAAAAAAGTATAATCATTAGATACTTTGAAAAATTAATATATCATACTCTTATATTTTCGTAGAATATGTTCGTGAAGGGAACAGAAAACCGTAATTACCTCTCTAGGAAAATTATCAGTATTGGCTTGTCCTTAGAGTGTGCATATGAGATGAAAATCCAACCTTTGGGCCTGTAGTAAACGCACAGTCATAAAAAGCCTGAAGGAATTTTGTATTCCTTTTTAATTTTGAACTTAAATATCATGATCATCAAGGTTCAATATCAAATAAAGAGAAATGCCTGTTACTGCGTTTTTGGCCCTGCATGCTACCGCAATACCCAGATCGGTGTTATAGGAACTCTAATTTGTAATCGATGTATACAATCGTATGCAGATGGTTGTCTGCATGTGTGAGCAATTGCTGATAAATTTGCGTTTAGTCTTTAGTAATATATCGATAAGCTTAGGCTAACGTATTGGGCTGCTGACTATTATCAAAATGAATTGATATGTATATTTACTATAATTGAAGCACATTTTAGCTGACTAATAAAACAAGGAACCTAAAAATGCAGACGATTAAAAAGGTAAAAGCATTTAAAGACATATTGACGCCTATTTTTCCTTGGGGTATGAAGAGACATTTATCCGTGTGGTGACGGATTAAGAATACGGATTGTCACCACCCCATATCATCCCATGGGTGTCGTAAGAGCTGACAGAGGGAGCATATTATGCAGAGAATAACACTGCAAGAGGAGGAAAACTTGATACAAACCTTATACCAATCTGTTTGGCCAGCGTGGTATAGTAGGCAATTCCTCATTTCAAAGGAGAGGCCTAGTCCAGCTGTGGACTGTTAAAGGCTGATGATGATGATGAAGAGACAACAGAACACCTTATGCGTTTACCCTTACAACATTACGTCATACCGTGCGTCTGTTTAATGGGCAAGTTTAAATTGCTTGTGACTGACTCAATATAAAAAGCTATTACCGTAAGTATTAGCTACGCAATAAGTATAGATTTTTAAATTTTGATATGAAAAAGTATTTAGTCAACAACACTACTGTTTCATTTTTTTCATCCTCGTCTCGTGGCTGAAGAATTAATTGTTAAAATTTGGCCACACACTCACACGAAAAACAAACAAAGAGACCAGAGGCCCAATTCTTCTAATTATATTTGTTGAAAATGCAGTTTCAATTTAATGTCAGTGTTTACTCATGTCAGAAATGGTATTCTCCTAAATGAACTGATATTTGAATGTTATTGGAATGTTATAGTGACTAGATCGTAAAATGAAAAATCTGTTAACGTCAAACTATAGAAGTCAAATAAGACGATAATGACATTAAATTAACAAAATACCGACCTGAGTCAGTTCAAGATCGAATCTTAGTTTGTTCAAAATATAGTTTCAATATCATATGAAATACTAGAATTGGCCTTCGGAAGAAAATCACAAATTCAAAGTAAGATCTTATCACAAAAATGTTTTGAAAAAAATCTTTCAATAATATTATTCGTCGTCGCTTACCGCTATCAGTCGCAACAAGCTTCAATTGATATACAATCTAAAGACGAGCTAAATAAAAGTACCTAATCGTTAAAATCTACAAAAAGTATCTAAGTGTTTTTTACTGAAGCGCTGTAATAACAATTTATTGAAAATTATGTTACTAACGGTTTAATTAATTTCAAATAGAGTTTATTTCGATCAAGAAAATTATTTTAATATTTTTCATTATCAAGCAAAGTTTATGTAAGTGGTAAGATTTTTAATCTGTGATTAGAAGCATTTTAAAAGATATTATTTACATTCAGTTTGCCCGGTGTCTGTAATGAAATCTTACTTAAATCTCATGTTGATGGCTACACTTTAGCTAGTTTTGGCCCAGAACCCGGCCACTCGAATTGAATCTTGGAAAATAAATTTAGCAAAGATAGCCGAGTGGAGAGACCGTCAGACTGTTACGCAGCGAGTTCGAATCCACGGCGCGCACCAATGACTTTTCGAAATTAAATGCGTATTAAATTGTTAATTATCGCATGCTTATCGATGAAGGAAAACATTGTGAGGAACCTGCATGTCTCAAAGTTCTCCAAAATGTTCTCGAAAGATATTATGTGAAGTCTGCCAATCCGCACTTGGCCAGCGTGGTGGACCATAGCCTAACTCTTCCCATAGTGGAAACCTAACTCTTCCTCGTGCCCAGCAGTAGGGCAGTATAAAGAGCTGCTATATATATATATATATGTGTGTATATATATATATACACATATTATATATATATAGACATAATATATATATATATATATATATATATATATATATATATGTATATTTTCTATTCCTGTGTACGTGGGGGACTTTACAAACATTCAATCAACAGACACAAAGAACACCCAGACTAGAGACAACAATTTGTGGATAACAGGAAGTGTTCGGGTCGGTCTCGTGTGGGAATCGAGCCCACGACACGCGGCGCAGTACCAAGCGGCGAGGTAACTGCCTATACCACTACGCCAACCATGTAGTAAAAAAATATATCATCCTGGTCCTAGTGTTATCCCAGTTAAACGTCTTGGAGCCCGAGGTCCGCTTACTGGTCTAACCAGATATTATGACAGAATATCAACTTTTCCGCAAAGCGACTGCCGTTTGTTCCCCGCAACCCAAAGGGATAGTGATATTCCCTGGTTAAGACTGTCTCCGTGGTCCAGTGGATAGCATATGCGACTGCTGAGCGGAGGTCCCGGGTTCGATGCCCGGGTCGGGCAAATGTGTTACTGGGTTTTCCCGAATTCTCAGTAGCAACACGGCGTCTGGTGATGTGCCCGATAACCGATTTATTACGTGGGACCTTTCAATTCATGGCGAAATGAGGGTGTTCTATCACACCTCTCCCTACTAGTGATGGATATATTAGCATTCACATTAATTTTAGCATGTGAATTTTCATTTAGCATTTAGCATATGAAATATCGTTGCGAAATTTCGTGAATTGTGAATTCAACGTTTCGTGCGCGATTCGGTTCGTTTATATTTTTTTGCTAACGCGGGAAACGCGTTCTCTGTCTCGTCCACGGGAATACTCAATATATCCGTTTCACCTGACACGAGAAGTGAAATTATTAGCAAATGGTGCGAATGCGAACGATGATGTTAAGCAATTATTATCTTTGATTTACTCGTATTTAAAGTCGTATATTGAGTGAATGCATGTGATTGTTTGTTTAGGTAATAATTATCTGTGTTTACACGCGTTTGGCGCGCTTCGTGTTCGTATTATGTCAAAATTTAGTACCTACGAATTGGCACATAATAGTGAGTTTTGTTTACGTATTTGATAAACTTTCTTTCGTCTAATATTTATTGTTGTACTTATAATTGATAATAATATGAACAAATTATATAAGTAGGTACCTGTAAATAATATTGGTACCTACCTACTAAATTTAATAATACACCAGTTTCTATATTTTATTGTTAGTCCCAAATCTAGATAAAGTAGGTAATTAGTAAGTATGACAGAAGGTCCTTAAATTTGTTAATGTTGTTATGTTTATATTATTCTTTTACTTTAATTGTGACCATTATCTTACTTAGGTACATAAAATACCTGTGCAAGAGTCTTTCTTAAGCAAACGCGCTTTTTAATTCGCATATTAATAAATTTCACACTTCACAAACAACATTATTATTAATCACCGTTATAATTAGCAAATAGCATAGCAATAGCATTTAGCATGTTAAGAGTCACGAATTCGCATGCTAATGAAATTAATGCGAAATCGCATTAATTGCCATCACTACTCCCTACCCCTTCGGGGATTACAGGCGTGAGTCTATAAATAAATAAAATAATAGACCAGTATCAGTTCTGTTTATTTGAGGGCACTGACTCCCCAGCAGTCAAATTTCTTCATGATAGCCGGGACCGACGGTTTAACGTGCTCTCCGGGGCACGGGGCAAGTGATAATTAACAATTTGATCATAATATGTCTAGGGATATTCATTATTGTTAGCGTAATTAATAAGCTATCGACACTTTAAGTTATGTATATTAACCTACACATATAAAAATAACAACATAGTTCGTCTGCTTTCGTTCATCTAAAAGAGTCACCTCACACACAAAGAATAAATCCTCTTTTTTTAATTAAAATAAGACAAAATAGTGATCTCCGTTATTCTTAAAATGGGAACTCATGGTACTATGATTAGAACTACAGCAAGCATTGAAACAAAACAAAACACAAAACCCAAACCATCGATCGCCAATTCTAAAATCGTCAAATACATTGGGAATTATAAAAATTTGGCCATCAAAGCTTTATGTTAAAAGTTGTAATCCAGGCGTATTTATTGATCATCACCGTGTTGTCATGACAACTGGACGACCTTAATGAGGCTGAACCTCCTAGGGCTCTCTGGGGACGTAATGTGGTGATCCATTCTTAGACTTAAAACGACTTGTATACGGGTATGTTATTTAGTAAGAAGAAAAAAAAAACAGTTAATGATGCATCTTATATTAATATATAAAGCTGAAGAGGTTGTTTGTTTGGTTGAACGCGCTAATCTCAGGAACTATTGGTCCGATTTGAAAAATTCTTTCAGTGTTAGATAGCACATTTATCGAGGAAGGCTATAGGTTATATAACATTACGCTATGAGCGACGGGAGCAGAGGAGTAGCCTTAAATAACGCGGGTGTAGCCGCGGGCATTTATTGCGTTTGCTGTTGCCAGTACAATTCCCACCAGCAATAAAAATTATTAGACCCTGTTTGTTCTTTCATTTTGCTAAAATCGTTTATCGGTTTAAAATTGTTTAGTATAAAATTTTATCCTCCATAAATAAAACCGTGATAGAGATCGTTATTGAATATTTATGGGTCATGAAATAAATCTATTGCCAGCAAAACGATGTTTTTAAGTTTAGATTTTATGCAAATGACAAATGTAGCATTCATGGTTTCACAGCGTTGTTGGTTGTCAGGGCCTTGCTTAAAGGTCCTCCCCGTGGGATCTGCACCTTGTCCTGGTGGAGGGGCTCAGTAACCGTGGATTGGACACCCACGGTGAAGCTAAGAGAGATCCCGGGAGAGGACGCTCCGCGTGGGCTTAGTGGGGCCTGCGCAGGATGCGTCCAACGGTGCGGGTGCGGGGGACAGTTCTGTCTGTCCCTCGCAGTCAGGTGCGGTTGTGGGAGAAGAGGCATGTCGGTGTTGCGTTGCCGTCCTCCCTATCCTCTGCGACCGCTGGGTGTTTTGGCGGCGGCGCCCGACACCTTAATCCACCGCTAAGGAGGTTTTGTTCGGCCAATCCCCGTCGGTGGGTAGCGACAAATGCTTCGGCAACACCCTACCCTTCGACACACGGGTACATGAGAAAGTCGAGGTGGTTTTTAGTGGTAACACCACATACTCCGGCTCTCATTTCCCCCAAGAGTCGGAGATCCGAAGGGATTTTCCAACTCGTAAAACAAAAAAACGGCCTTGCTTAAAGGTGCTTTTACACAGGCGTGGAATGAAATCACTAACCCTTTTAGATAGATAGCACGCCAGCGTGAAAACTTATCAGCTATTTTCTGGCTTTAGAAAAGTACAATTAGATAAACATTCCGTGTAAACAGTTAGTAGTTGATCACTGCATTTTTACACTGTATTTGCGTCATTACTTGCTCCATCAAACTGTTCCAAGCTTATAACTACGTATTCTGACCTTTGATATTCCAGATTATATACAATCCCATACAAAAGAATGAGCCTCTTTTCATTTTCTTATTACTATCCTCTGTCAACAACTTGCTTTATTTCATCGGTCTATTCAGGTTTATTCAATATAAGATATTAGTACCAAAATAGCCCTATATATATAGTTATTATTTTAGCATTATGACTACTGCACTTTCTGTTTCTGTATTTGCATATATCTCATATAAACTCTACAAATGTTTCTGTTGTAAATGAAGAAATAGTAATAGTACATCTTGCTGTGTTAAAATTATTAATACTTGTATGACAAAACTTAATACAAATATTCGTACTAGATCCAGCATTGAAATGCCTAATATTGAATACGACACAGAAAGTTTAGACTCAAATAGTTCACCGAGACGAAATCTCGAGTTTTAATTATAAAACAATTTGTATTATTTCTTCGTTTCAACCCTATTTACTTTGTTATTACTTAAGGTTTTAATACACTTAAGTCTAGATTTATAATATAGCTATTAAGGCTGTTGTAGTTCCAATTACCTTATTTTATACAATCTATTTCCAATTTCATTTTTGTATCCTCCTTTTAATTTGTAGTTCAGTGTATTACAATTTGTATTGTTAAAAGTAATTTAATTTTAATTATTTTCTTGGATTATACTCACATCCTTTTTTATTTTCCGGATGTTCCGTTCTAAAGGGGGGAGGTGTCACATCCCTATTTCCTATATAAAATTGCCGACTTGCATTATGCCGATTGACGTCAATAGCTTAGTGCAATTCAGCAATATTTTTCCTATAAAAGCCGGTGTCTTTAAGTAAAACGCGCTTGTTATTATTCTAGTGCAGTTGTAATTTTGGTCATTAGGACCAATACCCAACTTGTTGGTGTTCTGCTAAACCTAAAATAATAATTTCGGGTCAGCCTGTCCTTCGCAGGACAGTCGTTCTAAAATCTAAGTTCGCGACCAAATTTGTGAGTGTAGTCCAAGTACTACTTAAACTGTGTGATTGACCTTGTGTAGAATTTTGGTAACTTTGTATTAAAGTAAATAAACGTTGTGTGACCTTCAGTGCTGTTTTTTTTATAGGTGCTGAGTCGCCCGATCTAACAGTACGTAACTTCGCTTAAACCCGATAATCTATCCTTTACAACCCAAAGGCAAAGAAATATTCCATGGACTAGAGTCAGTTTATTCAGAGGTACTGATTCCTCATAGTGATCTTCATGACAGACTGTTAATTAACGCTTGCCCCTAGCGATAATTGACAGTTGAATACGCACGTAGCTTCGAAAAAGTTTGTGGATTCGAATTCGATACCCTCTACATACTAAGCTATGGCTGCCTCAAAACTTTAACTTTAAAATATACAGAATAATGTTTTTGGCACTTTATTGCATTTCTGCTTACCTCTTCTAACATAAAAAGCACTATATATCACTTTCTAAATAACCATATAAAAGCCGCTAATTTTGCTGAATTGGACCCAAAGACGACGACTCAGCATTCACAGCAATCGATCACTCTGTGTCTTATAATGACAAGTATTTTATAAGTGGATCCTATTATCACAGGTTTCTTTGTAACGGGATCCAGTAGAAAAATTGTGTCCCTTTCATAGATAATTTATGTTCACAGAATATTCAATGAGACTTGAATAAAATTTAAAGTTTGGAGAGAAAAGAAATTACTACGATGTATTATAGATGGTTTATGTAGTTGATACGGTTTTAAATATAAGTTACTTAAATCTACATTTTATATAAAAGTTTTAGATTTAGAATAAGAAATATGTTTCGTACTGGTCGCTATATATTTTAAAATTTCTGAGTACTTGGAGTTATTCTGTGCCATCATTTTAATTTCCATTATATTATTATATATAATAACCATTTAAACAGTTTAAAGTGTCTACACATAACACTACAATAAACTGTTTAAATGGTACACTTAACGCTTAAATTGTGTGTGTCTAATTTTGAGAGCAAAATTACTTCATGTTTGAGGAAATAATTAAGCGTATAGTCACCATCATATTTTTCTTATTTGATCTTTGTCGCACGAGTGATTGATTTCCACGGGGTAGCCGGGATCGATCACTCGCCGAGCAATTAAAGAGAGATAATTAGGTTGACTTACGGGAAATAAATAAAAAATATCACCAGGAAAGTTTAAACTCGCGTTATAATTCCAGTTATTCGATGGCTTTAGTTATAAATAAAAAAACTGACAATTAAGATTAGCAGATGAGACAATTATCCAGGGCGTGGGCGACGTTGGCACTTCACAGGTCTTTGGATGATCTTGTACTCAACGGCGGTGCTGGCCGAAGGAAAGGGACGAAGCCTCGTGACCGCTGTATTTATAGGGCCGGCGCGGAGGGGCGCGAGGGAACGGCCCATTGCTGTGCGTCACTCGTAGCGAGGCTCGCGGCGCAGGAGCGCGATGTGACGTCACACACCCCCCCACCCGTTAGGCCGGGATTTTCCCTAAGGAAAATTCCCTAGCCCAACGGGTGTAGCAGCCCTGAAGTTACTCCCTGAAATTAAAGAAAACAAGGGCCTGAGTACCTTGAACAAGTGACAACCCTATACGCTAATTAGGATACCTAAATAATAATGACCCACGCTTGCATTCTTCACGCGTACAACGGCAGTCTGAATTTGAACATAAACATTTATCATTCATAATTCATCACACATACCTACATGTAAATGCCGAGGCCAGTGTAATAGCCTAATATTAAAGATAACAATCTATGGAGAATCGCTTTGGGTAATTATTAGGTAATAATGATTTGTAGATATAAGAAACTTGATCTAGCCCTACGACTTATAAATCTTGGGTTCGGCCTTTGCCACTAGATAAGTAAACTTTTTGAATATAGTTAGGTATAGCAACAGATTTTTCGTAAAGATGAACAAAAATAATACAAGCCGCAGACACGACCGGACCGCTCAATGTCAAAGGAAAGAAATTAATAAATATTTTGCTCTAATTAATAACTAGAACACGACCAGTAACCACCTTTGAATGTAAACAATGGTGAGTCATTAGTTAGGCATTTATTTATCGGCGCGTCGATGAGTGAACGCGCGTGCGTCATAACGACAACTAGGTACGATCTAAATGGTAGGTACTATTCGACTGTTCCGAGCTCGCGACGCACGGTTAATCACCATGATCGTTTATAAAGTACCTATAATAACAATTTGATTATGGAATTTATACAGAATTAAGAATAACAACAGAACTTCAGAACAAGGCACGGCGAAAAACAATACGCCAATCAAGATGCATTTCAACAAATAGATTTGCGGAAAGAAAATACACATGCGAGAATCGAACTTGTATGCTCAGCTAATAGCGACCTTTTAACCACTGATCAACAGGGTAAAAAAAACAATATATTTAGTTTATGGTTAGTATTTTTTAAAACAATGTTCAACATAACATTTGAGTACACAATTGCGCAGCAATTTGAAAAATAGTATTGTTTACGAGAAAAAAAATATTTGCTACCCACCACAGAAAATATCAATTTATAGTAGGCACTACTACAAACGGTAATATAAATTAGAAACGTTCGTTTGAAAAAATTAAACAATGAATAGGTAGAAGGTATTCTTATTGTTGTTTTTATACTTTTATTATTCTTTGTAATTAATCAACTTTAAATCCTTGATGTGCCAATCGCCTAAAGGTTTTCCAGCCATGTCGTTAAGTTTGTATACTAGAGGTGATTTTTTTGAGGCAATCTTACATTTAATAAATTTAGGCGCCAATTTCTTGCTAAAGTATTTATCCTTATCACTAAGAAGAAACGTTCTGCGCCAAACTATATCACCGACATTGAATTCTGCCTGTTTACGGCGAAGATTATAAGATGAACAATTTCGTTGGTGGGCCGACAACAGAGCTGAATGTACCTTCTCAAAAATAGAAGATAAATAGTCTAAAGTTTCGGCATAGCCGTCCCGTGGTTCAAGCACCATATCGGAATTAAATTCCTTATCAATATACTGAGAACCACATGTTATGACCTCCCTACCAAAAACAAGGAAATTAGGAGAATAACCAGTAAACTCACTAACTGCGCAGTTAAGGGCGAATTGAACTTTAGTGATTAGAGTGTCCCAGATTCGATGATCAGATTCTATGAAAGTTGAAATAGCTGTCATAATGGTTTTGTTGTAACGTTCAACTGAGTTAACGTGGGGAGTATACAACGGTGTAAAATGCAAATTTGGAATTTTATATTTTGACAACATACTTTTAAAGGTTGCGCTAATAAATTGTTTACCGTTATCCAAAACAATAGTAGATGGAATTCCATGCACCAAAAATACATTTTCCTCAAGAATTTTTGTTATCACTTCTGCAGTTGCCCGTTTAATGGGGAAAAGTAAACAATATTTAGAGAAACAACAACTGACCACAAATATAAAAGTGTTTTGTTTCCTGCTGGGAGGTAATGGACCAATCAAATCAATACTAATCGTCTGAAAGGGCTTTTGACATGATTTGGGTTTTCCCTTTAGATCTAAATTTGGGTGATTTTGGTGTTTATGGGTGATACAAGGTTCACATGAACTGACGAACTTGACAACATCAGTGTACATACCAGGCCAAAAGTAATTAAGTGCGAGACGTTTGTATGTCTTAAAAATACCCAGATGTCCAGCAGTGGGCGAAGAATGATTCTCCCTTAGAATGTCATTTCCTTGGTCAGACGGAATAACTTCTTTTCATTGAAATTCTCTAGTGAGAGTGTTTAATGTTTTTTTAAAACAATACAATGTATTGTTTATTACTTGATAGTTAACAAAGGAAGTCGGAGAACTTAAACAGCCTTTATAGATATTTAAATACCAAGGATCATTAGTAGAAACTGGTAAATTCTGATTAGAATTAATATCTATATTTATATCATTAGCAATAGCAGAAACGGGTAAAGAGCGAGACAGAAAATCAGGTAAAACGTTAACGATGACGTATTTCGAAATTATAGGAAGATAAGCGAACTCCCCATCTGGCTAACCGGCCAGTAGGGTTATTTAAGGTCAAGAACCATTTCAAAGCAGCGTGATCTGTGTAAACAATAAACTTTTTACCATTTTCAACATAACAACGCCAGTGTTTTATAGCAGATAGAACAGCCAGGGCTTCGCGCTCTGTGGCGTCTCTGTGTAATTTTTTTCTTGCTTAGTGAGTGATTTGCTATAGTACGCTATGACTCTTTCCTCACCATTTAACCTTTGACAGAGGAACGCGCCAAGTCCAAAATCGCTAGCATCTGAGTGTATTTCAAAAGGTTGCGAGTAGTCAGGACAAGCCAACACCGAGGGGGAAATCAAACAATTCTTTAGGCTATTAAACGCCTCATTAGCCTCTGTCGTCCAACAGAATGGAGGTGCGTTTTTACTTTGAGATGTTAACTTATTTAAGGGTGCAGCAATAGAGCTAAAATTCGGTATAAAACGCCTGTACCACGAGGCTGCGCCTAAAAAACGACGTACTTCTTTTCTATTAGAAGGAGTGGGATATTTTTTCATTGAATTTACTTTATCCGGATCGGGATGCAATCCACTAGAGTCGACAACATAGCCTAAATATTTTAGTTTAGCTCTAAAAAATTGACATTTTTCGGGATTAATTGTTAAATTAGCGCTTTTTAGTTTATCAAGAATGCGTAATAAAAGGGTAATATGCTCGTTGAAACTGGAAGTGATACAGATTATGTCATCGATAAAACAGAAAACCTTATTTTCAAATTCTGGACCATAAAATAAAATATCAACTAATCGTTGTTGAGTAGCTGGCGCATTCGTAAGACCGAAGGGCATTCTTTTGAATTGAAATATGCCACGCGTATAAATATAAAAGGCTGTTTTGCAACGGTCCTCTTCTTTAATTAATGTTTGCCAAAAAGATTTAGACAAATCTAAACTAGACAAGTATTTAGCATCTCTCAGATTATCTAAAATTTCCGAAATATAAGGCAAGCTATAAGCATCTTTTTTTGTAACGGAATTTAATTTACGACTGTCCAAACAGAAACGCAGTTCACCATTCTTCTTAGGGGTCAAAATGACAGGGTTTGACCACGGGCTTTCAGATCGTTCAACAACATCCTCTGAGAGCATGTCGTCAAGATGCTTTATTAAAATTCTTTGTTTATCGGGAGACATGCGATAAAATCTTTGCCGAATAGGGGGGCAATCACCTGTATCAATTGAATGAGAAATAATATTTGTGCAACCGAGACCCCGCTTCTCGTATGAAATATCGGTAAATTTAGAAATAATGTTGTCAGCGGTAGCACTCTGGTCGACTGTAAGATGATCATAAGAAACAAGATGTGTAGGGGGAACTGCCTGCAACTCCATTACTTGAGCGTCAGACTTGTTCACAATCAAAACAGACTCTAATTTGTTAGGAAATAGGCCAAAGCTTCGCCAAAAATCCATGCCAAGGATAAGGGAATTTTGAATCCCAGGTACAACATGAACTTCTAAGTTAATCAATTTATCCTGAAACTCAAAGGGTAGAAACACCGATCCCAAAGACTCAAATCGTTCGCCGCCAGCTGTTATTAACCTTAAAGGTTTCGATTTATCCAAAACATCGTCTTTCAAAAATAAGTTATGCAAATTATTACCTAAAATTGTAACGCAAGATCCAGAATCTAAAAGACCAGTGGTAGGTATTCCGTTTAATTTTAGGGTAACGTAAGGTAAATATTCTACTTTAGAATTACGGATTGAGGATATATGATAGCTACTAAAGAATTTTTTTTTAAAGTCTAACCAATTATTCCACTCTGTTTTATTACAATTAGTTGTATAATTTGATTTTCCACAATCCTTGTTAACTAGTTTTTTGAAACTGTAGGGGTCGACTTAGATTTACAATTAGGGCAGTCTGACACCTTGAAACCCTTTGTACCGCACTTAAAACAGATTAGGTAGTGTGGTTGCCGGCAATTACGTAATGAGTGCGAATTGCATCTACAACGCACGCAAAAAATTTTATTTATATTAGAAGTACTCGTTACGGCGTTAACTTGTGGTACAGGCTTGTATCTCGATGTATCAGCGACAGAGTTATATTTTTTGAAGTGATTATGATTGTAAACATTTTTGTTTGAAGAAAAATTAGAAAACGGATAATTATACGCAAGATCAGGTGTTACAGTATTCTTTGAAACTTTAGGGGGTTCAGAAAATTGCTTACTGCGACTTTGGTAATTTTCGAAAAGACGACAAACTTCGACCAGACTATCAACATCAACAACCTTTGCAGTGAGCAGACAATTAGTGTAACAAGGTCTAATATTATTTAGCAAAATTTCTAGCTTCTCCGAATCAGCGATAGGAGAACTATGTCGCGAAAACAGACCGTGCATTTTTGCCACGTAAATAGTTATTGATTCGTTTTCGCCCTGTGAGCGCTGACGAATCTCCGTCATAAGCCGATAATCGTAGTTATGCGGACTAAAATCTCGTTTCAAAAGTTCGCAAAGTTCTAACCAAGTCTTTACATTATTTTTAACAGAACGATACCAAACTAATGCGTCACCCGAAAATATTTCAAAAGCGAAAGACAACATCTTGTCGTGAGGAATAGATCTACAGGACATAAATTCATCAATTTTTTCAATAAAGGATCTTACACATGATTTACCGTTAAATTTGAATTTACCTAATTCCGAAAAAAGCTTACGGTCGTAATTATAGGAAGTGTTTCCCTCTGCCACTGAGCAATCCGACCGCGAATTACGTCTCGTGATTAATTGTAATTTCGCATATAAGTCATTAAATTTATTCCACACAGACTCAATTTTTTTTATATCAAGACTGCCGGTATCCACCCTATTCAGTCGATGAAAACAATGGTGCAGCACGGTTTCGACCTTCTGTTGAAGCTCGGAAGTATAGTTTGCTTCCAACATAGATAAGTGTTTAGTTGATCTTAATAGCGACTTTTCCACTTCTGCCACATCCTCCTCTGGTGGGAAGGGTGAAGATAATATATCCTCTGAGGGAGTTTTAACTGAAAGTTTAGCGATTTGTTTGCGGGGATCGTCAGGCTTTGAAACGCCGCGTATTGTGGTCTCATATTCTAATTCCGCTTTAGTTAATAATGAGAAATTTATAATGTAAGCCATTATTACAAAACAATAATAGAAAATCTAAGTATTTACGCCGGCACTAGAAAAAAAAATTAAATATCGCCAGAAAATCGAATACCGTGCTAAAAAAAGCTGAAGTACTCTAAATTATACAATGGTGTGATGATTGGTCAAGGAAGAAAAAAATTCTTAAAGGTCACTCAAAGGTTGAATCACAATATTCTTTCGCGAACCCGTGGCTCGTTAGTTCAACGGTTAAGCGGTTAGAACCGGTTGGCGGCTCAACACGCTGCCCGCGGTGGAAACGTGATTTTAGACAGACGTTAATTAAATCACCGTTATGTTATTTACACAGTTAAATTGCTTATGGCCAACAAAAATAGATAGAAACTGTACCTGTACGCAATTCACCACACCAGAATATATGCACACACAGGAGAAAAATATACAAGAGAAAAGGAAATTATTTCACTCACCTGTAAAGTGCCAACTTACGTTTTAAAAATTATATATATAATATAATTAAAAATTCTATTGGGCGCCAATGTCGCACGAGTGATTGATTTCCACGGGGTAGCCGGGATCGATCACTCGCCGAGCAATTAAAGAGAGATAATTAGGTTGACTTACGGGAAATAAATCAAAAATATCATCAGGAAAGTTTAAACTCGCGTTATAATTCCAGTTATTCGATGGCTTTAGTTATAAATAAAAAAACTGACAATTAAGATTAGCAGATGAGACAATTATCCAGGGCGTGGGCGACGTTGGCACTTCACAGGTCTTCGGATGATCTTGTACTCAACTGGCGGTGCTGGCCGAAAGAAAGGGACGAAGCCTCGTGACCGCTGTATTTATAGGGCCGGCGCGGAGGGGCGCGAGGGAACGGCCCATTGCTGTGCGTCACTCGTAGCGAGGCTCGCGGCGCAGGAGCGCGATGTGACGTCACATCTTTGAAGGTTCTGTTATACTACTCCGTCAGGAAAGTACCGGGAAAAGATCAATAATACACAAACTGTTTGTTATTCATTCAAATTTATCAGTTTTTTCACCTTCAAAGTATGCTCTTTTAGAATCGATACATTTACGCCAACGAATAATCCAATCATCAAAACATTTTTTAAACACTGTTGCCGAAATTAAGTTCAGTTCTCGTCCGGAATTCTCCTTTATGTCTTCCACCGGTTGAAAACGGGTGCCACGAAGTAATAATTTGAGTTTAGGAAAGAGAAAGAAGTCGGCCGGAGCCATTCGTTGAAAATGATGGCCTTGTGCGCAGGCGCATTATCGTGGTGCAAAATCCAAGGATATTCTTTCCACAAATCTGGCCTTTTTCTTCGAATTTGCTCTCTTAAACGTCGCATAGCACTCAAATAATATTTTTTGTTTACCGGTTGACCGTCCGGCAAGAATCCCAAGTGCACCACACCTTGATAGTCAAAGAAAACAACATGACTTTAACTTTTGAACGAGTTAGGCGTGGTTTTTTCGGTTTCGGTTCAGTTGGAAGGCACCACTCCGAAGCTTGTTGACTAGTTTGCATGTCAAACTCGTAAACCCACGTCTCGTCACCAGTAACAATACGTTTCCTGAATTTTGGGTCGGAATTCACTCGTTCTATCATGTCCTCAGCGACTCTCATGCGATTGAGTCATTGGAGAAAATTCAGGTTTTTTGGGACTAGCCGAGCGGCAAAATGTTTCAGACCAAAGGATTAGTTTAAATGGCCGTACCATTCGACTCGTGAGATACAGAAAGTTAGGCGGCTATCTCTCTCAAAGTTGAATGAGGATTTTCTGTCACTGTTTCCTTCACTTTTGCGATGTTAACTTCAGTTGCAGACGTTGATGGCCTACCAGAGCGAGGCAAATCTTCCATCACACCTCGACCGCTTTTGAATACTTTCTACCACTCATTGGATTCATATTTGGGTTATAGAAAACCTATATTATTGTTGGGCTCAACTAAAGTTACGATTTCTTTGATTTGTTACTTTTATATCACTTGGGTATATGAGACCTCACATAAACTAAATATAATGTTAAGATATAATAACAAATAATAACGGGATAGTTAAATTCAAAGACAAAACTTAAGGGACCATATAAAAACAAAAACTTATTATATTCTTCTGTAAAAATGTGCAGACTAGCAAATTAAACTTGATTAGGATTCGATTACACGAAATAATTAGAATGTTTGACCTCCTCTTTGTTATATATCATAATTAAAATTAATAGTCATCATGATAAGATTAAAGAAAATTCAGTAAGTACATAAGATTAAATAAAAAACAAAATAATGTAAGACACAGCGAATGTCTATATCTGTTTGAACGATATTCAAAGAAAATCTCATTTTCAGACAACTTCCTTCATATTACTGGTCAATCATTTAACTACACCTAAGAAAATGCACGAAATAATAAAACAAGTACCTACTTTAAAACACGTTACTTGAAGAAAATATTTTACTTCCTACCAATAAAGTCGATAAAATTCAATACTTTTTCATCGTCTACTTTCCGTATATTATGATGACAGATTAATGTATCGAGAATAATAAAATTCCGATACGTTTCAAGAGCGTCATTTACATTGTGCGAAATACTTTTCGGTCGTAAACACATAATCTTAGGCATTATGTGAAAAACACATTAGGGTGAGCTCTGAAAACATATTCTTCGTACATTTTCTAGAAAATGAACATAAACAGTAATTACCCTTTATGAGCGAGGCTGCATTAGATGAACGGGGCAGTGTCTTAAAAACCATCACGTTAAAACTCATATTCACTTCACCTTATGACATAACCAGTAATTCGAAACCTTTCTTAATGCTCTTTTCACCAAAATGGCTTTCACCTACCCGCCTACCTAATCTTCTAATTTATTTACTCAGGATCAATTTTCAGCCGCAAATAGCTTGCCTTGAGGAAAATTATCCAGTTAGTTTCGGTTAAGATTTATTTGGTAATTTAAAATTAAAATTGATGCTTAAAGGCAGAAATCCGATGAAAATATAGAACTTAATTTCCGATCAGGTAATTATATCCAGAGGCAGAGTTTGGCGTTAAGAATCATTGGGCGGGTTAAAGCAATGAAAGCTAATCAAATGAAAGTTAATAACGTACATTTATACTTTGGATGCCAATAGTCTGTCATTTCACCTTTAAAAAAATCACCAAACATTTAATTTACATAATTATTATAGGCATTCCTAGCAAAGCAAAACGACAAAATAAAATTCTTTAAAACAGTAACAGTATTAAATTCATAATAAACGTTATGAATGATATGCAAAATTTTATTTTCCATCTGCAGTCAAAATCTGTGTGTAACGTTATAGTAACTACTAAGAATATTCCTTACAGGTAACGACACTTTAATACTCCGCTCTACGCGCCTCCACTGCATCGGGACCCTGAAGCTTGCGGGGAAATAAATGGGCTATACTGGTTGAGCTTAGGGAAGAAAAGATCGGTACTTTGACGACTTAACTGTTTCGTCGATGGCACTTTAGCCCGTTTTACATTCAGAAATGAGTACTCTTTAAATCTATTGCGGAGTTACTATAACGATGAGTGCGGTATTAACTAAAAATGAACTACCCTGTTATTAATAACAGGGTAGTTCATTTTTAGTTAATACTAAAAATAGACATCTTAAATAAAAATTAATAGACATCTTAGTCAGCTCAAACGAACACGTTTAAACGTGTTCGTTTGAGCTGACTAAGATGTCGTAGATGATGTAGTCATCATTTATTATTATGAGCTGTGAAGGTAAGATTTTTTTTTTTTTTTTTTCATTAGAAAGAACCTGTCAAATTGACTTCACGCTGCCTGATGGTAAGCTGACAGTGAAGTCCTATTGGGAAGGCCACCATCCCCAATTGCTGGTTAAGCAATGTGACATGATGGCCCTCACTTTGACGGCCTTGAGAGATGCTTTTTCACGCCCCGCTTAAAGGACCCAGGATCCAGGGAGGAAGGAAACACGTGAGCTGGCAGTGAGTTCCACATTTTTATGGTACGGCAAAGGTAAGACGTACCGAACCTTTTCGTACGTGACGGTATCTGATCTACCGTATAAGGGTGGCACCTTAACCCGGCACGTGTTGTTCGGGATAGGAAAGGAGAGGGTGGGATGAGTTGAAAGAGTTCTTCTGAACACTCACCGTGATACAATCGGTAAAAGACAGCCATTGAGGCTACGTCCCTGCGTAATTGCAGAGATTCAAGGGGCTTAGTAGCCTCAAGGTCACCTATGATACGGACAGCACGCCGCTGCATCCTATCAAGGGCATCTAGCAGGTACTGAGCGGAGCCGTTCCAGAGATGAGAGCAGTATTCCACGCAGGGGCGAACCTGAGTCTTGTATAATAGACACAGCTGCTCCGGCGTGAAAAACCTCCTCACTCTGTTCAGGACTCCGAGTTTTCGAGATGCCGATTTAATGACACCCTCAATGTAGTTTCTCTGGTTGAGATTGCGGCGTATGTCCATACCAAGTATATTTAGACTGTCCTGTATCGGTAGTGGAGTGTCCAGAAGAGAAGGTTGGGGAAGGAATGGAGATAACTTAGCTGAAAATGCGCACACCTGTGTCTTCTTGGCGTTGAACTCGACCATGTTTTCAGCACCCCAATTCGAGATGCTGTTCAAAACCTGGTCAAGCTCAGCGACAAGTTTTCGCCTATTTTCCTCAATGTCGGCCTGCTTAGCCGCAGTATGGCCGAGATACCGCCCATGCACGGTACTGTCATCTGCATAGCAATATATGCTCCCGAAAGTGAGCATATCATTGATATGCAGAAGAAAAAGTGTGGGCGATAAGACGGATCCCTGGGGCACACCAGCATTTACCTGCATAAACTTTGAATTTAAGCCTTCGCAAATAACTCGAACACGTCGTTCATGCAGGAAGCTAGCAACCCAGTTGCACAATCGAGGTGGCAAGCCGTAAGCCGGAAGCTTGGAAAGAAGCGCACGATGCCAGACTCTATCGAAGGCTTTGGAGATGTCGAGGCTGATAGCCAACGACTCCCCGTGCCTATCTATAGCCTCACCCCAAAGGTGAAGGACATACGCTAGAAGGTCGCCCGTTGATCGTTTCGGTCTGAAGCCATATTGTCGATCATTGATAAGAGAGCGATCTTCTAGGTAGCGAACGAGTTGGGTGTTGATAATCCATTCGAATACCTTGCAGAGAATAGGGGTTATGGCTATGGGTCGATAGTTAGCTGGATCAGAACGATCCCCCTTTTTGGGAATCGGTTGTACGTTCGCCTCCTTCCAAGCCTGCGGCACGACGCCAGAGGAGTAAGACAGGCGATACAGGCGTGTAAGCGTTGGAGACAACTCGGCTGCACATTTCTTAAGAACAACCGCTGGGATACCGTCGGGACCACTAGCTTTCCGGACATCGAGAGACCGCAGTATCGCGCGAACATCGCATTGCCTGATGCGAACATCAGGCATGGAGTGGCCGCAGTGGTTTATAGATGGCGGCTGCGAACCACGGTCATCGATTCGGGAGTTGGCCGCAAAGAGATTGACAAGCAAGTCAGCTTTCTCTTGCGGCCCATGAGCCAGTGATCCGTCAGAGCATCCCAACGGTGGCAGCGAAGACTGGCAGAAATTGGATTGCACGGCTTTGGCCAGCCGCCAATATCCACGGCTTCCCGTAGGGTGCGACAGAAGTTCTTGGCCAAACCGTGCAACGCGCTGTGCATCCGCTCTGGTGTATGCCCTCTTGCAGACCTTAGCGGCTCTGTTATAGGCCGCTTTGATGAGATGGACATTCGGATCGCGACGAGACCGAGCCCTGATCCAAGCACGGTACGCCGACTGTTTTTGTTTAACAGCATCGGCGCACTCGCGATCGAACCAGGGCCGAATTCTGCTGTTGCTGGTGACAAAAGTGGATGGAATATAATATTCCATACCTAACAGAATTTCCCCAGCAATAGCAGACGCACTCTCCGAAGGATCCCTCCCACCAAAGCAACGCTGAGACCACGGAATGGACGCGTAATAACTGCGCAGGCCATCCCAATCTGCTGACGAGTAGTGCCATAAGCGTCGCTTTACGTCCACATGTTGTGAAGGCGCAGCGGTTGGCACTGAAGTGCAGACCAAACAGTGGTCGGAGGAGCCCAATGGGGCTTGAACCGACACACTGTACTGGTCTGGATGACTC
The DNA here is from genome assembly GCA_944739405.2 of Euclidia mi. Classification (NCBI taxonomy): domain Eukaryota; kingdom Metazoa; phylum Arthropoda; class Insecta; order Lepidoptera; family Erebidae; genus Euclidia; species Euclidia mi. Next base: position 10,677,221 of record OX123207.2, on the reverse strand, counting down.
GTCAGCAGAAGGTCCAGCAAAGAGGGCGCTTGACCCTGAATATCTGGTATCCTGGTGGGCTGGAGTACCAGTTGGGCCAGGTCATGCGTGAGAGCAAATGCGTGAGCAGCCCTTCCCGCGTGGTCTGTTTTGGGAGAGCCCAACCAGGTCTCATGGTGGGCATTAAAATCTCCCAAAAACACCAACTCAGCGGTCGGAAACTGTTCCTGCGCTTCATCTGCCGCCTGACTCAGGTAATCAAAAAGTCGAGTTGTCTCGACATCTCCAGTATGGGAACGGTATAGACACACGTAAATCCGGGCTAATGAACCCAGATTTACGTGTATCCACAGGACGGAAAAGGAGGGGTCCCCTAGGCAGCGTAAACGACGACAGCAAATATCCGCCCTGACGAACAAGCATACTCCGGCTTTTGCGTAGAAATTCTCTTCAAGGGCATAGCCGGGATATTGCAGATAAGTCGTGTCGGCAGGGCGGCTTATTTGAGTCTCCGTCAGAAAAAGCATGGCCGGCCTTGCCGTCTCGAGATGGTGGTGGACGGCGTTGAGGTTTGAATGGAGTCCGCGGATGTTGGCGAACTCCACCTCAAGTAGCGTGTGGGTGGGAAAGGTTGACGCCGCTGTGTGACCGTTACCAATGCTTGCTGTCATAGTGGAGTGGAAGAAGAAAGGAGGGGCGTGAAAAGAGGTGGCAATTACCGCAGCGGCGCGTGACAAAGCGTGGAGTATTGTTTCGTCATTAGACTGTGCAGAATAGCAGTGGCCGATCCGCCGGACGGAAGGGCCCCCGTACCCTCCCGGAAGTGGTCGCCAGGTCCCACCATCCGGTCACCAAGCGGCACGACGAGCCACTCCGAGATTATGCGCGGCCTGGTGGGGCAGCCTCCCGAGATGGTTAGTCCCAGTTGGGCCCCTGTACTATACCGCGGGCGGCCAGCGGCACCACCGTTTCTACGGGTCTCCCTGGCCGGCGGGTCGACCCCCACTACCCACACAATGACTCCACTAATACTTCACTGGTCCAACGTATGCTGCGGTAACCGCCCCCTCACCTAAACCTTCACACTCTCTCTGCCTTCCCCAAAGGAAAGGAAGAGAGAATGGGAAGGAGGGACTGGGCCTCCGGCGCTCTCACTCACCAAGCGAAACACAGCAGAAAAGTACTGCTACTTTACGTTGATCTTCTGTGAGAGGGTAGTACCGCCCCGGTCGAGCCGACCCATTCGTGCTGAAATCAGCATGGCCCTACTACCTACAAAAGATTGTTGCACTTGAAAATGTTCTGCTTAAGATATCAAAAATAAAATGATTTGGTTCTTTGGTAGGGACTTAGCGTTATGTAGTGTATAAACTTGTCATAATATATAACCATAAAACAAAAGTATTGTACAATTAAATTGAAAATCAAATGAACTATCAGTTTGAGAAAAATGTATGTGAAATACTGATATTATTACTAAAACTGCTACTTATGTCCATCCCCATTTATTTTAAAACTACAAATATGCAATAATACTTTATATAACGTAGAAGTCTGTTAGACAGAATCTGTTTTCTGATACTTATTATGTACCCTACTCAGACAACACTCCAAAAGCAGCACTTATCGATCTAAAACGGAACTACAAATTGACCTATTCTAACACCTGTAACCATAAAAACTAAAAGATAAAAAGCCTTTCTTCTAAGACGTGGCGATACATAACACATTTACTGTCACTGTTCACGCTTGGCGAACTTCCATTATTCGTGTCAAATATTTTGAGCGTGCGGAAAGGTCGAAATCCTTTCGCTTATACGTTAGTGCCTATAAATCGAGTACATAATTATTGTTCCTAACATAAGGTGTACCAATAAGGCCTTGAACCAGGGTGAGAGAAACTCGCATTAATTTATGAATTTTATTTCTTTTGCGCTGCTAATTTATTTATCTCTGCTCCATATGCTATCGTTAGAGATGTCTGGGTTCTGTGTTAGCTTAGAGCAAAACCGTAATATGTTTCGTATATTTAGGGATGTTTCATGATGTCAATAAAATTTTGAGGATAATGTTTCAAACATTAATTGGCCAAAAATAGACACTTTCGATTTGGAAAAGTAATATTAATCTTTTTACATGTGATATTAGACTACTTATTCATATAATTTCAATTCGATTATAATTAGATACGAGAACAAACAATATAACGTAAGATTCTTTAGAAATAGGCCCGGACTTCTTTGTAATTTCATTTTTCGTTGGATCAAATTCTTGTATAGAGGCTTAGGATTCTATCACGGTATAGGGAATAAAAGTTATTTAGTTTCCAGCCGGAAATTTTTAGAAAACTCTATTTATAGACGCTTTCAAAATCTTTTTACAAATACAATTATTGTGTATTTAATGTGATCAGTTCTTTTTTTTATACTGTATTATTAGAGAATATGTCATAAACAAGTTACATTTTTTACTTTGGCGCCTGCAGTGGCATGTAAATTCAGTTGTTTTATATTCATATAAACTTTTGCCCATTATAATGTTGAAGTCATTCAGTCAGTATTTTCATATTTTTGTGCATATGATGAATAATTATTATCTCGCCTTAGTAGTATACCATTGCAGAAATATGTGTAAACAAAAAATTTAGCCAAAGTTACGTCTAACTTGTTAACCAAAAATTTAGATATATTTAGGTTTATTAACTACGTAATTGGGGTGCCTCAAGGCAGTATCTTGGCACCTTATCTATGCCGCTTAATTCTAAGCGTACGAACAAGATCCGATAAACACCAAGTTACTTAATATTGTTCAGTTTGCTGATGATTGCAGTAACAAAGCTAATGTGATTGGTGGTGAGCTTGACATATTTTTAGTGCTTTCAGTTTGCTTCACTTTGGGCACTGTTCCAGCGTTGAGTAATAAAACTAGCGAGAAAATTTTCCTACAGGAAAACTCAATAACCGTTCACGGTCCGTCTGTAATTGGTAGCTTATTATTTCTGAACTTGTTTGGCTAGGTACTGATCTTTTAGTCTGTAAGTGCCAAGGTATTCCCAGAAGAAATAAACCTTCGTATTGATCAACTGCGTCGAAATCTGATGAAAGGCAACATTTAATTTGTATCAGTGATTTGGTAGGATTCGTTTCTCAGTATTTATCGTTCAAAATAGTGAAGGTTGATACAATTTAAATTAAATGTTGCTGTGGCTGAAAATATATTATGTTTTCCGAGATTTATTTAGTTTACATATGTAACAATATTCATTTCTGATATAGACAACAAGACATAAACAACAAGTTACGTTTAAATTCACAATACTTTTCGGGTTAGATTCCCGCTCAAGTCAAACATTTGTTTGCATGAACATGAATGTTTGTCTTGGTCTGGATGTTTCTATGTATAAAATGTATGTATTTACAAAAAAAAAGTATATATGTATGTTTATCCATTGTCTAGTACCCTTAGTACAAGCTTTGCTTAGTTTGGGACTAGATGGTGTTGTGTGAATATTATAATATCAAAGTCAAAGTCAAAATCATTTATTCATCTAAGTCACAAGGTGACGCTTATGAACGTCAATTTTAAAATTAAATTACTTAATGAATATACTTAATGATATAATATATTCAAATGCAAGTTGCTCATATCCAGGGGCTCTGATATATCTACTGAGCTATCAAAAATTATAAATCGTTTATCTCTTTTTTCGGGAAAAAAGTGTGAGTATAGTGTATGTATATATTTTTATTAACAACAATCACGTGAGATTTGAAATCATTTATTTATTGTACGGGAATCAAATCCACAATACATACGTAATATAGAGGCAAATAATATACATAGGTAATTACGTATACGATACAATCAAACCAAAAAACCAAACTTTAAAATACGTTAATCATTTTGCTTTTTTCAAATCTAATAATAATAATAATACAGTATAACTTAGAATTAGAACGTCTATATAAAAACGAATCTAATAATAATAATAATACGGTATAACTTAGAATTAGAACGTAAACAATGTACGCAACATAAACAAGCTTAACAATAGAATGCGAAAATATATTAGTGCACATTTCATTGTTAAATTGTAAAAAATACCTGAATATATTTCAGCAAACAGTTTGCCTGAAATCCAGCAAAGAATATAGGATAAGTTTTATATGGGAAAATTGAATAGTTTTCCAGAACTGTGCAGATTTTATACGAACCAAGTCGTAAGTAAAAACTAAGCAATTTGTTTTTGGCTTTTAGTCTACGGCCACACCAGGCGAAGCTACGACATTATGCAGAATGCTTTTTACGTCAGTGTCATTATTTTTACATTAAACTTGAAGATTACATTATGTAAATTGTGAATATCCAAGTCATGCTGCTTACGGAACTGACTCATAATCATCCTAGCGTTATTCCGGTAACATACAAAATTTTCACCTTGGAGTTTGGTGTCCGCTTCTTAGTCTTACTAGATAATTATATGTAAGGTACAATCTTCAATTGTTGAAATCTTTCTATCCATTACGCGCCGCAAAAAAAGGATCGTCCTCTATACCTAACGCATTATCAATTTCTCTGCTGATGATGACTAAGCGATAATAGTACTTAATACCTAGGTCTTACAGTAAAAATCGCTTATCTCATTTTCTAGCGATCACTCCCACAATTAGTAACAAGGGAACAAAGGTTTTCACATAATATTAACCTAGAATACCCAAGCGTTTAGGTGAAAAATGATTCTTTACACGGTTAGGCTCCAAAACAGCCTATAAGTGTCGAAACAGTTGTAGGATTATAAATTCATTCATGAGAACAACCCGTGTAAAGCATCCCTAATTATTTTCTCAGTAAAATGAGGATATTTTAATTATATTCAAGAGGCAACGCTAAAGGATTTAACGCCATTAAAATTTTAATATCTTATTAATTCGAAAATAAAATCGACAAAATTCCGAAAGAATTTTAACTTTTAAACGAGCGTAATTAAAAAGACATAGGCGTTTGTGCCAACGTTTTTGTATTTTTATAACATTCGCTCATTTGCGGATTTTGATGCAGATGAATATTTCGCATTAACATGCACATTGCAGAAGTCAGTATTGTGAAAGTCAACCTGTTTGGTTGACTTTCACAATACTGACTTCGAACATGTTTCTTTCCTTCCTTGAATCTTTTAAAATTTTTCGTATATCTCCAGTGGTTATTTCGCCCACGTGCGTGCAGGCTTTAGAATGAACTACCTACTGCAGCGTTTCTCGAACGCTATAACCTGTTTTTCTATAAACGAGGCATAAGAAAAGCAGTATTTACACGGTTGGTTTGTGTATATCCTTCATAATCAAATGATTACATTACGACTTCGCTAATGATATCATTAGCGAAGTCCATAGACAGCGGTTATCATTTACCATCAGATGAGGCGTTTCATGTAGGTAGTTAAAAACAAAAATGTTTATACTTGCATGGCTAGTGAGTCTTAGGTGCCATCTTGTGTTTAAGACTATTTCACACATTATTTGCAAATAAAGATACAATTATAACCCTTTCCTTACATACATCGCAAAATTTACAACAAGCTAAATATAAAAAAGGGACGACAAATCTGCAAGATATTCTTGCCAGTCGTATCGAACTGAGAGCTAACAATTGTCGTGTACAGCTGGCGCCTGTCGTCAAATGGCGGCCATTATCGGCGTATTGTGATGACTCGAGAGCCATTGAAGTAGTGACATTTGTAATGTATAGTTGTGCCGTTGAATTTAGCTCAACGATGCCTTGCCTGTTAATAATACAAGATGAGCTCTGATGTGTGAATCGTCTTCAAGATAATATTGCGGCAAATTACTGTATCGTAGGGACTTAAGGAATATTCAATCAATCAACAGAAAGACATGATTTGAAACTATACTGATTTATGGTTCTATTATGTATAATATGTGGTATACTATTTGAATAGCGAGGCAGTAACTTATACCTACACGATCCGTGTGGTCAAGATCCATCTAATTGGCGAACTATTGTTGGTAATGGATACGTATATTTCTGCCCCCTCACTGTTCCTTATTGTCTATTTATTAACCAACAACGCAAAAAAAACGGGAGATACACGTTTGAATTGTACATGTTATCGCTGTGTTTGTTTCTGGCATCGTAGCTCTCGAACAAATGGGTCGATTATAATTGACTAGAGGACGCCAGCAGCTACGCCTGTTTTTTTTTAATTTACCCGTTTTGGCCGATCCCGTGGGAATTTCGGGAAATCCCTTCTTAGTGCACCCCTACGGTCCCCAAGGAACATACATGCCAAATTTCAGCTTCCTGGGCCCAATAGTTTCGGCTGTAGCGTGTCTGTCAGTCAGTCAGTAACGCAAGGATTTTATATATTAAGATTTTATCTATGAAAGTCTCAAACCGCCATATATTCCTCTGTATCCTAAATGTAAAGTAAAAGTAGCTATATTGTATCGTTTTTTGTAAGAGTCAAACACCTTTTCCTTTTTCCTGCTTATCCTTTACACATTATATACACACTTAAGCGACTGATTTCATCATCATCAGCCTTTAACAGTCTACTGCTGGACTAGGCCTCTCCTTTGAAAGGAGGAATTGGCCTGCTTTACCACGCTGGCCAAACGGGTTGGTATGGGTTTAGATCAAGTTTTCCTTCTCTTACAGTGCCGTTCTCGGGATAATATGCTCCCTTTGTCGGCTCTTACGACTCCCATGGGATGATATGGGTGGTGACTTCGCGTATTCTTAATGCCGCACCACACTGACAGACCGATTTAATATTTACAATTACAAGTAACTCGTAATCTTAATATATAAAATCCTTGCGTTACTGACTGACTGACAGACACGCTACATCCGAAACTATTGGGCGCAGGAAGCTGAAATTTGGCATGTATGTTCGTTGGGGACCGTAGGGGTGCACTAAGAAGGGATTTCCCGAAATTCCCACGGGATCGGCCAAAACGGGTAAATTTAAAAAAATGCAGGCGTAGCTGCTAGCGTCCTCTAGTAATATATATTACTAGAGGACGAGTATTCACGAGTAACATTAAAATAATATTTGAAAGGTGAAACATTTTTATACTTTTAATAGGGTATCTTGTCTCAATCCCAAGACACGTGTAAGGTTTGATCTTAGTCGCCAAGGCATACGTAAATATCAAACATGTTTTTAATATTCCGTTCAAAATAAAAAAGGGGAGAAACCAACATTTACGCTGGTTACGGCAGAGTCTTTTGGTATATGTCCTCAGCATTTAGATATTTTTTTTTGATAAGCAGCGATAGCTGAGTGGAGAGACTGACAGACTGCTACGGGTCTGCCGCGGGTCTCGAGCTAGAATCCACGGCGTGCACCAATGACTTTTCGGAGTTAAGTGCGTATGAAATTGTTAATAATCGCTGGCTAATCGGTGATGGAAACAACGTGAGGAAACCTGCATGTCTGAGAATTCTCCATAATGTTCTCGAAAAACATGTGAAGTCTGCCAACCCGCACTTGGCCAGCGTGGTGGACTAAGGCCTTACCCTTCTCATAGTGAGAAGAGGCCCGTGCCCAGCAGTGGGACAGCATAAAGGGCAGATGATGATGTTTAGATTTTTACAATTCAAATGCATTGTTATCCGCTCGCTTGCTTCTGGCAACGATCGTTTCCAATACTAACACCGCGAACTTTGCTCTTGGAAACAATCGTTGCCAAAAGCTAATTTTTATTAAACGACTTTGAACTCTATTTTTAAGCATCTAAAGTCCTTCCATATCGTTTTTAAACTAATGGCAGATCATATATCTAGCATCCGAAAGCAACATCATAGAACAACATTTTATAAAAAAAATTAGAGTGAAGTTTGACGTAGGTAACCATTTTGTGATTTTCTGTGTGCGACTGCATGTAGATTTTTTAATTTTTTTTTATGAAGATATTCGTCCACAATCATTATTGTTTCTTATTATAGACTACAAATAACTATTCTTCTTTGTAAAAATGACTAAAAACTATACACCAATAGCGCGTTTTTTTAATTTTTTCTCACAATTTCACGCTATTCGTCTGAAACCGGCAAATATGCTCGACCTTAAATTTAGTCTCATATAAAATATTATACATACAACTTTTGTTTAAATTACCAACGTTACTTTGTGCCTTATCTTATCTTCTATACAAAACAGAAAACAAAATTAAGCTAGGTCGCTCGGAGCGATTGTAAATCAAGTTAGAATGAGGGCGGCCGCGCCGAGCGTACAGTGTCAAATTATGCGAGCAAAGTTCGACGGTTTTGTTGCAATCGAAAGCAAGTGACAGAAACATCGTAAGAAACCGATGTCCGATATTTTCACAGTGTTCTCAAAAGACATGTTCAGCCTAGCAGTATTATAATTATTAAAAATATGTATTTTATCATTTCTTATTATTTTTATAAACCCAACCTACATTGATTGCAGCAGTTTTACATCTAAATAATTATATACTGCTTTCATGTGTCAATCATTATATCTATCCAACACAGGATGCAAGCACATCAACCTGGATGGTTTACATAGCACGAAAACTTATTTGCAAACATTTCGGAAGCTAAAATTGCAAATAGCTTTTGTTCATTTTGTTAGGTTTTCTTTTATCTTCCTATTTTAACCTAAATATTATCAATTGTCCCACAAAACAGCACAAATTGCACAAAGTACTTATTGCATTTTAGTCTATATAATTATGTACATAATTATGTCTATCCATCGTTTGGAACCCATAGTACGAATCTGCTTAGATGGTGAGGTGTGTATGTGAATAATAGTATTATTCGTACTTAATGAAACAAACGCATTAGGCACTATTTTATATTTTATCTACCACGTTGCATTCAAAATCTTAATAAGATGCTAAGGCCAACCATTACTAAACGCCAGTGAAATCCGGTTCAGAATCTATTGATAATATACAGTTAAAGCTAAACAACATAATAGCGGTCACATAAAAGTGGTTTATACGTGCCGTAGGTATAGCGTTTGCGCGTGGCATATGTAAGCAAGTGTCCGAGTAACACAATGTTTCGATTATCGTTACAACCGATATATTGATGGTGAACCTCTTATTACAACGCTCTTGCTTGTGTTTACCTTCACTTTGTACATTGTGGGAACCATGCCCCAATTTCTTTGTATAAATATGGAAACATAATTAAAGCTCTACCTCGATACCTATAGCACGTCAGCCGTCAGGTGTTAATTGCCAGAATTCTCACATTTTCGGGAATGTTATTCATTTTATTTTGCTATTGAAGTATCTGAAACTCGATTCTCTATTTTAGCAGAAATCGACACTGCATTTTCCTGGAAGTAAATAAAATAAATTATATAAGTTCTTTTATCTAGTAGGGTGTGCCAAAATATTTGTCAATTAATTGAAAATTTGTACTCTACTTCATCATCATCATCCTCCTAGCGTTATCCCAGTTTCAACCTGGGGTCCGCTTACTAGTCTAACCTTGGGGGTGATTCAAAATCTTTCGATATCTCATTTGACATTCGATTCCGTTAATTGTCAAACGGGCTACCTCATTTTTAGTCAAAACTATCGCATTTCCTATCAATTTTATGCATTAAGTATGAAGTAAATTAATAAATAAACGGAATTTAATGAATATTTGTTCAAAATATCTCTGATAGGCGGCTAAAAGACGAGGAAAATAATTTGACATATCGTACGATTAGAACTCGTGACATTCTGAATCGCGCTGCTGATTTGGCTGAATATTAGCTTTTCCACAGAGCGACTGCCTGTCTGAACTTCGCAACCCGAAGAGATAGCGATATTCCATGGCTTAGACTAGTGTCAGTTTATATAGAATGTGCTGACGCCCTATAACGACTATCAAAGATCTTTATGACAACCGGGACCAACATAACGTGCTCTCCGCACAGGACAAGCAATAATTAACAATTCAATACGCACATAATTCCGAAAAGTCATTGGCGCCGTAGATTCGAACCCGATACCCTCTACATGGTACTCTGCTGGTAACTCCACTAGGCTATCGCTGCCTAAAAAAAAATTGTACTCTACTTGATGGCCAATAACGTCACACGTCCATATTTCATACAAAATCTGTAATATATATATTTGACATTTCATTTAAAGTGTCTGATTTGAAGTGATTATTTGAACGGCCATTATCATAACTTCATATTAACGTGATATCGATATAAAAACATATCTAATTAAGCCAGTAATTTTATGAACAACGGAATTGACCTAGTACTTATTTTCATTTATTTATAGACTCACGCCTGTATCCCCGAAGGGGTAGATAGAGGTGTAATATTACACCCACATTTCGCCATGAATTTTTAGGTCCCACGTATTAGGGGGCGAGCCTATTGCCATACTGGGCACATTATCAGACTCCGTGCTGCTACTGAGAACTAGTACTTTGTAAACGTAATTAGTTGCACTAATATCGTGGCGTTTGATTACCAGCTGCTGTACAAAGATAAAGTCACTCAAAAAAGCTAATCTTCTGTAAAAACTGGTTACACCAGTAAGCGAATCCAGGGCTCCAAAATAAGAAGCCTTGGTGCAACCAGGATAGTGTTAGGGCGATGATGAATATGATAGAGAAATACTGTACATAATATTATAGACTAAGACTTAGGCCGCAACGAATGTCATTTTAGAATTTTGAAAAATTGTGAACCGGGAAGTCTTTCATCTCGCTCCAGTCTCAGCCTCAATTTAGTTAGTTCATATGAATATGGTTCAAGAATTTAGATAAAAACAATATTTATTTGGAAAGTCTATGTTTGAACATAAATCAAACTACAACGAATCGCTCATAGTCTTTTCACGCCGTGAAACCAATCCGTCTAAAAAAAGCAATTTGCGGCAATTGCAATTGTTTTTGATGCGGGGAAATGGCATGTGTAATCCAGATGAGTTGAAAGCCAGAGCTGTTCGCGGACTATTATCGTAATGGTTTGAACACGAAAATGTTATTCTATTGGTCTATAAATAGACGAATTTATTTTGTAGTGGCATATATTGATACACAATATTTTTTGCTACTTCCATGGCGACGCTTAGTTAAGATTCATTATGGACTCAATAGGATTGATCCGTACTAGGTAGTTGAAGAGGTTGCCGTGGCCGAAATCGTTAGAGGAGGTTATTAGTACTAGGTAGCACGAATCAATCCCATTGAGTTAAAATATGAATAACGTTATTATTTGGAATAATACCAAATCTTTATATATTTTTAACCTGGAAATATAAACAACAGTTTTGTACGAATACAAAGCTTTTAACACTTAAGGACTCGCGCCCTAATTTGTAACGTTAATACTCGCTATGGGGTTCACTGGACCCAGTTTAATATTGATTATTTATTTCAAAACTACTTAATAAAAGTAAACGTTTACTTTTGTACTAGGTTTACATATAAATAAAGAAAGATAGTAATTAATGAAGTACTTATATTTATTGTTTTTCTTAATCCTATTTTGGCTACAAAAATACAAGGAATTATGCTACTTTTTTATCATAAGATTCAGACTAACTTCTGTAATTTCTGTTATTATTTATTTTAAGCAAAACATTTTAGTTTTTTTATACTACTATAAGTAAGCTACTTAGGCCAAATAACAATGCAAGATCAATAATCGTTGAACAAACAAAAAACAGCTTCGAAACTAAAAAATAATTTACTCGCTACGGAGTCTAGTGGACCCATACACATCTTTCACGTCCGTTGCACTCACACGCAGCGCGCCAACTGACAACTAAGAATGCTGTCTGTCGTGCTACTCTAACGTTGAAAGGTACTTAGAGCGGCAACGTCACAAACGTAAAAGTTTTGATGTTATGGAAGAAATTATGAAGGTCTGGGTTCATTGGACCCTGTAGCGAGTCCCTAAGTGTTAATGTTGAAACTGCTAAAACGTTTGATTTTGAAGTCAAGAATATACATATGAGGCTTTTTAAACGATTTTACTTAGCTTTACCTGTTTATTTGTTTGTTTGTTTGTTTGTTTGGGTCAAATTTAGTAATTGGAATTTTACCCCCTTCCTGATGACAAATTGATCTGATATTTGGTACACACTCTTAATCTTGATGACAATACAGCACAATATATTTTTTATGATTGTAAATCCAAGATGGCCGCCGATACAAAATGGCGGATCACATATTACTTCACAACAACCTCAATATGGGTATCAAATGAAAGGACTTGATTGGTAAAATGCAACTCACTATAAAAAATCCAAGATGTCCGCCGATACAAAATGGCGGATCACGTATTTTCTTTACAACAACCTCAATATGGGTATCAAATGAAAGGGCTTGATTGGTAAAATAATGCCCACTATGAAAAATCCAAGATGGCTGCCGCCACAAAATGGCGGATTACATATTTTTCACAAATACCTCAATATGGGTATCGAATGAAAGGGCTTGATTATTAGAATAGGGCTCACTATGAACTAACAACAAAACTAAAAACTTGAAAATAAAATAAAATAAAAACATTTTTATGTTAAACGGTTTTATTACAATAAAAATATGTAGTTAGGTTATGTACTAAAAGGTAAAAAAAGAATTCGGTAAGTCCTAGCTACCAGATCGCACCAACCTTCTTATCAAGCTGGGGTATTGATCAGATAAATATAAAATCGTTGGGCACGTGAAATGTCTATCAAAATATTTGCTCTAGATACGCTACGCCCAACGATTTTATATTTATCTGATCAATACCCCAGATTGATGAGAAGGTTGGTGCGATCTGGTAGCTAGGACTTACCGAATTATTTTTTACCTTTTAGTACATAACCTAAATACAAATTTTTATTGTAATAAAACCGTTTAACATAAAAAATGTTTTTATTTTATTATATTTGGCTTTCTTATATAATATTGCCATTTATCTTCCTGCAAAGCCGCGGGTAAAAGCTAGTAGGAAATATTATAAAACATTATAAGGAGCGTACACTAATTTGTATTAGAGTATATTTAATTTTATAACGACTAAAACAAAATGGTTAATACCCACTATAATTACACCTGACGCAAACTAGTGCACAAGGTCAACACACAATTAATTATTTTGTTATGTGGACGACATAACTCTAGTTATTTTTGTCCGTTATTCAAAGTTAAATGAGGCTTATGGCATTTAATTAAACCCTACATAACTCTCAGCCTCAGGCACGGCTGAGTTTAAAATGGATTCTAGCTAAAAATGTGTCATATCCTTATTTTATTTTACCTAAATGGACCGGTTGGTCGGTCTTGGCATGAACTTGGATAAAACCAAGATTATGTTCAACGAACACATTGTGCCAGGATCAGTTTATGTCGACGGATCGATGCTTCAAGTTGTTTAAGTGTATATTTACCTTGGGCAAGTAGTCGAGCTTGGTAGAAACATACATACATACATAGACTCACGCCTGTTTCCCGGAGTGGTAGGCAGAGACTACGAAATGCCATTTGCAACGGTCCTGACATACCTCTCTTGCTTCATTCACTCCCATCAAGTTTGTCATGCATGCTCTTCTATTTAGGGTACTTCTGACCTGAAGAAGTACCCTTAACAAGATCCTAGAAACTACTTCAAGAAAGAAATCGACTACAGGATCCAGTTGGGTTGGGCAGCGTTTAGCAAGCTACGTCGAGTATTCTCCTCGCCTCTACCGCAATGCCTGAAGACCTAAGTCTACAACCAATGCGTCCTACCTGTTAAAACGTATGGTGACGAGACGTGGACACTCTCAGTGGGTAGACCCACTGAGAGTGTCCACGTCTCGTCACCATACGTTTTGAGTTTGTGGACTAGAGTCCACAAACTTAAAGTCACGCAGCGAGCTATGGAACGGGCTATGCTTGACGTCTCTTTGAAGGACAAAATCCGCAAGAAGTCATCCGACAAAGAACCAAAAACAGATATAGCCCACAGAATTAGTAAGATGAAGTGGCAGTGGGCTGGCCATATTTGTAGAAGGACTGATGGAGATCCGTCCTGATGGAGAGTCCAATGGAGCAAGCGTGACCTAGAGTGGAGACCACGACACGGTAAGCGTAAGGTAGGGCGGCCCCCAGCTAGGTGGACCGACGACCTGAAAAGGGTGACTGGGACAGACTGGATGCGGAAGACTGAGGATCGAGTACTGTGACGCGTATTGGAAGAGGCCTATGTCCAGCAGTGGACTGCGATAGGCTGATTGAGATTATTTCTTTCACAAATTGGATACTGAAATCATGTTTACGTTGCACATGTGTTGTGGTTTCAAGCCACATACATGATTGAAATTTGTCAAATCAAGAAATTTTTGTTTACAGTCTGGATGTTTCTGATAATCATTTTTAGTTAAAAATTCTGATACCACCTCATTGAAAATTTCTACCGCCGTTGTTCAATTATTTATTTTTATTTATTTTAGGACCACCAGTGCTTATAACAAGAATTCATTAACATAAAGCAATTAAATCAGTTGATAGTCGCTTGCATAACCTTTAAAGGTAGCCACTGCATGCACAGATGAGTAAGTAATATAATATAAAGAAATGTGTTAACTGATAAGAGAAAAAAAAAATTAAGGCAGGCTGCTAACTCTTAAAGATTACTTTGAGCAACAAATCGTACAATTAAAGCTTATAAAAATGTAATTATAGTAATAATAAAAAAGCAGATACATATCATAATAATTACATTGAAGGTGTCAGGAACAGTGCTTAATGTCAAACCTAATATTAATAAATAGAAAATGTCAAAATAGAAGAAACATGGTTGAATAAAATTATTGAAAATATATAAACTGTAATAATTATACAATGTCACTAAGAATGAAATAACTTAAACATTAATAACAAAATACAAATGGCAAATTAGAAATAAAACAAAACGAAAATTTAATAAATTGAAGAGAGTTGATTAAACTGATTTGAATTACTCAAAATTAATTTATTTGTTTAAAATGAATCGATATGATTAAATTGAATGGAAAAATTACATTAGGCGGCTATTAATTTAATCATATTTATCGGCATCAGCCGATTCCCTTACGGAATGCGGCTAGTGAGTAGAAATGTATATCAATTGACCCGCTGGATCCATTCAGTGATCGGCACATACGCGGAATCAAGGAGTTTTTCCCAAACTCTGTACGTCGAAACGGGGCTCTGAGCGGTAGAATAGGTTTTCGAGGATATTTAGATGGTACATTAATTTGGACTTTACCTAGTAACCTTGGACAGTCTATTTGCCCTCTCAAAAGCTTAAATAAAAACACCAAATCTAAAATATCTCTACGTTTTTTTAGGGCTTGAATTGGCAAGGCACAGTTCACTTTGTGTTGCACGAATCAATCGCGCCACCGTACACCGTAGTTTCTCCGTGTTGGCTTTACCTACCCACGTACTACTATTTGATACTATTTGTAATACGACTAAATGCCGCCATTTAACAAGATTTAGGTATGCTAGGATTTAGATTTACATGCTAGGCCTTAGAAGTCTTCATAAAGTATAGTACTAAATCGTAGTAGGTCTCTTTATTATTTTATATTGTAGAGATTGTAGATTATATTGCCATTTGTTGCGTAGAACGCTTTGTGTAACGTGGAACTACATACCTTTAAAATTAATGCTGACCGTACTCTTCAACATTATTCTTAGTTAGGTGCAAACTTCTTAAGGGAACTCGACAAAGAAATTAATATGAAAAGCTACCGGGAATACGAAGACTACAGCCGTATACTGCCTTTCATAATTGTAATAATATATATTACTAATTGAAGTAGTTTTAGCTTTGTACGGATACCAGCAAACTGCCATGCAAACTGATTTGTTTATATCCCGAGAGACATTTAGCCAATAGTCATAAAACATGGTCAGAATTATGAATTTTACTTGTAATATCATTTTGTACAAATATTAATTATTTATTTTATTTATTTATAGTCTCACGCCCGTATTCCCGAAGGGGTAGGCAGAGGTGTAAATATTACACCCACATTTCGCCATGAATTTTTAGGTCCCACGTAATAGGGGGCGAGCCTATTGCCGTTACCGGGCACATCATCAGACTCCGGAGATATTTCTATTCAATTTAAATACTTTTTCGGACATTCTTATATTCGTATTTCATGCTCGACAAGATACTATTAATATTCATATTTTCAATGTACTTATTTTATGTATCATTCTTTCTTCCCTTTTAATTTCTCAATTACAATGTCCTCAACATACAGATAAGTAGGCCACACAATCATTGTCATTTTACATATTGTACACAAGAGTAGCCACCGCAAATAACAAAAACATGTTATAACACGGTACCCTGTTCCAGTGTCCACTCGACGCGAACAAGTGAGTGGCTCAGGGAACAAAATGGCCGCCATTACCGCGGTCATTGTGTCCCCAGTGAGAGCTAGTGCAGGCTTTTTCTTCGTAATTGAAACCATCGCGTTTAGTTAAAGTGCGACGAAAAAATGTGACGGGATATGTATATGATCGGAGAAAATAAATTTGTTAACACGATCACTAGTTTAGAGTATCGGTCCATGTAAACTTACACGGTATTTGAAATGGCAAAAATTAAATGACTATGTGATTGATTGTGCAACTGGGTGTGAGTTGTTGTCTTTTTGTCACAGAGAGATACATTAACTGTGCAGTTTTTTTTTACATCAAATTTTTGTCTAGATGATGTTGTCATAAATGTAGTAGAATATAATAATTATTTTTATATATGACTATACTAATAAAAATATTTAGCCACGATTGATCATCGATTACTTATTTTTCATTCTATTGTACTAAATCTAAACAGCATCAAAATCGTCAAATTATTAACATGCATCACCAGTTGCCAGCCGATTGCCTTGGCGGGGGGAGGATCAAAGTCGCCAGCTGATAGCCAAGAGGTGGGGGGAGGGGTCAATTTGATATGTAAAATGAGAAAAGTACTGAAGAAAGTATGAATTGTAGGGTTTTTTGAGTCTCTAGGGGGGAGGGCAGCTACCCTCCCTTTGCCCCCCCCTTGGTGACGCCCTTGTGCATCGCATAGTTGACAATACAATCATCTCCGATTAAGTATTTGATACATCATCATCACCATGAGGGTGACAAGCGAGTATCGTTAACACATAATTCCTTTGATGTGTGACCACAGACACATAAGCGGTAGCCCGATTTTTTTAATTTCCTACTACCGTCATAAACACAGATGTTTGTGAGGACTCAACACGAGTACTAATATCCATACATTCTCTCTGAGAATGAATCCCAGAATCTAATCTTTCACGTTAAAACTATTGAATGGATTTGCACTATTTCTTTTCTAATATTTTGTTTTGAAATTAAAATGACTGTAATAAATAGGTTTAATTTATGAAATTTTACAGTATTTTAGCTTTTATGCTATATAAAAGGACATAAGTTACTTTTTTGTCGTAATAATCGACACTCCAGCTGGTGAAGAGCGGGAGGGGAGTTCTCAGTTTCCCTTCAAACAGACATTTGTGAATCGCACAAATTGTTGTCTTGTCAGGGTATAGATCCTACAACACTAGGCACTGAGTTAGGTAAACTGCGAGGTGCCACTCAAAATGCATTTTTCATATAGTGCTACCCATTCGAACCATGTACTTCGATATTATTAAGAATATATATATAGACGGGAATTAACGCGAACATGCAAATTAGGTATTTACAAACCTTATTTTGCGTGATGTTTCGAGACGGTTGCACGTCCCTTGGTCGGTAGAAGATTCTATTTCTACCCCCGGGTCGTTGATATTCGAAGTACCGGCGCAAAACACACTAACCGTATCTGTATATTGAACATTCGCCGACTGCGCGTTAAAGTGGGGTGTTGTTAGCCGAATCACAGGATTCCACGCCGATGACAATTTGAAGCCCTCTTCCCGATTGAAATATTTATGTTTTCTGATTTCAATCGCTTCACGCACAACTCTTGGGTAAAAGTGGCGTTCCGTGGAGAGGACTTGGGGACGATGAAATTCAATCCAGTGATTGGTGCCCGATTGAAGTAAATGTTCCGCAATCGCCGAATTGTTCGTTTGACGGTTCTTTACAGCTGCGATGTGCTCCTTTATACGTTCAGCGATAGTCCGCTTCGTTTGCCCTATGTAAGAGCTTCCACAGCTGCAGTTGATTTTATAGACACCTGGGGTTTGTAGCGGTAGAACATTCTTTGGTGTGCCCACCATGTTGTATACTTTGGCCCCTGGTGTAAATACTGTCGGAATGGAGTAGTTTTTTAACTTGTCTCCTATTTTATCCGTAACACCTCTAATGTAGTCCATGTAGGTCGGTTGTCTATTTACCGCCGAATGTTTATCGCGCTTGATAGGCCGCGTCATTCGTCGTTGTACCTGGTATCCGTTCTTCCTAAGTACCTCCTGAACATGGTCTAGCTTCAAATGTTCAAGGTTACAGAGGTCATGTGCTCTGTTTTTTAGTTACGTCACAACGGATTGCAGGTGTCGAGGGTGGTGGTGGACATGGCGTGCAGGTATCTATCTGTGTGCGTAGGCTTCCGGTATACGCAGTGTGTTAAGGACCCATCTGGTCTCACAGTCACTTTGACATCCAAGAATGACAACGATCTGTCAGTTTCCATTTCGTAGGTGAACATCATTTTCGGATGAATGGAGTTAAGGTGTTGCACATATTGATCTACTTCCTGCTTACCTCCTTTTACGATACTAAAGATGTCGTCCACGTATCTTTTCCAAAGCCTGATGGTTTTGGGCCCGCTGCTAAGTGCCTTTTCTTCAAAGTGTTCCATCCAGATATTAGCCAGTACTACTGGACTCCCCATTGTGACGCCATCGATCTGGAGGTAGTATTGGCCTTGGAAGAGGAAGTAGTTGCCATCTAAGCAGTGTTTTAGTAGATGAATATAGTTGTGAGGCATATCGTTGTCACTCAGTCTGTCCCTCACTACGTCCAGACATTCCCTTATTGGAACATTGGTAAAGAGTCGATTCAACGTCAAAGCTTACCATTACATCTTCCGGTTCCAATCGGATACTTTGTACGATCTGGACGAAATGACGTGAGTTTTTTACGAAAGACGGTGTCCTACCGACTAATGGCTGCAATACCGATGCAACGTGCTTCGCAAGGTCGTAAGTAGGCGAGGAAATATGACTTACGATAGGCCGCAGTGGCACGTTGGGCTTATGTACCTTAGGCAGACCATATAGCACAGGTGGTTGGTATGGCTTGGGACCATATAACTTGCTGTACTCGTCTTCCGTGAACAAGTCCTGGTGGTCTTGTATCAGTGTTCGTATTCTGCGCGTTACTCTGGCCGTGGGGTTATATGAGACCGGTTTATACACCTTCTTATCACATAACAACTCTCGTACCTTGTCCGTATAATCAGCCGTATTCATCACTACAGTGGCGTTTCCCTTGTCGGCCTTAAGCACTAAAATATCCTGGTTGTCCCGAATCCTTTTCAGTGCTTGACGCTCTTCCATAGTGACATTGCTAGTGGGTATTGCTTCGAAAGACAAGAATAGTTTGACCATTATTGTAGCGCTCATAGCGAGACTTGGCTTGTTGTTCGTAATAGATCGGCAAAGTTAAGCAACGCTTGCACAGGTCACCACTTGGATGGGTGACCGCGTGTGGAATTTACATCTGAGCGCTACCGTGCTTCGGGGGGCACGTATAGCTTTCGGTCTCATTGGCCTTAAGGATTAAGGATCGTTAGGCCATTTCGGATGGCCTTTGGGTGGTCTGAAAACTCCGACACAAGAGTTAGACACACACTCGCACGAAAATAAAGAAAGAAAGTACAAAAGTCCTTTGTTTTCACAAAACGTGCACTAGTTTAGTCCAGTTTTGGGCCACGCCGCATATTATTACTATTGGAGTTAAAACTAACCAAACCAACCAGATTTGACAGAATATTAACTTTTCCACAGGGCAACTGTCGTCTGACCTCTACAACCCATAGGTATATCTATACAATACTCCCCTTAAAAATATCAAAGATTTTCATGACAGTCGGCACCAAAAGCTTAACGTGCTTTTCCATTAAACTGAAATCGACATATTTTGTAAAAAATATTACCAGTTACCAGTAGGGCGCAAAATGTGGTACTTGCAACCAAAAAGAATCTCAAATTCGATAACTACCACAGCAGCTTTACAAAGATTTACAAATTGCCCTGAGCAACGGAAACCCCTGGACAAAAAGTGGGCTGCATAATTGTTGACGCTCTGGTTAGGTACATAAATATCGCAGAATCATGAAACGATCTTAGGATCTCATAAAAATAAACACTTTTGAGTTTTGCGCGACCGTTCGATCTGTTCCTTCCAATTAGAGCTTCAGCTGAACGCAGGTGTAATACTTATGATTTTTAAACTATATTCGGAAGCCGATATCAAAAATATTATTCCCGCGAAATTCTTTTCTACAACATTTCTTGGATGTTTTTATAGAAATCCCCGCGTTACAGGAGCGCTTGCCAAACAGAAGCATATTTTTTTATTCTATTTCTACGGAATTGGACGGAATAGTTGAGTGTGATCGAGTTTGCAAATGTTCTTTATTTCATTGTTATTGTAATACCTGCTATTCGTCTAAGAAATATATTGGATTTATTACTTTTGTTCGGCCGAGTATGGACCGAGGTTTTTTTAGTAAGTAAGTTAGGGAAGGAGTTACTTTGATTGTAGACGGTATTATATTTGAAGATCAGCTTTTTGGAGGTATTTGTTATAAATGGCTGCTCTTATTCTTGCGTTTATTTATTGTGATGTTTCCACTGTTTCGAAGAGTGAATGTGTATATAGCACGTTGCCATTTAGAGGGCTTAGGTTGACATTCAGTAGTCTGAGACTATTTATAAGGCAATGCTTCCCTAGACGGAATTGGAACGTTACCACAGATAACTAAATAGTTACTACGTTACTAGGAAGTCAACTCAATCTAAATGGAAATTTGCCTCTGTGAAATGCCTCTATATCCTTAGGGTAGTGTGAAATATATAGCATAGCTTGCTGTGGTATTTTTAGCCTCTTGTTAATCGTCAAGTATATTTATACAACTACTAGTATTTCCCAGCTGATTCACCCGCGCCTACTCCACGGTGGTCCTCCGTAGAACAGTTAAACCAATGGCTATTCCGATGTATAAGCCATATTACTGCAAATTTCATCAAAATTAGTTCAAGATTTTGTACGTGAAAGATTTACAAACATCTATATATCCATCTATCGACACAATCTTTTAAAGTAACTTTCGAGGCATAAGTAAACAGTTATTTGCCTATACTGATAAAACAGTTCATTACCAAATAAGTGTCAGCTTTCCATTTTCTCATCAGTTTCACTATCAGTGTAGCAAATTGTAGCAGCAGTGACCATAAAAGCCACTATTCTGGACACTTGTTAAGGCCTTTAAAAAGGTATAATGATTTATAATTCACAACTCTTATTAATATATGTATATATATATATATATATATATATATATATATATATATATATATATATATATATCTTAATATATGTATATATATATATATATATATCTTATTATACATGCAGTGAAGTATTTGGTAGAAGAATATTGAATGAGAATAGTCCACCAGGGCGATTCTTGCAACTATCAAAATATATTTAAATAGTACTTAAACAAAATTACAGCCATAAACACCTAATTGCAACTGAGATTGCTTCTAGAGAAACTTACCTTTCAAGAACAGCTAAGTTCCTTCCTGGTTCGGCGATACACCGAAACCGTAGGTTCTAGGCAACTTGGGAAGGTGTAATGGAATGGACTGTATTCAAAGGATAGCGGGTTTTAGTCGCCTAGGATTGGAATGGGAGAGATGATTGTGAGTGGGTATAGGATATTCCAAGGATGAAGGGGACTTACCTTGTTCGGCAATCTTCTTCGTCTCAGAAGGGCAGTGTCTTGGTGGTTTCGGGATGAAACTGCTGGATTTACTTCACTACACAAATCACCTTCACTTGCGATCGGTTTATTTAAGCGGTAATAATTATAGCGGGAGTGGCGCGGTGATACGGTATGGCGGACGCGTAGTTAGCGAATCGAGTGTTCTCGAAAGTTCTGGACTGTCTCTCGCGTCGACGTTTCGCGGCGACCAATCCGAGAAAGGGGTGCCCCTTCTTGGGGATGGGATAGAGAGGGATAGAAACAAAAGGCATCGCTCGCATTGGCCAAGCAGCGACCAACCATTGACGTTGATGCGATTAGTTACAGATAGGAAGGTAGATGGCGCTACCATATCCCCCCGGCCCTAAAGGGTTGCCTTTAAAAAAAATAGAATTGAACTTAGCTATGTTGGGTGTACTACCGCATAACCCATCAATAGGCTAAGACAGCGATATGACGATAAAATTTATCTAAATTAACTTTAGCGAAAACTACAAACGCAATAATAGCGAAAACTACTAACTAAATACTTAAACTAAGAGTTAGGTCCAACTTCAGGCTAGATCTCACTGAGTTGGAAGCAGATAGAGACGTACAACAGGGCGCACGTAACTCTCTTTAGCGGTTTACACGGTAACAACGCGAGTTGTACCGTCCTTGGAAGTATGCAATTTCTCTACGATGGCTAACGGCCATGAAAGCGGCGGAGCATTATCATGTATTATGACGACCAACGTACCCTCCTGTATAGGGGATGCAGGACTATTCCACTTGGATCTAGCCTGAAGCTGGTGTAGATATTCCGCACGCCAGCGCCGCCAGAACGACTGTACGAGTTTATCCAGCAGAGTATGTTTCTGGAGCAAGCTTGAAGAGTCTGCTTCAGGAGCCGGAAATGACGATAATGGCACTGTGTTCAGAAAATGTGCAGGGCTTTACGCGGATGGTTCTGCAGGGTCACTACTCAATGCCGTGAGCGGACGCGAGTTGATCAGCGCCTCGACTTGTGCAAGGACAGTTAAAAGCTCTCCGTAAGAGAGGATCTGTTGACCCACAACCTTGAAGAGATGCGTTTTAATTACTTTGACCATGCTTTCCCAACATCCACCGAAATGCGGTGATGCTGGTGGAATAAACTTCCAGTCAATATGATTTATGGAAAGTTCTTCCTGAAGACGAGTACGATATTCTTCCCTGAGAAACTTATAAAGGTCGCGTAAATAAGAGCTTGCGCCCACAAAACAAGTGCCGTTATCCGTGTACAAACACTGTATAGGGCCGCGCCTTGAGAGAAATCGTTTAAGGGCTGCCAGGAATGACACCGTGCTTAAATCTGTCGCAACTTCAATATGCGTAGCGCGCGTCGTTAAGCATGTAAAAATACATAGCCAGGCTTTACGGCTTT
The DNA here is from genome assembly GCA_944739405.2 of Euclidia mi. Taxonomy (NCBI): domain Eukaryota; kingdom Metazoa; phylum Arthropoda; class Insecta; order Lepidoptera; family Erebidae; genus Euclidia; species Euclidia mi. The sequence goes on along the minus strand of OX123207.2, from coordinate 10,653,888 downwards.
TAACACCTCGACCACGCACTGGCGTATACTGCAGTGGTCCTGCGTAATCGCAACAGGTGTGTGTAAACGCTTTAGCAACCTGGTTGACGCGCTGGCTAGGTAGATCGGCCATGGGAGGGCAAGTCGGACGCGGACGAAATTTGAAACAGACGTTACATTTATGTATTCTGTGACGAATTATTCGTCGAGCGGCTAAAATCCAATACTTATGCCTAAGTAAGGACATAAGCATCTCCGGACCGGCATGGAGGTGCTTCTTGTGATAAAAATCAACAAGAAGGTCGACAACATGATCATGTCGCGGCAGAATACAAGGATGTTTGTAGTTATAAGGTTCATCCGAATTTGACAGACGATCCCCAACGCGTATGACGCCGTGTTCATCGAGAAACGGCTTGAGTCTAAGGATAGCGGGAGAACAAGGTACATTGTCTTTTAAATTTTGAATGTCGTTACTAAAATGAACAGCTTGTACAGCTCGTAGTAACTTACATTCTGCGAATTTGAGATCAGTACTTGATACAAAAGTCTCATTAGGTAGGTGCCTAAGAAACCTATAGACATAAACGATGGCGCGGAGTAACTTAGACCACGATGACATGCGTAGTGCGAGTGCATAGATGGGAGACTCCGCAACCTCAGCAATCACGGGATAAGAAACAGACTTCCGTTCGGGTACATCTTCGTCTTCCGCACTGTGGTCAAAGGGTTGCATGGGCCATTCTGACGGATCATGGGAGATCCAAGAATGTCCACGATGCCACAATGGATGATGCAGAAGATTAAGTGGAGTGACACCACGAGACAAGCAATCTGCGGGGTTCTCAATACCCGCGACGTGATTGAAACAAGTAGCAGGAACCAGTTCAATCAATTTGCTAACGCGGTTGGCGACAAAAGTCTGCCAGCGATGAGGAGAAGAATGAATCCAAGCGAGCACTACTTTGGAGTCGGAAAATGCGTATAATTTATTAATGGGGTAGTGGGGCAAAACTGTGTCTTGAACCTTGCGGAGCAACTGAGACAGCAGAAGGGCCGCGCACAACTCCAGTCTCGCAACTGAAATGGTTTTAACAGGCGAGACCTTAGACTTGGCACAAACTAACTGCACCGAGTAGTTAGAACCAATGTGGACTTGCAGATATACGACTCCGCCGTAAGCACGCTCGCTGGCGTCAGCGAAACCTATTAAGTTGATGGTACATCCATCTACCAACCCAAGATGACGCGGAATAGTAACTTGATTGAGCGCGGTAAGCTCAATACAAAACTGGCCCCAAGCGGTGACAATATGGTCAGGGGGTGTTTCATCCCACTCACACTTTGATAGCCAAAGCTCTTTGATCAAGAGCTTGGCGTACAAAATTGTGGGCCACAAAACCCATTATGTCCCATAGTCCAGCCACTGTGGACAGCATAGTGCGTTTGGTGCACTTATCATCTGGTGGTGAGACGTCAAACCGAAAACTATCGCAGGATTTGTCCCAGCGTAAACCGAGAACCTTATGCGGTACAGACTTCTCAAACTCAATGTCTGGAGAAGCCTTATGAGAATCTGGTATGCGTGCGAGAACCTCCTTAGAGTTGCTTGTCCATTTGACAAGATCAAACTGGCCTCGCTTGAAAAGCTGAATAAGCTCTTCACAAAGCGAAATTGCTAGCGGAGCGGATATGACACTACAGGCAATGTCATCCATATACAAAGCGGAAGTGGCAACAGCCGCTGCGGCGGGAAAGTGATCGCCTTCATCAGCGATCAACTGGCGAACAACTCGTAACGCGTGATATGGGCTAGACTTGAGTCCAAAACAAACACGATTGAACTGATAGACAGATAAAGGTTTTTTCTTCTCAAAACGATAAAAGACCCGTTGAAATCTACGGTCAGATTCGCGAACGCCGATATTGAGAAACATTTGGCGGCAATCAGCTGACAGAGCGATTTGGAAAAGACGAAACTTTATTATGATGTTAAATAAATCACCCTGTAGATTGGGGCCGTCATGCAGAATGTCATTAATCGACTGACCCGATGTAGTCTTACAACTAGCGTCTAAAACCATACGAAGTTTAGTAGAGGTTTTATCTTCGCGAACTACGCCGTGATGCGGGATGTAATATGAGGGCAGAGAGTTGCCCTCGTTGTTTACAACAACACTCAAAAAACCTTTTTCTATGTAGTCACGAATGACGTCATTATAGGCGCTGCGTAACTTAGGTGATGCATCAAGTTTACGTTCCAAACAATGGAAACGTCTGAGCGCAGCAGCGTACGAGTCGCCTAACGGATAAGGGTCACCACAGAATGGCAACGCCACAACGTATCTGCCACTGTCGTCACGAACAGTGGTAGCGCGGAAATGTTCTTCACACTCGAGATCTTTACGGCTCATCGAGGGCGGTGCGGTAACCTCTTCCAGCTCCCAAAATCGCTTAAGAAGAGAATCAATATTGTTTTCTTGAAGAACAGAACAACAGCAAGACGTAACGTATTGAGAAGTATGTAATGTAGGTACGGTACCCATAATCTTATACCCAAATACCGTCTCAATAGCGGGCGGTAAGTAATTTTGCTCAATACGTACCACTTTAGTTAGTAGCAAGTGCGGGAATATTGCGGCTCCGATCAAAACATCAATGTCTGCCGGATTCGCAAACTCCGAGTCCGCTAGCGGCAATGACTCGAGGTGTGTGAGAAGCGATACGTCCACATTAGCGTTTGGCAATGTGTCCGTAATACGCTCCACGATAAGCGAAGAAATGTTAAAATTAATGTCCCTATCAAAACGCGAATGTATTTTAATATCTACGGAACCCTTGCAATATTTTTCTGATCCGCCTATCCCTCGAATTATTGAGTTCGTATTTTTAAAGTTATTCCATAATCCGAGGCGTTTGAACAATTCTAACGTTATTAAATTGGTCTGAGATGCGCTATCTAGCAGACAACGTACCATGTGCGGCGACACATTAACATCATATATGATAACTTGCGCTGTCGCTAACAGAACAGTCTTAGACGCCATACATGGCGGCCTAGCACTGCTCTGATCACTACAAGCGCGCGAAGGCCGTCCGCGCGTGCGTGCCGCCCGCGCAATGGATGTCGTACACAACGATATCTCATTCTGAATCGTTGGGGACGCAGTTATCGTAGTCTGCACTTGCGACGTAAGTGTGTCAAGGTTAGCGGCTTGGCTTGACAACGTGTTACCTTTATCGAAGTGAAGCAATGAATGATGTTTTTTATTGCATAAGCTACACTTTGTCTTACTAAAACAATTACTTGTTTTATGTTTTATGCTTAAGCAATTAATGCAAGCTTGTTATCTTTTACGCATTTAAAACGAGCGGTTGCATTCAAATTATCGAAGGCGGGACACTTGTATAGATGGTCGTGCACTATATTACTGCACAGACACTTCTGTGAATTATTACTATTAGATTCTGAGCATGTTACGTAAGATTGTGGATTAGGGACCGAGTTATTATTACTATTTCGCGATTTATTCAACCTTTGTTTGTTGCTGTTAGTGTTAGACGGGCCAGGTGAACCAGACTGCGTATAATGAAATATTCGACACTGATCTTTGATGAATGAAATAAAATTATCTTGTGTAGGTATTTTATTATTGCGTTCCGTCATCTCGAATGCGCGAATTGTATCAGTGTCAAACTTTTTTAAAGCGAGTTGAAGCAACATAAAGTCGGAAAGATCTTCTAATTTTAAGTTCCTAAGAGAATTAGCCGCAGTTACGAAGTTATCAATAAACAGCTGGAAATTCGTGACAGACGCGTTGCCGGACAGTTTGAGATTTAAAGCTTGGTCAAAGTAAGTAGACGCTAGGACGCACGTGTCTTGATATCTGTCAAGTAGTGACTGAAATATGACCTGATAATTCTCAGCACTGGGTGTGACACCTGCAAATACGGACTGGGCCCTCGGTGACAGTTTACCTATTAAATAGTACAACCTGTCAGCATCTGTCAGAGAACCATTATCGTGCACTGTAGACTTAAAACTCGCATAGAATAACGGCCAATTTCGTATATCTCCGTCAAACGACATAATCTCGATTGGCGGTAATCTCGGTTTGCGGGCAACGGGCTCTGCTAAACATTTACCCTCCAATTGCGATTGTATACGCTTAATGATACAATAAAGATCTTCGAATGAGGTGTACGCCTGATAGTTCGGTTTTTCATCAGGATTGAAAGAAAGTAATCTTGCAATATAATCGTCTAATAGCTTATGAAAATCTGTTCGAATACTATCTACTGTCATACAATAACTGAGAAATGCTTCGCTATTACTGTCAGAAATAGAAGCGGTTTTTGAACGCTCGTATATGCTTTGAATGCGCTCAAATAAAATATTGCGTTTTGCTTCTAAGATTGTCATTTCTTTGTCTTCCGACACGCGTGACTTCTTTTGTTGTGACATGCTTACGTAAGTATAATCTAATGAGACCGAAACAAAATAAGAATATCTAAAGTACCTATTATTTTACCTAAGTACTTAGGCAACACTTTATAGCGGAGGAATTAAAAGTTGCTTGAAATATGAGATTTACAAGACAACTATGATAGTTCCAGAAATGATAATTGAGTAAGTAGGTAGCTACATAAAAGTATACCTACTGATGCGGGCGGAAACAACCATGTGACGGTTATGTGAATATATTAGGCGTATAGCTAGGTGCTATAACTGCCTAGGTATAGCGGTATAACGTATAAAAACGTAAATGAATCCGACTCGTATGGATCAAAAAAATGGTTCGGCGATACACCGAAACCGTAGGTTCTAGGTGACTTGGGAAGGATTAATGGAATGGACTGTATTCAAAGGATAGCGTGTTTTAGTCGCCTAGGATTGGAATGGGAGAGATGATTGTGAGTGGGTATAGGATATTTCATGGATGAAGGGGACTAACCTTGTTCGGCAATCTTCTTCGTCTCAGAAGGGCAGTCTCCTGGTGGTTTCGGGATGAAGCTGCTGGATTCATTTCACTACACAAATCACCTTCACTTGCGATCGGTTTATATAAGCGGTAATAATTATAGCGGGAGCGGCGCGGTGATACGGTATGGCGGACGCGTATTTAGCGAATCGAATGTTCTCGAAAGTTCTGGACTCTCTCTCGCGTTGACGTTTCGCGGCGACCAATCCGAGAAAGGCGTGCCCCTTCTTGGGGATGGGATAGAGAGGGATAGAAACAAAAGGCATCGCTCGCATTGGCCAAGCAGTGACCAACCATTGACGTTGATGCGATTAGTTACAGATAAGAAGGTAGATGGCGCTACCAATTCCTGAGATTTAAATTCTTACCGTTAGCCGTCCAGCAATTATTTATTATCACTGCTAAGAAAATGGCGACCAACGCTTCCCCGGACAGTTATTATTGCACCAGTAAGATATTTTGAAATTAAATATTTGTTTGCAAGGAATACGATTTCTGAAAGAGAATTTAAAATAAAGGCAGGTTAGCAGCTGAATTTCGTTGGCCAGAAATGTGAAGCGACATTCCTGTATTTTGAGCTTGTTTTCCTTTTTATTTGTTGTTGTCAGCAATATTTTTCCTGATGCTACGAAAAGTATTATAATTGGACGTCAATAAAGTGTCGATGTAAGATCAGCGAATCGTTTATTTAGCTGTTCATTAACATGAATTGGATCGACACTTAGTTTATTTTGCTTTTCGCGTCTTCATATGTTGCTAGGTATGAATAAAATTAATACAAAGTGATAGGCACAATCAGCATTACGTAAAAATTACCTCAGAAGACATATGCGATATTGCTTGCCTCCTATTTGAATGATGTGGTAAATCTAAAGTTCGTAAACTAATTTTTTGTTGATACGAGATTCAACACAACGCAAGGGAGATTATGGAGACCTACAAAAGATCATCTTCGAGATTGGTCAGGTCAAAATCAGTATAGCTATAACTAAACCTGGGCTGGATGCTTTCCAATGACTGTGAAACATTTACGTTAGTAAATCCGTCGCTGTAATGTTCAGCGAGTAAGAAAACACGCAGTCTGCTATAATTTTGAAATGAATAATCTTGCCTGGTTTTAAAAACCAAAGTACATTACCACATTACTATTATTCAAGCCCAAATACAAAATGCAAATGGTGAAACTTACTTTCAGCATTTGCATTGTGCATGTTACTCTAGCTGTTACTCTATGCTAAAAATTCATGGCAAAATGTGGGTGTAATATTACACTTCTGCCTATCCCTTCGGAGATACAGGCGTGAGCCTATAAATAAAAAAAAATGTTACTCTAGGTGTACTGTAAATACTAGGTTGTATAACGGCCGGTTTCAATATTCTATCGATCCCAGGATTTTGAGATTCGAGATTCGTGTTTGACATTTTTTGTATGGAACTTATGTCAAAAACAAATCTAATATCTCAAAAAATGGATGATCGAATATTGAATTCCGTAGTAAGTGAGGAATAAAGGCAACGTAGCGATAAGCGCAAAACTTTGCTAACAGCTTGCCGTTAAGCACCATGAAGACTATTCAAAAGTCGCCAGTAAAAAGCGATTGTCATTGATTGCGCACAACAAGTGCCTTGCTGCTTTTAGGATTTTCCCAAAAACATCGTTCGGCTCTGACATTGAACTTCCACCTCAAGATAACACAAACGACTCATCTTTTAAAAGTTATCAACCAACTTCCGTTCTTATACAAAGGTTATGCTACACGTTAAATACGAGAACAACAGTATAATCCACAAAAGTTCTTAGAAATAATTGAATATAATGTTATACGTCGCACGTGTAGAAAATAACACAGATAACACGCAATCTCTGTTATAACGTCTAAAATAAGCACCTGTGTTTCGAGTGTTTGTTGAACTCATTAAACAATTATTGGATGAGCTCGCAGCTTCTATATGTTCGCAATTGTTTTGCTTTAGTGGTATACTTGTGAGTAGATGTATGATAAACAATGGTGAGTACTCAATTCACTCTGATTCCAAGGGTAAAAATGTCCTAATGACTAGTATGTCCGTCAAAACATCTTTTTTTTTTATTTCTATAATACCGCACGCTCTCAACTGTCTACTATGCTCGCTGTCAGAATATTGCTATTTTATATAAAACAGTTTTAACAGAGAAGCAAAAGCATATATAATTTTTTTAAATTTTTTATTTATAGACTCATGCCTGTATCCCCGAAGGGGTAGGCAGAGGTGTAATATTACACCCACATTTTGCCATGAATTTTTTTGGTCCCACGTAGTAGGGGGCGAGCCTATTGCCGTACCGGGCACATTACCAGACTCCGTGCTGCTACTGAGAATTTCCTAACGAAAAAACCCCATAACATTTTGCCCGACCCGGGAATCGAACTCGAGACCTCCCAATCCTACGCGCACATTTATGCCTCGAGACCAACGAGGCAGTCTGTCAGTCATAAATACAAACTCATACCAATACTCAAAAAGAACAATGGCAATATAAAATTATATACCAACACAGAAAATATCCTTCCATATCATATCAAAAACAAATATTGCTTCAGTAAAATAATGGCAAATCTAATTCTGACAAAGTTAAGGGTCAGATTGTATTTTGCCTACAAAAATAAAGGCTTTGATGTTAACTTGGAGATGTTGAGTCTAAATTCGACATTAGAATAACAGAGTCAAGTGCTCGCGACTTGAAAACCCTTGCACTGAGTGTAGAGGGCGCTCTACAATTAATTTGTTGATGAAAAACTGTGGAGGGACAGCCCTAGAGGGTTCGGGGTAGGGCTGTCAGTTGGTAAGTAATAAAGTAGTTTTCACCAAGTATATTGTTCTGAATAAGAGGATTTTTATTCCAATGGAGAGTTTTATACATTGAAATAATCATAGATAATAATACATAATTGCTAATTTATGGGTCAAAAACAATTATAATATTTTCAAAAACTATTCTGTCTTTAAATAGATATTAATAATTATATAATCTAGACTCAATTCACTCTGGGTGATCTCTGATTCCAAACTAAACAAAATCTGAACTATTGGCAGTATAGTAATAAACACAAATTATAGGTAAAATCTATAATGTTTTGTTTTTCGTGTGTGTGTGGCCGGTAGTGTCGGAGTTTTTCAGACCGCCCGAAGACCTCCGACATAGCCTAAAGATTCTTATCCTGAGACAAGAACCGAGACCGATAGCTTTAAGTGGCCTCCGAAGCACGGTAGAGCTCAGATGTAAATGCCACAAGCGGTCACCCATCCAAGTGGCGACCTGTGCAAGCGTTGCTTAACTTTTCCGATCTGTTACAAATGGCAAGCCGTGTGGCGTTTACATCAGAACGAAACCGTGCGTGTGCGGAGGGTACGTAAAGCTAACGGTTCCAGTCCTTGTCTCAATATAAAAATCGTTAGGCCATGTCGAAGGACCTCAGACAACGGAATGGCTACTCACACAACACCGGCTACCACATACACACAACACCACCTAGCCTTAAAAAAACAAAACTTGTATTATGGGACTGCATACAACTACTCGCGGCATAAATGTACGCGTGGGATTGGGAAGTCTCGGGTTCGATTCCCGGGTTGGGCAAAGTGTTATTGGGTTTTTCCGTTAGGCAATTCTCAGTAGCAGCGTCTGGTAATGTGCTCGGTACGGCAATAGGCTCGCCCCCTATTATATGGAATCTAAAAATTCATGGCGAAATGTGGGTGTAATATTACACCTCTGCTTACCCCTTCAGGGATACAGGCGTGAGTCTATAAATAAATTAGTCTACTCTCTCAATAACTAGACAATGGATAATAAACATACATATATTATAAGCCTACGTCTTTTTTCAAAAAAAAAAAAAATATTCAGAATTAAGAAAGAAAAGATCACGCCAAGAGCTTTATTATATTATTATGTATAGGTATTTATGAAATTACGACAGCTGTGTACTAGCAGGTAAATTGTGCTTTATTCATTTAGCTATGCCATGTCTGCCAGACCGTGAGTAACGCAAGAATTTGACATGATATTGTTTTACACTAGGCCAAATCTTCGTTAAAATAACTGACCTCAAAATTAAAGGCAAACCTAATATGTACATAATATCTTCTTGGGTTTACACGAATGTTACATATTGAAATTAAACTGTAGTTTACAGATTTTATCACGATATATTGGTTTGACTGAAGATTTGGTTTCAATGTAATCTCAGTCAAAACTACTGCAAAATTTATTTAAATTTAAATTATATATGTATGTTTATATCCAAAGATTTATTTATATTATATAATATGTTTATTTATTGCAACGCTAATGAAACTAAATAACAATTTATGTCAACCCTATACCAGTTGAATTCGCCAGGGCTATTACGCGGGAATAAATCAGATTTTCTGTTTATTTCATCAGTGCAGCCGTTGGTACGAGTCTATGCAGATAGCTTATTTTTATGAATTATTTGTGTGGATTCAGCCACGCGTGTAACTACATTCGATCCTTCAATATTTGCGTGTAAATATTTTCAGAGAGTAAGCAGAAGCGTTTCTGACAAATTGACAATAATTTAATTTATGTACAATTTGGACTGCCGTTTCTGTGTGAAATTATTTGGTGTATTCTTGCAATGAGAAACGTTACTGAATTTCCCTTAAAAGCTAACCTCCCTAAGTAGGTAATCTCCCTGAAGAGACTTGGAAATATTCTAAAGCAGAAGCTATGTAGAAACTTATCACAGAAACAAAGCCAATGGGTTGACTACATAAAATAATATTTATTTGTTTTGCTTTTTTTCCGTATGAGTGTGTGTCGTCGTCCCGGTGTCGGAATTTATAATCGAACAAAAGACCTCGCATACTAACAATTCATCATCCTCATCCTCCTATCGTTATCCCAGTTTTCAATCTGGGATGCGCTTACTAGTCTAACCGGATTTAGCTGAATATTAGCTTTTCCACAGAGCGACTGCCTGTCTGACCTCCGCAAGCCGAAGGGATAGCGATATTCCTTGGTCTTAGACTAGTGTCAGTTTATTTAGAGGTACTGACGAACTCTAACGACTGTTAAAGATTTTCATGACAACCGGGACCGACGGCTTAACGTGCTCTCCGAGGCACGGGACAAGCGATAATTAACAATTTCATACGCACATAACTCCGAAAAGTTATTGGTGCGCGCCGTGGATTCGAAACCGTTACCCTCTGCATGGCAGTCTGTTGGTATCTCCACTAGGCTATCGCTGTACCGTATACTAAAGATTCGTGACTGATAAAAGAACTAGTATTGCCAGCTCAACGTGGCAAGGACAGTGTTTCTGAAATGAATGGAAAATCTTTTAGCAAGTTGTAATTAATTTGTGAATTTGACGACATTTACAAATAATAAAAAAACTCATTTCATTTTACTGATAAACATAAAAAATCCAAACACATAGGTACATCATACAAAATAAATTAGCGGGTCTTAATCGCGTACAATTAATTTATTTAAGGTATAAATGTAAACATCGCCGCAGTGATAAATCTCAACAGTGTGTAGACGTCATTAGTGTAGTGTGTCGGAGTACCGACAGTGCGAACTTAAATAAAGACCAAGTGAGGGTAGGTGCCGAAACCCGCACTTCCACAAGACGGCGCTGAGCTCTCATCAGTCTCTCCGCGACCACGCTCGGTGCAAGACGAGCGAAACGTCGGAAACAAATAGGTATTTATACCATAAATAAATTAATTGTACGCGATTAAGACCCGCTAATTTATTTTGTATAATGTATACAAATCGCGAAAGTTTAAAATCGATTACATAGGTACATTATAATTTTCTAACAATACGTCATAGCGATTACTTCAATCCCTTTGTGATCAAATCACAATAATGTCCTCGCAAATGCCATCAACCCCGTCATTTTGACGGCCCTTTCAAATTAGCGGTGCAATTTACCTTAGTTAATTTGTGCGTCACGTTTTTTATTTGACGTGGAATTTTAACACGTTATATTACGGTGATGGTATGTTGGCGGTTGTCGTTTTATTTTTTGGGACAAAATTAATTATATTTTTGCTGTGTTCATTTTAATTTGCTCAATTGTTTGAATTTTTAACATGCTATGTTGATACTGAAGAGTGGTTTTGATAGGATTTGACAATTTTGTGTGCCTCCTAAATTTCTACCTATTTATGCAGGCAATTATTTTTTTCATGACCGAAGTAATTCCGTTGTAATTGTTATTGCAATTAAATTCATGCGTTTATTTATTCAAATTCAAAGACATTCATGTATCTCGGTTACAGAGTAACACTTGTGACCTTTTAACCAAATTTTCTATATCCAGGCTCTAATGGCAAGGCTATAAGAACAACCTGGAGGAAAATCATGTCATCATTTCATAACGGCTACTAAAATAATAATTGTAATAAACGTCAACTCAAATAAATCCCACAGATACTGTAAAACATCGCAGTTGTATAATTAAGTATACATAAAATTGGCAGTCAAAGCAAAGCCGAAACTACTGGGTGCAGGGAGCTGAAGTTTTGCATGCTGTTCCTTGGAGAAAGTAGAGGTGCACTAAGCGAAGATTTTTGAAAATTCCGACCCTAAAGGGGTAAAGTAGTCCAACGCAAAGCCTACATATAGTAAAGATATTTTTCTTTAACCCAATAAACATACATTCTACATTTTATCTAACAAGAATCCCTCACTGTCAACTCTACGGATAAAAAATAAAAAATAGAGACACGCGTTCTAAACATTTCCAAAGTGAACGCAATTTTATCTTGTTCTCTACATATTCGTAATAGCTAATATAAAAACTGTCATATACAGGGACCGACTGAATACCGAATCACTTTAATCATGACTCTACCTAGAGAACATAGAGCAAAATAAAAGATCGCTACTATTTTATTTTGAAAACAAATACGAGCCTTTGAAGTTTTGTTTAGATTTAGTTAGGAGGATTTTATTTTCGTAAATTTTATTGTTTTTATATGGCTGTTCTTTTGAAAAATTAAAATCTTTTGAAATATGTGTTTTAGTGGGCTATGGTTACGATGACTGCTGTATTGAAGCCTTTGTATTTATGAAGTCTTTCTTTTGATTTTCGTATGACTATGTGGCCATTTGGTGTTGGAATTCATTTGGCGAACGTAAGCCAAGCATGGCTGGAGGATGCCACGAGCTGTCACCCATCTAAGTGATAAGCGTACCGTATAATTAATATATATAATAAATTGATAGAAGTTGATAAAACGTTATAGCCACTAATTATTTATATTTCTGAAACGGATTTTCAAAATTGCTATAATAAACATGGTAATCATAATATAAAGCCTTGGAAATTTCAGCTTTTAAAAATCTATAGTCTCCAATTTTATCCGAAAGAAATGACAGACTTTACGGCTTCATTGAATCCCTCAGAACAAACGTAAATAAAAATGATAACCAACAAGAACGTTGAACCAAACGATACAAAACGAAGCAATTCAATTAAAGTGTAGATTATTTTTTACTTTCAGCCCTGTTAATGAAATACAGACAAGGGTGCTTGAATATTCGCAAACCGCTATAAAATCAAGCATTTGTCGGGATTCGCAGCTTGAGCGCATTTCAAACAATCACTGCAATGGCGGCTGAGGGCTGTTTATAATTAGCAAAGCCTGCTGTATTGAAGAGGAGGTAAGCTAGTTTTTTATATTAGTATCAATAGCAATGGTTATGGTATAAAGTAGATAGCGTATGCGTGTATGATTAATGTATAGAGATAATTAGGAAACTTGAAAATGTTATAGGCTGGATAAATGAAAGGAAATTTTCGTGCAACTTAGGGAATTCGAAAGTAAGATATGTATATATAAAATTCTTGCGTTACTAACTGACTGACAGTCAAAGCCGGGCAAAACTACTTCCACGCAAGAAGCTGAAAATTTACATATAATTCACTTGGGAAACGTAGTGATATACTATGAAGGGTTTTCCCAAATACTCTCGAGATCGGCATGAAACGGGTAAATTAAAATAAAATGTGCGGGCGTAGGATATAACTAGGTAATTCTAGTCTTATATAAAGACGTGCACGTAGAACAGGGCTCAGTCGCTGCCAATCGGTTCTGAAGATGCCTCTCGGTGCCTTTTATAATATCTACAACACCTTGTTAATATGACCATGTTTCTGACAAATAAATATTCTTATTCTCGTGCAGAGGCGAAACACGTGTCGAAGCAAAGTCGGTGCATAGAGTGGGATACTGCATGTCAGGTTATTGCCCTGGCACCCATTTCCACACTATTCCATATATATATCCATTTTCATCAAAGGTGTTTGGTATTGTCAACCTTTTTCTATTGTAATAATCGGGGCGGTCAATCCTAGTATGCGTGGTGGGTTCCTCTTTCTTTCTGTTAGTATACAATGGAGTACCACCAAGTGACGCCCGGTTCAATCACCTGTAATTATGATACAGGCTGCTTTTTACCGTGATAACTAACTCCGCAGATGGAGCCGTGGTCGAAGCCTAGCACTATCAAAAGGCAAACTATTTCATACATACACGCCTGTTTCCCGAAAGGGTAGGCAGAGACTACAGAACGCCATTTGCAATGATCCTGACATATCTCTCTTGCTTCATTCACCCCCATCAAGCTTTTCATGCATGCGCTTCTGTTTAGGGTACTTCTGACCTGTCCTTTTTTAAGGATGTGTCCAATCTGGTCAGAGAAAGTCCGCCATCCGCCTAAGTCTTCCCGTTTGTCCTGTCCCATTCACACTTGTCTTATGTATCATCTTAGTCAGTCTTTCGTTATCCATCATCTCCATGTGTCCAAACCATCTTAACAAGCGTTTCTAGATCCTTGTTACTACGTCTGCTTTTACCCCACAACACTTTCTTATTACACACAATTCTTTACTCTGTTGGTCAAAGACACACCCCAAAATTTTTCAGTGCTCTCATTTCTACAGCATTTATTCTTCTTGTGAACTATTTCATGGCTTCAATATTTGCAAACTGCAATAAAACCTATACCTAATACCTATAACCTATAATAACTGGTGTAACTCGAGCGTTGCAAACAATCGGTATAAGTGCGACTGACAGTTGTTTATGCTCGTAATTAGCGAAGTGTGTCTTGTGGTTTCTCGGGAGAATTAGCAGGAGAGTAGAAGTGAATTATATATTAGTATTTACTGTAGGCAGTGGTGTAAGTAATCCTTTCGCACGAGGGTGCTTTAAAAAAATCTAGGAACGACGGTTTTACGTGTTCTCCGGCGCTAGCAGATATGCGTTTTTCTTTCAAAGACATTTAACGCACTAGTAATAAATTATGTATCGTGGGATATTCATACAAATATTCCATCAACGGACACAATGTACAGCCAAAATTTTATTTTATTAATTTTTATTTATAGACTGACGCCAGTATCCCCGAAGAGGTAGGCAGCAATTCAATATTACACCCAAATTTCGCCATGAATTTTTAGGTCCCATGTTATAGGGGGCGAGCCTATTGCCGTACCGGGTACATTACCAGACTCCGTGCTGCTACTGAGAATTTCCTAACGGAAAAACCCAATAACACTTTGCCCGACCCGGGAATCGAACCCGAGACGTCCCAATCCCACGCGCACATTTATGCCGCAAGACCAACGAGGCAGTCAAAATTGAAACAAAAATTTGTATATCACACCAAGCATTGTCTCGTATGGGGACAGAACACCACCCTAGGTGCAGATCTAATTGTTGAGGCAACTATTTAAACCACTATGCCATAATTGTGTGCAATGAAATCGTGTATTCAAAAACCTTTGACAACAATTATGTAAGTCAAAGTTGCCCATATTCACCTAGAAATATAGATATACCTCTACACTATAGTACACACAGTCAAATTCTTCACAGCGCTGTCAACGATAAAATATTAGCGCCACCGAACATAGGTAGTGAAAATTTTATGACCCAAGGTGAAGCAGGGTCATTAATATGGCATTTAGAGGTACCAAATTTGCAAGAGAGCTTCGTATCAAGACACTATTAGTTAGGGCCTCGTTCACAAAATGGACTTAAGCGTGCTATATAAAGTCTGGGAACATCGTTATAGCCGGGGCTGGCACGTTAAGGTAGGTTTTAAAATTAATAGGCTTTTGTGGTATGTGTGTGTTTTAGGCTGGTTTGTCGATTTATTAGTGTGTTTTATATTTCACGTTGTGTTTTGCGAATTTTTTAGTATATTTTCTTTATTTGTATATGCGAATACATAGGCTTCAAAAATATTAAATAAGTTTTCTTTCGATAATCGCTACCTATGTTTGGTGCAATTAAACGTCAATTACTAATACCATATAGAGGAATTTTGAAATCGCGTATACATATATAACCCACTAGACCTACGCATACAAGTTTAAACCACATAATTACCTAATAATATCTAATGACCGTGAACGATTCAAATCGCAACGATTGCGGTTAATGGAGACAGACATTCGGACATTGTGTTGATTCACGAAACAGAAATGAAACTTTGTGAAACTGAATGTAGTGTGAGAACACTTCATCAGAATTGCGTGTGTTCAAACGTGTAAATCCGTGTGTATATTTAAATCTAAATAACTGTAGTAGAGCCTTGCTGACTTCAGCATGAATGGGAGGGCTCGACCAGGAAAGTACTATCTCAATAAAATCGACGTAAAGTAACAGTACCTATACTGTTGCGTTTCGATCGGTGAGTGAGGCTTCATCCCCTATTCCTTCACGCTCATATCAGTCGTCATCCCTATTCCTAACCCAGAGGACGGCAGAGAACTTGTAAGTTATCTGATATTGCTCGTGTCCATGGGCGGCGGTTACCATTAGGCGATCAGACTGCTTGTTTGCCGCCTATTACATAAAAAAGCCCTGTACTTATCAACATCAAATCGTCAAAATACAACTAACCTATAACAGAAGTAAATTTTTAAATATTTCCTACAGCGTAGTCTCAAGGTTCCAGGCTAACAAAAGGCCTCCAAGAGGGGAACGAAAAAGGAAAGCACCAACAATATTTAACATTCACTGGTTTAATCTTGATACTCTCTGCAAGACAGTCTTTTGGTATCTCCACTAGGCAACGGTTCGTTCGTGTCCTCGTTTCGTTATTGTTCTTAAGGTGGAGATTAAAAACACAAAATTTCACTTAATTTCATTTCGTGGATATCGTAAGAGGTGACTAAAAAAATACACAGAGCAAATAAATAGTATCTGTGCAAGAAGACGGAGAACTCGACACCAAATCCTGTACCAACACGTTTGGCAGCATGGTATTGTAGGCCAAGTTCTCTTATAGTCTCACAATGGCTCTGTGAACCAAGTCAAGATAAGCTTATGTCCAGCAATGGACTGCTAAAGGCCGTAAAAGACTAGGCCATCGATGCCTATGCAGAAGAACATTAATTGTCCAAAAATATCAAACACTAACTGTTGCCCGCGAATTCGCGCCCGATATATTCGGGATTATACTAATCACTTTTATTGTACGGATACTTTAATATTTACTAATTGACAATATGTATGACGTGACAGTTCTGACAGATAGGACATGTGCAGTACTCAATTATTATAGCGCATGCGTTCTTACTTCCAACAGTTACATTTATGCCCTACAAACTTTGACCCTCCCCACAATCTCCCAAAATAATCCCAGATTATTTTTTTAACTAATGGCAGACTATGTCCGTCTCCGTATTCCAATATATCTCTATATTACATTTCAACAAAATCGGTTCAGCCATTATATTGTGAAAACGGAACATACACACTTTCGAATTTATAGTAGAGAAGTAGGGATGATAAAAGCACGTCCATTTCTTCATATTTACTTCGTCTAAAATTTCATAAACAAAAGTATCTCAGAGTACTTATCTATGAGTCTCTTTGCAACAAAGAAAGTCTTGGAAGACGAAAAGTTTTGTAATATTTAGAGGAAATCTTGTAAAAGGATGAATTTTATATTCCGTTGGAAAGGTGGTTGGTTAGCTTGTTGTCAAGCATTATAATGATTGACGCACCCCACTGAGTCGCAATAAACATCAAGGATGTATCCTTGAAACAGACGAATATATAAATATGTTACCTACATTATATTATTCTTAAGATATTATTATATACACGACTATATGGAAGGCTAAACAATGAATTGGTTTTTATTTCACATGTTGATTACACTTTTAGACTTGAAATGTGTGCGTATGAGACGTTAAGGTTAATTCAGTTAATGTCCAAACAACGGAGTCAGTGGTCTATCTAGTGGTGAATTACCTTAGCTTAGAAATATTACTATATACAATAATTTACTGGCGGAACGAATAACATGTTGCTGACCAAGATACACATAGCGGAAATTCAGCTAGAATAAAGAGAGTTTGGGGTACTAACGCTTCTTAAACTTGATCTTTTGAGAAAAAAAGCCGAAACTAACTCAGAGTCATTGCTTTTTTCCTGTCATTACATTTTGTTTCATTAGAACAACTACGCCACTTGACTCTATGCGTGATCCTATAATAATATAATAACAAGACAACAAAATATCGAGAATAGTACATGATATTATCTAGTCCAAACGTCTAGAATATTCCTTATTATACATACATCTAATATATTACACAAAAGGTAATGTAAACTGTTAACAATAGATGGAGACAATAGACCATCTTATCATTGAAAGCGATCCCTACCAGACAACCTTTGGATGAACTCTGCGATGCTACGGAGGTCAGTTATTAAAAAGTTTTTGGTTTATAATGAAGGATATTGGCAGACACTGTGATAATGAATGTGGAAATTGTAGAACATCGCTAAAGAATCGATTATTTTTTTATATATACAAAATAAAAAACTTATTTAGAGAATATTATTAGCCAGTTCTATTACCCACATGGTATGTGAAGTTGCGATAGTAATATATCATTGTCATTATTAGTCACATTTTATTATCAGTTTCATAGCTAGGCTCTTCTCATTATGAAAATATTTAGGACGTAATCCTCTATGCTGGCCAAGTAAGGATTTGGTCACAGGGTCTTCTTAATTTTTTTTCGCGAACAGCTTAGCAATGATTAACACACCAAAACCTTCACGATACTCCGTTCAGTAGTTTTTTTAGTCCATCGCAAACAAGCAAAAACTTGGACACGGTGGGTGATTTTACTATAATTATAGTATGTAGGTAAGGATATAGCAAAATTCTTCAAATTCTTTTACGAACTAATTTCCATCAGAACATTATCTGTTCTTATCAAAATACGTTTGTAGCTGCATGTTATAATAAAAACTTAACACAACTTTCTTCAGTTTACCCCTTTTGAAGTAACGGAAGCGTCATAATGATCTCTACAAAACCAAGTACCTCCCAACAAGATCCGTAGCAGTAATTTAATTAAATATTAACATTATTCAAATAGTAATAAGGTTCATTTCGCTATTCTGTTTTATGTCAATTTCATCGTTAAATTAGTTGAAGTGTCCATTTGCTTGTTACCAACCCGATGTTCTGTTGAATAGATAAATAGACAAAGGTTTAAACGTCGCTAGAGAATGCTGGTACAAATTAACTTGGTAAAAAATGCTACAATTACAGTTAGACAAGATTTACGAAGGAAATAGTATAAAAAAGACAGTGAAAAGGCTCTAAACTAACCTAAATAGGCCTCGTTGATTTAATAGCCTAGGAAAGAAATACTGAGATTTTTAGTACAAAGCGCTTCATTTAGTTTTTATTTTGATTGCATTTGAAATACGGATCGGGTTCATATAAATTAGGACAGAAAATTATAATCAAGAGTCAAGTGTAAAGTACTGATTGGTTGTACTAGGTTGTACTATTATTTCAAGGAATAGGCTAGAATAATCCTAGACCCAGTCGGTAATCCTGACTGTTAGTAGTTAGAGTAGGAAGTCGTAAATACGACTCGATTATAGTTTTCCGTCTAGGTTAATTTAATAGTACATAAGTATACGTTTCAGGTATCTCGTAGATACAGAGTCTGCTTTGTTTCGAATTGTTTTTTTTAATAAATAATAAAATTCTAGGAAAGTATCAGAAATATGTACGTCACTCACTGAATTTACGACCAAGGTGCAGCTACCGAAAAATACCTGATAGATTTAAAAAAAAGAATTGATTGCTAGTCCATCGTGATAGTAAAGTTAAAGATAGAAATTAGGAAACCAAACAGTTCAGTAAACAACTTTAACTTTTAAAATAATCACTGGTTGAATTTCGAATCTGGATAAAACTCGATACCATAAAAAGTTACTCAATAATCTGTTCAAAAAGCAAATTGTAAGATATTTCCACAGTTTTGTAAAAAGGCGGAATATTTTATCGGCAGAATCGAGGGGCAGTTTGAAGGACACATATATTATGTACCACTTGTGAAAGTTGGGAGAGCCAGAACATGTTACTTCTCTTATAGACACGAAACTCCCGAGAACTGATAAATCAAATAAGAATATCACCAATAAACTGTTCGTATTCGATACGGATCCAACTCATTTTTTCACTTTCGTCGAATTTCCGGATGGATTCAAACGTTGACGGCAAATTTATTTCGTGGTACTTTTCTCCATTTTGTTGGAGATATAAGCTGTACCTAGGGGCGGAAGTCCGTGCAGGTCAACTCATATTTAACACCACTGAACTGCACTGACTTCTACTCCCTGCACCTGAGTCCGGTGCAGGGAGTGGCGAATGGTCTCAGGGGTAGCGCAGGTCGCGATGATCCCTTAGGCAAGGCTGGTGGACTATCCTTCTCGAGGTTGCCGCCCGTTCTTGGTCCAGTTCCTTCAGAAATGGATGCAACCAAAACCTCCAGCCGAAACACAAACAACAGGCACATTACACACGCACATACACACACGTACACACATGCGCGCACACATCCACATACAGGAACACATCTCTTCATCACGCCCCTTCGTGGTCGGGAGGGTGTGGGCTCGTAGTAAAAAGTCACGGGTAAGAGTAGCTGACCACCTGCGCTAGGACCTGCGCAGTCGAGCGCCGTACGCGGGGATGATGGAGTCCTGGGGGGTTGAGCCGAGCGGCGCTGGCGGTGTTGTGACCGTGAGGCAACACGCCCTCTTTGGTCCTGATTTCAAGCTAAACGGTAGCCCCCGCTGTGAGCCGCAGCGGGGGAAATGGCCATCGTGTCCCGTCAGAGGGCCACAGGCTAGGGACGTAGGGTCCACATCAGCAGTCGGGATTTATTTCGGCTGTTGATGAGGTGGGTGAAGGCTATACGGAGGGCGCAAGCGAGGGATGACGGCTAGAGTTGGTAACTCGGCTCAGGCCGTTGACCCAAGCGGGCGCCCGAAGTCGTGCTGTAAACCAGCCCCGCGTTCCTATATCCCTCTGGTAATCCTAACGTCCGGTATGACGTTCCCTGATGCGGGCTCCATGGAGGGTGGGAAGCCAGAGGGATGAAGTCTTAGTAAACTTGCATGGATACCGAAAATCCTAATATTACCCCAACTGTGACGGGGTCAGCGAAAGCTGTTCCCGCCGCATCAACCAAAACCAAACAGATGGTTGACGCCGTGGCCTCGGCTGCAGGTGTTAAACCATCCCCCAAGGACGTGACTTCAGCGCTGGCTAACGCTAGTACTGGTCCCGTCCTTACAATCGTCAGCCCGTTTGAAATCAAGCGGGCAGACGACTCCTCCTTCGCAGGCTGGCAAGTGGTAAGCCACCACAAGGGCAAGGGTAAGGGCAAGACCACCAATCCTGCCCAACACCCGCCCACTACACAACCGAGTGGCCCCGCTGCTACCAGCTCTGCGAAGAAAAAGAGGGCAAACAAAAACAAGAGACAGCGCCTGGCAATAAGGCGGAAGGCGGCACAAACCGCTGCCGCAGCCGGTGCTGCCTCTACAAAAACAGCGGAGCAGGCCGCTATCGCAGGTCCCAGTAATGTGACCAGCGCGCAGCCTGCGCTCAGCAGTAGGGGGTGTACGAAGACCGGAGGCAGTACGGGGAAGCCGCCTGCCGCCAAGCAGCGGGCTGGTCACCCTGGACGGCATCCAGCCCCAGCACCACCAGGAAACACGGCAGGTAAAACTGCCGGAAACAAGGAAAGAGGTGAGGCCAAACGTGCTCTCAACGAGACCAGCTCGCCTCGAGGGGAGCACAAGAAGCCCCGCCTCGACTCCTCCACGATAAAAGGTAAGTCCTATGCACAGGCCTCCAAGGCATCTCTGGGCGTTGCAGTAACATGCAAGCGCACAGGGAACTTGCCGAAGGAGTTCGTGGACCGGATACTCACGGAGATTCAAAGGAAGATCCTAAGTGACGCCTGGTCGACCAAAACCCCAAAACGCCCCGCCCCTGCGTTCACCGGGAAACCCATGTACGCGGACGGGGTCCTCAAACTCTGGTGCGCCGACGAGGCAACGCGTACCTGGCTGACGGAGGCGGTCTCTCTCCTGGTCCCACCACCGGGCTTCGAACTGGAGGTTAGGGGCCAGGAAGAGGCCCCGAAGAGAGTGCGGTGCGGCGTTGTCGTTCCGAACGAACAGGGAGTCTGGGACGACGTGTGCGACGTAGGTCGAGCTCTGGAGTTCCAGAACCCCTGGTTGGCGGTCGACAAATGGTCTCTGCTGCACTCGGAGAGACAGTCAGGTGGGTGGTTCCTGGTCGTGGGCGTCCCGGAGGAACAAGTCCCAGTCCTGGTGCAGAACGAGCGCCGCCTCGCGTTGGGGCTGGGCGCAGTCTACGTCCGGTTCCGGGACTCTACAGGCAAGTATGTCGACCATCCTCCGGGATGCGACAACTCCACACAGCAAGTCTCAAACACCCAGTCAGGATGCTCCGCGGAATCCGGCCCGTCAGAGCCGGCCGCGTCTGGCTCGGAGGCTGGCCCGTCAGCCGAGGGAAACTCGGAAGATGAGAGCCTGCTCCTGAGTCCGGTGCGGCGGGACGACGGGGTGGAGGCCGGCGACATCCTGGCTGGCCTAACGCAGCTGAGGGTCGGGGGGGAGGGGACATCACCCACAGATGAACCCTCTGCCTAGTGACGTCAGCTGCCTACAAATCAACCTCCATCATAGCCAAACGGCCACTGCGCAACTGCGCAAGTGGATGGAGGTCCAACATTCAGCCATCGTGCTCATCCAGGAACCTTGGATAAGGGGTGGCCTCATTAGAGGCCTCTCCAGTCTGGGAGGTAAGATTTACTCTTCTACTGACCACACACATCCAAGAACCTGCATACTTACAACTAAAAACATCAGAGCCCAAGCTTTAATGGAGTTCTGTTCCAGAGACATCACAGCAATACAAATCGAAATAATACAGCAGCCAAGGAGTATAGCGGTCGTTTTCGCATCGGTCTACATGCCCGAGGCCGAAGACCCGCCTCCGTTCGACCTCATGCGTCTGGTTAACCAGTGCGAGAGAACCAATACGGAGGTCGTAATAGGAACGGACTCCAATGCCCACCACCAAATGTGGGGCATGGACTGCAACAATAACAGAGGTATGTCATTGGTTGAATACTTATTCACCACTAATCTTACCCTATTAAACACAGGTACGGAGCCCACCTTCGTCACTAAACGTAGTCGGACAATTATCGACTTAACTCTCGCAACAGAAGGAGCGGCTGAACGCATCAAGGGATGGCACGTCTCGAAAGAGGCATCATGCTCAGACCACAGATGGATCAGCTTCTCCATAAAAGTCGATATACAGCCCACACAGCCCCGCAGGAAACCACACAACACTGACAAAGCAAAGTATGTCCTACTACTTAAAGAGAAACTTACCCTTACGGCCACGCCGCCGGTACTGGGTGACACTGTACAGATCGACGATCAGGTATGTATACTGACGCAGTCGATGCTTGACAGCTATTATGCAGCTTGCCCGGAAACCACTCCGCCTTCAACCCCGGGGAAACAACCCTGGTGGGGCGCTGAACTTGAGCGTAAGCGCAAGAAGGTAAGAAAGTCTCTAAATAGGGCAATGAACACAAGCGCGGACGCAGATTGGGACGCTTATAAAGCGGCCAAATCAGAATACAGGAAATGCATCAGATTCAGACGCACCATGGGATGGAGAAAATTCTGTGGGAGCATTGAATCTTGCCAACAAGCAAACCGGGTAAGGAAACTACTGGCCCAACAACCAACGGTTGCACCAGGTACTCTCCGTAAACCGGATAACACATACACCACATCGGAGGAGGAGACAAGACGCGTTCTACTCGAAACACACTTCCCAGGCTGCGTCCTCACCCCGGTAATTACGTGGCACGATACACCAACAGTGGCGACCGAACACGAATGGAGACACGCAAACAACGTGGTCACAGAAGAAAAACTCCGATGGGCCATCGATAGCTTCCACCCCTTCAAAGCAGCCGGACTGGATGGCATCTTCCCAGGGTTATTACAATGGGGAGGAGAACCTGTCCTTAAAAGACTCCTGGCAATTATGAGGGCTAGCCTGGCCCTAAGATACATACCGAAGAGGTGGAGGGAAGTTAAACTAATCTTCATACCAAAACCAGGCAAAACAGACTATACCCATGCAAAGTCCTTTAGACCAATAAGCCTCACCTCCTTCATGCTTAAAGCCTTGGAAAGGCTTTGCGAGAGGGAACTAAGAAGTGGGGCTCTTAAGCACCTACCCTTACATGCCAACCAACATGCATACAGCTCAGGGAAATCGACGGAATCGGCCTTACATCAGGTCGTGAACCAGATAGAAGCTGCTATACAACAAAAAAGCATCTGCCTGGGCACCTTCATCGACATAGAAGGAGCCTTCGACAAGACAAACTTTTCCAGCATAAGCAACGCCCTAGCCAGGCATGGTGTGGACCAGATGCTCATACAGTGGATCCAAAACATGCTCAGCAAAAGGGTAGTGTGCCTGCAAGGCGACACTCAGACAGCCTTGATAACTAAAGGGTGCCCGCAGGGAGGTGTACTCTCCCCGCTATTGTGGAACTTAGTCATCAATGAACTCATAGACAAACTCAACGCGAGATACTTCTTTACAATAGGTTATGCAGATGATCTAACCATACTCACCTCAGGTAAGGTAACCAGTACAGTGTACGACCTAACCCAACAAGCCCTACGCATAGTAGAGTGGTGGTGTAATGAGTACGAATTATCTGTAAACCCGACCAAGACCGAACTAGTTATGTTCACACACAAGCGCGCGCTGGGTACTTACCGATTGCCCAGGCTATTTGATACAGAGCTTAAGCTGTCTACCGAGGTCAAGTACCTGGGCGTCACTCTCGACAGCAAATTGACATGGAACAGCCACATGGAAAATAAGCTCAATAAAGCCAGCATCATCTTCTGGCAGTGCAAGAAGATGATAGGTAAACGATGGGGCCTATCCCCCAAAATTGTCTTATGGCTCTATAAGACAATAATACGTCCGATGGTAAGCTACGGCGCAGTAGTGTGGTGGCCTCGGACCAACCTAATAACGGCCGCCAACAAGCTTCAGAAGCTTCAAAGACTTGCATGCCTAGCGGCCACGGGCTGTATGAAAACAACGCCAACAGCGGCACTTGAAGTGTTGCTGGACCTGCCTCCATTGCACCTGTTCATACAACAGGAAGCAACGATGTCGGCAGTCCGGCTAAGAGCCCTGAAGCTCTGGAAAGACACCAACACACCGCACACTAACAACTTAAAAACACTCTTTAAAGAAGTTCCTATTACACAAGCCATTGGCGACCGTATACTGAAACAATTTATTTTCGACAAGAAATACAAAATCCAACTGTACGAGGACATACACGAAGGAGCAGTTAACCACAACGAGCTCACGATCTTCACAGATGGGTGTAAAACAGATACAGGTACGGGTTCAGGAGTATTCTCCGAGGACCTAAACATCAACATCGCAGCACCGCTGGGAGCCTACAACACGGTCTACCAGGCCGAATGTTTTGGCATAATCCTAGCTGCCACAGCAATCATGGCACGTGAGGTAAGGGAACGGTCCATTAGGATCCTCTCAGATAGTAAGGCTGTCCTCTCAGCCCTCAAAAGCCATACTGTCACCTCGGCGCTCACGCTTGAATGCCACCAGAAACTAACAGAGGTAGGTAAACTAAACAAATTAACACTGCAATGGATTAAGGGCCACAGTGGCTCAAGAGGGAATGACGCAGCCGACGTACTTGCCAGAAGAGGGGCCACTTTAGAGGTGGTGGGACCCGAGCCCATTATTCCCCTCCTTTCTGGTTTTTATCGCAACCTGGTAAGGAATAGGACCAGGACCCAACACAACCAGTCCTGGATTGGTATTGAAACATGTAGGCAGGCCAAGGAGGCTCTTCCCGCAGTAGACGGTAAGATAGCTAAACAAATCCTCCGGCTGTCCAAACAACAACTACGGACAGTCACGGCACCCTACACAGGACACGGATTCTTTAATAAACACCTATTTACTATAGGTATCACCGACAGCCCGCTGTGCAGGGCCTGTATGGCAGCAGACGAGACGGCAGCCCACCTGCTCCTCGACTGCCCTGAGGTTGCACAGTACAGGCAGCAGTACCTGAGCAGATACAGCACCCTGAGGGAGGCCGTGGGCCACATCAAGAGTCTGCTGGCCTTCCTCGAAGAGCTGGGGTGGCTCGAGTGACGACACCATTCCCACCCGCACGCAAAATACACGCCAAGACGTGGAGTTGCGGAAACAGCCCGTGCCATCAAGTATCAAGTAAGCTGTACCTAGTATTATGTATGTTGTGGCTATTTATGTATTTGCTAAGATCAAAGGTAGATGTTTTATTTAGTTATGGCGGACCTTCATGGCTTAAGTGACTTTATTGTATCTTTCAAAAGTCAGAAGTCAAAAATCATTTATTCATCTAGGTCACAAAGTGACGCTTATGAACGTCAAATTGTTATGTACATTACTTAATGCTTAATGCTTCTACATTAACATTTACTGCCCATTCGCAAAGCAATAGGTAGAACCACGAGAAAGAACGGGCAATAAAACTCGTGGCCACTCTTTTTAATCGCCAGTGTTATGTTACATATTTTGTTTTTGTAAGGAGCTGCAACTGTTTCACATTGTGATTAATTACTTGTAAATAGTAATTAGGAACATACATGATACTTAAATAATTAATGCAGTTACCAATTTAACTGCTGTAGTAGCCTTCCAGTGTGAATATTGTGTAACAGGAGCATCCACTTACGTCTTATAATGTAGGCAACTCGCGACCATGTTCATAACTATATGGTGGAAATATATGTTACAGAAGTGACTGTATATGAATACACAAAATTACTAAAACATTAGTTTACAGCCCATAATCACGAGTTATCTTCATCTTACAGTGCAGTAAAACTTTAATAAAATTAGTGGAACAACAATGCAAATGTAAATGTAGTACCTAAGTTGAATGACCTAATAATACATGAACAGTAATTTAAAAGAACTAGAAATATTATATAAAGATTAACTGAAAAATGCAAAGTATCTATAAAATTCTAATTAGGTATAAAGATCATGAGTTGTCTAGCGTAAGTGACCAGCTATCCTTATCACTGAAATAATCATTAATAGTATAATAACCTTTCTTAATAAGGCAGTCTTTTATTTTAGTTTTAAATGTACTAAATGGTTATTCTAAAAGACTAATTGGTATTTTATTGTATATACGAATACCTAGCCCTACAAAAGAATTATTAACTTTATGTAAACGATGATAAGGGGCATATAACCTATGCCTGTTTCGAGTATTTATGTTATGTATATCGCTTTTTGTGGTAAATAAACCTATATTTTGCCTAATGTACAAAATATTAGCAAATAAAAATTGCGAGGCTACTGTAAGAATTCCTATAGACTTAAAGCGTTCCCTAAGAGTATCTTTTGCACCTAACATGTATATTGCTCTTACTGCTCGTTTTTGTAGAACGAAGATATTCTGAATATCCGCAGCTTTGCCCCATAACAAAATGCCGTAGGACATAACACTGTGAAAATAGCTTAAATAAACTAAACGAGCCGTGTCGATGTCAGTAAGTTGCCTAACTTTTCTGACGGCATACGCAGCAGAGCTTAGCTTTCCTGCAAGACATGCTATATGTGCACCCCATTGTAACTTATTATCTAGTGTAATACCTAGGAACACTGTAGAGTCTACTGTGTCAAGTTCCTCCCTATCTAGCATAAAATTAGGTAAAGCAAATTTAACGCATTTAGTTTTCCTAGAATTAAGTACTAGGTTATTTGCTGTAAACCATTGTGTAACTTGTAATAGTGCATTATTTACATCATCAAATTGATTTCTATTCCTACCTGCTTTAAAAATAAGTGACGTATCATCTGCAAAAAGTACAACATTACAGATGATTTTAAATAAAAAGGTAAGTCATTAATATATACAAGAAATAGAATAGGACCTAAAATTGAGCCTTGTGGAACGCCTAGCTGTTTAGGTAATTTAGAGGATGTAGTCTCATTTACATCGACACACTGAAATCTCTGCCGCAGGTACGAATCGACAACACTAAGTGCGGTTTTCTCTACGCCATAGTGGCGGAGCTTACGCAGTAGCGTGTCATGCTGAACGCAGTCAAATGCTTTAGATAGGTCACAGAATACTCCAATAGCATTCTTTGATGACTCCCAAGCACTATAAACGTGTTTTATGAGAGCAACACCCGCATCAGTAGTGGATCTACCTTTAGTAAATCCGTATTGATCCTTGTCAAGCAGACTATTTAAATTAAAGTGGTTTAGTAGCTGCTTTAAAAGAATCTTTTCAAATATTTTACTAAATGCCGGCAAGATAGATATGGGCCTAAAATTATTAATTTCATTTTTACTGCCAGATTTGAATAAGGGTATAATTTTACTTAATTTCATCAAATCCGGAAATACGCCTAGGTCAAAGCATTGATTAAAAATTATAGATAGGTAAGGCGCAACAGTCTCAACTATAGTACCTAAAATTTTAATTGAAATGCCCCAAAAGTCACCGCTATTTTTAATATTAATTGAATTACATGCGATCAATATATCTCGCGGGGTAACGTGCTCGAATCTAAACACGCTCTTGCATTCAGGTACACTGCTAAGCAAAAAATTTCCAGCGTCTAAAGATGATGATTGTAAACAGCTAGTAGTTGTTAAAGGTATGCTCGCAAAGAAATTATTGAACATATGTGCTACTTGAGTTTTATTGGTGACTAATAAATTGTTTTGTTTAAGTTAAAATTGGTTTTCCCGTGGTCGTGCTCTTCCTGTTTCATTATTTATAATTTTCCAAGTTTCTTTAATTATATTTGTTGAATGCTTAATTTTACTACTAATAAATTTAGATTTTGCCATAATACAAACTTGTTTAAAAATTTTTGAGTACTATTTTACATAATCTCGAAAAAGTGTGTCAAATCTATGTTGTTTCATACCATATAATTCAAACAACTTGGCTCTACTTTTGTATATACCTATAGTGGCCCACTGGTTAAAAGATCCCATAGTACCCTTTAGTGTGACTGTTTTACTCTTGAAGATATTTTGAAACTCATTATTTACTAGTCCAAAAAGTGAGTTATAAATTGTATTTCGATTTTGTGAGTTCAATATTGAGGTATTGAGTTTAGCAATAATATTTGTTTTAAAACGTATTAGACGATTGGTAGTCTGAGGCCTACATTCTACTGTACGTGATTTATCATATGTTGAACAGGGAAAACTAGCTATCTGTCCTCGGTGATCAGAAGGGAGAGAACTAATTACTACTGGGTTTGTGGCAGCACAAGAACTAAATATGTTATCTAAACAAGTAGAAGATGTTGCAGATACTCTAGTAGGTTCACAGAATAGGTTACTTATATTAAATGACTTGAAAAGATTCAGAAATCTAATACACTGTGAAGAGTTCTCTAAAATATTAATATTAAAATCGCCACATACTATAATATTCTTATTACTACATTTAATTTTATTTATAGCATCTTCCATAACAGTCTCAAATAGATTATAGTCACCAGAAGGAGGTCGATATACACAAATTACTATATATAGGTCTAATTCCACACAGGACAACTCAATAGTGCGCTCAATAGATAAATTAACAATATCTTTACGTTCCTTACATTTTAATAAATTTGAAGTTATTATGAGAGAACCGCCTCTAATAGCCTGCATTCTTATATACGAACTCTGCACTGTATAATATTGATTTATAACAATAAGCTCATGGTTCTTTAACCAATGTTCAGTTAAGCACAAAACCTTAACATCATATTTTTCTAGAAATAAACTTAACTCTAATTCTTTGCCAGATAGGCCCTGCATGTTTTGGTGTACTATATTCAAATACTGCAGCCTAACTGTTGTCCTATCTTGGAGTTTAAATCACAAGACGTGTCAATAAAAACGTTGTTAGTACAAGTACTAACCCTATCAAATAAATTGTCAACACAAGGCTCTCTGCCTTGTTGTAAATTGTATGCTAATAGTTTAGCAATCTGTCGCTTAATATAAAATGGCAGATACATTGTATCTCTTGTTAAAGTAAATTTACTAATAAATTTATTAGCGTCAAAAAACAATATTGCGTCACTATGACGACAAGTTATATTATATAATAACATATTTAATGTGTGTATGTGCATGTTTTGTGTATGTGTTAAGTCATTTGAGTAAGGCAAAGCACATAAAATAAATTTACAACTAAACTTGGAATTAAGGTCTAATAACATTTCAACACATTCTATAATATGCTGTCTTTTTACCGTTAAACTGTTACCAAACAACAATATGGCCGTACTTCTCTCATCTAAGGGGTGCAACTTAATCTGATTAACTAAACTACTGTAACTATCCCCTGGCCTACAGTAATTTATAACACTCTGGTTTGTATTCTCACTGAGAAGACTACCAAAATTATGACCTAGCCTATCAGAAAAAATGTAGGTTTTGTTAGTTGATGTTGAAAACCTAGATTTAATCCTATTTGATTGTGAAGAGGATTGGTTTTGTGAATTATCAGAAAAGTTCTCAGGTAGTATGGTACTCAATGGCTCTGCTGGGGTTGGAGTGTGAATGTGAGCACAAGGACATGAGAGCTTATTGGTAAGAGACTCATATATTTCTGCATTACATCTCACCAAGTCTACTAGCTCACCTGCCTCTACTATACGCTTGCTCAGCTCTTGTTGAGAAGCTTGATATTTGTTAAATATTTCATTTAAGGTGCTCTCCCTAAGTACTAGATCTTCCCTCAAGCGATGAGTGTCAGTATCATACACTACCCTACTATGTTCTAAACTTCTAGAGTACTTAGACAGTTGATCAAGTAAATAAATGCGCTCCTGTCTGAGATTTAAATTAACTCTATGCACTTTATATTTCTTCATAGATTTATGACATTTTTTAATTAGTTTATTAAATTTAATATAGCGTTTAAGTTTTTTGTGACTTGAAAAGCTGGGTGTCATAATAATGGTATCGTCCCTGGTCAGGTCTATTGTCACAACAGGCTCCCTAATACACACATGATCAGGCTCACTACTAACCAACTCATGATATAGACTGCAGGTATTCGCTATCTGTTCACTGCGTTTAAGAGTTTCTAAGTTAGAGATGGTGTTATGAGCTTCACTCAATTCTCGTTCTAGTTCAGCAACACGCCTCAGAGCTTCTTCATGGGTGTCCATACACTGTTGAAAGTTGGACACTGTCAATCGAAGTTGTTCATGTTGCTCAAGTATTTCGAGATGGTGTGTGTGCATTTCAGCCAACTGTGCCTTGAGTTCAGTATTTTTGTTTACTATTTTCTGTACTTCTTCTTCGCTGTCCTCCCTTTCCTGTAGCAGCTGGTTACACAGGATTTTAGAGCATTCCAATTCCTTAAGTGTGGTCTGTAGTTTGTCCTCCAGAACTGCCATCCTGCAGGTCATCATTCCACAGACCTACCCCGTAGGCACCTGAAATATAAGGAAGAGTGAGTGAAGTGAGCTGAGGGCAACTATGAAATAGGTGGATAGAAGGTTGAGAAGGAAATATTGTAGGTAGATCATAAAAAAGAAAAGAGACTAAAATTGAATAAATTTAGGAACAGCTTATTTTAAATAGGTACTAAGTATTGGGGTATTTGATATTCTATTCATAGAAAAGTAATAAACATAATAAGTTTGATATATTTATAAAACAATAATATGCAATTAAGAAGATGATTATCACTTATTGGTAATTTATTGCAATTCACTATAAAAATACAATGAATCTATGAAATATCAATAAAATTGGAATGTAGGTACTTATATAAATCGGTCTGTGTAACACTACTGTACTATTAATATATTTTATAATAAATAATTATGTATTGTGTGTAGTGTGTCATGTAGTATATGGTGTCTGAGGCAAATGTTTTTCGTCATCGATTTTGCTTCCACAATTTGTCAAGCAAAAGGAGACAAACGGTGCCGCTGTTTATTGTAATCGACGTCGCTCACATATAATGAGCAGTGTTTATGTGATGTATAGTGTATTTTCGTAGTAGTTTAAACAATAAAACAGTACAGGATTATGTAAAGAATAATGAAAACAATACTCCCCGGGTTTCCAGATGATTTTAAATCTCGTCTCCGTTATCCGTTACTTTGACAGATAGTCCGCCACAAATTTTCTAGCGAGATTTTGTCAGTAGTCCTTTTATTTATAGATACACCAACAATTATTGGTCAGGTTTATGCGTATATACTTCACTTTCCACATGGAATTATTACTTTAAATAACATTAAAGTATTTTTATTACTTAAAATTATATACACGTATTGAAATGACAACTGCTCGCTAGTGTTGCCCTGCTAGTGTCATTATTTCTTGTATCGCGATTATCGGCGATAACGCCATCTTTCGTGTCCAATAGCAAATCTAAGCTGGTATCTATACTAATATTATAAAGCTGAAGAGTTTGTTTGTTTGTTTGCTTGAACGCGCAAATCTCAGGAACTACTAGATCGATTAAAAAAATATTTCAGTTTCAGATAGCCTATTTATCGAGAAAGGCTATATACAATCACGCTATGAGCCGCGGGAGCAAAGCAGTTAGTTGCTCAAATAACACGGGTGTATCGGCGCCGTCATCTATACAATCAGTCTAGCCTTCTAATAGAAAGTGTTTACTTAGCCGTACCCTCAAGCGCCCATACTTTTGGCCCATTTTAGTCACTCAAAACTTAATAAAATAATTTAAAAATAATTCCATGTATCATAAAGTACAAAATTGTCGTGCATAACAAAATCATCAACTTTTGCAACATATTTATTTACATATGTAAAACTGCATGGGTGGCGTTGTTAATGTCACCATGCTAGCTAACACTATATCGTGTACTGTCAGTTCCATTCCCAGACGAGACAACACTTTGAGTGATTTACAAATTGATACTTCGAGTTTGGATGATCTTTGTGTACGTTGGTTAAATGTTTGTTGCCCTATAACATACGATTTATTCCTAGCACGAGAAATGACTATGCCTAAAATAATAAAATTTTCTTATTCTACCACACTACAAAGCCACAGTAATTTTCTACCAGTCAACTCTTAAATGCCTTAAATCTAATCCTACCAGTCTTTGTGTACCTAAGTAATTTTCGACCAGACAAACCTTGCCAGACAATACAACATCAACTCACTCTCCACTAATTATAATAACTCTGCCCACCTTCAAACGGCAAAGCGTGATATGTGTGATAATAGAATGAGATATAATATGATGTTATCCGGTAAGGGTCCGGTACGGTCGTAAGATTACCCGGGCGCCCAAGAGACGGAGGATGAAGTAGGCCTTCACACAACCACATGCTTCTGAGCCTTTTATAGACCACGAGACGACAACGAGACGACTTTTTTTAAATCGTTTTCTTATTGAAGTCAATTTACCATGTGGGTCGATTCGTACGTTAAAGGTCATAGGGCATATCTGACCCGCTTTACGAACAGTGGCGGACATTAACCAAAATATTTTTAAACAAAGGGGAATAATATGACCTTTCATTGCATATAATTGTTTGATTAAAAATCGTCGGAGAAAGATATACAGGATCCCTTAAAAAAGGAAACAAACGGTATCAAAGGTTTTTATTTCATCTTATAAAGGCATAAAAATAATATCGAAACCGTACAGCGTGGTGCACGGATGAGCTAATATTTAGAGATATGTTATACGATGTCACTTTCTCACATTGAACAGGTTTGTTTTCGCACATTAAATAGCTGCGCCCATATCACTAGCATTGTTTATTATCTGTGTTGGGCCATACACTAGGAAGCAACAGACACACCGCTGCATTTTTAAATGATCTTATAATTGCTTTGGAATTTATTAAGTAAACAATATTTTAATGAATTAGCATTTTATTTTTCTTACCAATATCAATTAATTAGCGGACTCTCGCGACTTTATTGGCCTCATTCAGTGATCCCGCGGGAATATCGGGATAAAAAGTAGCCTATAACCTTTCTCATTTATGTGGCTATCACACACAAAAAGAAGTTTTCAAATCGGATCAGTAGTTTCAGAGATAAAGAGTATGGACATATACATAGATAACACTCGAATTTTTTAAGATTCCCGTGGCTCACATTAATGCGACTAATGTCATAGTAAATGAGAGCCATAGATGAATACACTCCGCTATATTTCGTTTGTGTCCGCCATGGGTATGGTTTCCATACTAAGGTGCCCAATGACCTTTATTTCGATACATCGGACAATAATACTTTATTCGAATAGTTCCGATATTTGCAAGGGTTAACATATCAATAGGTATCAATTTTATAGATCAAGATTTTTGTATGTATAAATGATATGAATGGATCACACAAAGTGTCTTGTGTGGGGATCGAACCTACGACACTTGGCGTAGTGTTAGGGAATGCAATCTCGGTCTCGAGATCTCGGCTTTTTTTAGCGAGATTAATCTCGGTCAAAAAAAGGGCGAGATCTTGCGAGATTTACGAGATTGCACTCGAGCATAAAAACTTCTTATTCGAAGCGCGAACTGACACGGACGGATAGCAATCTGTCGGTATCGGCATTAATAAAAAATGAAATGAATTTATACGAGTCCGGGGGTCAAAAGGCAAACTTTTGCAGTTTGTGGATGTCTGCCTGAGAATTGCGGTTTCAATTAGCGTTGAATCCGAAATGGCCTTCTCAGCTGCTGGTTATCTGGCCAACAGAAAAACAGAGCCGTTTAACAGATTATTCTTTGGACATTTTGTGCTTCTGAAGGAGCTACTTTGAAAATAATTCGTAATAATGGCTTGTGATTTGAACTGCACCAATCTTTCCTTTGATTGGTATATTTTGTTAATTAGAATCTGTAGTTTCTAATAGTCTGCTTTATTGGTACATTTTTTAATTAATCTTTAATATCTAACAGGTTCATTGAGTAGATATAGTTTTATTTACCTAATTGATAATAATACCTCAGTTTAGTAAAATAGATGACAAGTAAGTGTTTTTTTTTTGACCTCTCGTTGTTTTGTTTATTATAAAATAAATGTTTTATTACTAAAAGATTTTTCTTTTATATTAGAAGCGAATACTGGTTGTTTCTTTCATTTCTTAATAGACAGATCCGTCCGTAAGAGTTTACTTCATAATAGTTTATAAAAAAAATTGAAAGTGCGTGTCGGACTCGCGCACGAAGGATACAGATACCATCATCTATAAAAGAAAGTCACGTTTGTTGTAAGTATACTTAAATATTTTATAAGTTTCTACCTATTTATTAAGATCGGATAACAAATTTCTTCAAATGTTCATTGTATGAGAGACCCCTTTATTATTAACTTTTTTTTAATTTAATGAATTATTCATGATATTTTTGATAATTTAATTATTTTGAAAGGTAATATATATATTCTGTGAAAAATGTAAGCGTCTAACTGTTACCGTTGGTAATTTTGGGCAAAAAATACTAAAAAAACACGTTTATTGCATGGGACCCCCTCCCCCTTAATACATTATTTTTTTTTTATTTTTAGTATTTGTTGTTATAGCGGCAACCGAAATACATAATTTGTGAAAATTTCAGCTTTCTAGCTATCACAGTTCATGAGATACAGCCTGGTGACAGACGGACAGAGAGACAGCGGAGGCTTAGTAATAGGGTCCCGTTTTTTACCCTTTAGGTACGGAACCCTAAAAATTATAGACAGATAATAGGTACGTCAAACAATGTTTGAAGCATTAAAGTCTATTGAAAAATTCGTAAAAAAAAAAGTTTATCTTATAATACTTAAAATGGTTATTATTTTTGTCCTAATTTATTCAAATATTGCGATTATTTACAAAAAAACATACAAAACTGCCAATCTCTTGGCTCTCGATTGGCTTCATAAACTCGCGAGATCTCGCTTGAGCCCAAATCTCGCGAGATTTGCATTCCCTACGCAGTGTCAAGCGGCGAGGCGGCCGCTTAAACCACTACGCCAACCGTGCAGCCAAATTCCTAATATAAATACCACTAAATATTTACCTACAGGTACAGGCAATCTTTATTACGTCACTGTTTTCTCTCTTATAGCTACTAATTTTGCCTTTCACTAAACCTCTCCAGTTCTTATTCCGTCTTTGTATTCGTAAGTCAGATTTCCTAACAATCAGCTTAAGCAGTATAAAGAGGCTCAAACGCATATACTCTGGCACAATGATAATGACAACGTCACGGTAATACGGTTTTATGTAACGTTTAGTACAACTAATGGCAATAATGTGTGTCCTACAACTGTCTTAAGTTAACAGACACATGTGCCGGAAAAGTAGGAAAAGTGAAGTTTATAAAAATTACTTATTGTGTGGAATTGACAATGATTGAAATAGTCTCTGAGTCAAAAGAAGTGCTTAGTTTTAGCTACAGGTTTTGTGAGCTCTTTATGTCAAATGTTTCTCCTTGTTTTGTTCTTCATGTGAATAATATTAATTGCATAGAATAATTGCATATCCTTTCCCTCTATCTTCCCAGTTATATATGGTGGTGGGGTCAGCTTTCTTTATTTTTCATCTTATCTGCGTCCTCATCATCAGTTATATTGCATTACCTCTTATCCCTTAGCACTACATCCCTCCACCTTGTCTTGGGTCGTCCTCTAGGCCTCCAACCAGGATCAGAGCTGGAGGTCGGGATCTCTAATGAACTCACAAATAAAGAAGTCATGCGCAAAGATGTTGTATAAGCATTATCACGTCATTACCAGATACTCACTTTGGAACATAAACCCGGATCGCAGCTACCCCTAATTTTATTTAATTTATTTATTAAAATTCGTAAACATAAATATTTTTTTATTTGTAGCCTATCAAATTTATTCTATGCTGCCTGAACTTAAGCAGTCATGGAGTCCCATAGTAAAGGTTAAAACCGATATCATATCTATAATTATGCCATGACGGCCCTCCACAGAACAGCTTTTTCACGCCCTATTTATTTAAGGCACTTTGTAGCAGCTAATATGTAACTATAGCTAAGTGACTACACTCACCTTTGCGCTATTTATAAACAATTCCTAAGTATAAAAAACATTATAAAATCAGACTCCTATCAAAAACAGTGAACAAACGACTAACATTGTACAAAAGTTGACTTTTCACCGTGTCTCGATTAAACGTTTACCCAGCTTTCCCCTGAACGTGGGTAGTTAACCTACTTCTAAAAAGATGGGTAATGCGATACTAATGGTCCTTTTAAAAGAACACAAATAAGATAAACGACTTCTCGATCTTTTGCGACTCTTCGATCCTTCGAGGCGCGCCATTCGAACATATAAATATTGATTACCGGACAATCAAATCGGTGACACCTAATAAAGGGCCGAATACCGCAAATCACATTAGAATCACGCCAATTTTTGTAAAGGTAGGGCGCGAAAAGGCCGCAATACTTTTAATTGAACACTGCCACTACTTCATCTATTCATATTATTAAAGTTAGTCCCCTTTTCAAAGTACCGTAGTAAACTACAAAAAGCGCATATAGTGTACTGCGAATAAGTTTTACTATTGTACACGTTGGGGGTTCATAGGGAACTGTAATTACAAAAGATCCAAAATTAATTCCCTTGTCACAGGTATCAAACTCTTTTAATACTACCGCATTCACCATTCAACCGCAAACCGTATTCTATTATGCCTTATAGAGTATCTAATAATAGAATTTAAAATTCAACTGCTTTAAAATCACTCCGTGACCATGAATGTGTTAACCGTCGGCATTGTCGGGCAAAATATGAATCTTCAACTTTTGAAGGTAAAATTGTAATGTTAATAACTTCCTGAAACCCTAAAATTTTATCACGGAAATCGTCTAGTACCGATAAACAATCTTAGACAGAACGACCCAGGTAAAGTTGACTAAGGATACTTTTGTTTATATCATTGGGGATTACGTGCTAGTTTCACTGCGAGGGTCTTTTTATGTGTTCGGGGGTTTATCGAGAGCTGTGGCGCCCTCTGCCGATCTAAGATAGTATTAAATTTCCTTGACGTTGTCGTAAAATTGAGCGCATTCGGATGATTTTTCTTCGGGTAAGGATATTATGAGGCGGTGTGGTAAGATATCGCGTCAATGCATTTGAAATTCTTTGCATAGTAAAATATGATTGGTGAATTTATTAGAAATAATTTATGCTGCGCTATGCTATAAGTATTTTGACTGTTAAGATATGCTTAACAGTCAAAATACTACTACCATATGGATTGAAATTAAAATTATTCTCTTTAATTTTATGTAGTTTTTTTTTTAATTGCTAGCAATGTAAATAGACCGAAAAGAAACATAAAAGTCGATGCCTAAGTATGAGCCTAGTACTGTTCACAATTGTTAGTTTTGAAAATACTATTTCCGCTCTAAGAATAAATCCAGTGTCCACACAAAGAAAACAAAAACAAGCATTCGAGAATCGTTAAATATTTGCACCTGTATAGGGATCGTACCCAAGACACTCAGCAGGACGACCTCTCTAATCCCTACTCAATATTTTACGAATATAATTATTATACGATTGTTTAAGCAACACTTAACAACAATATTGCTCTACCAAGAACACGAAAAATTCAGTTAATCAACCACTACAACACCACACGTAAACTCAAACACACCGACATAAGCCTAGTAATTATCCAGTAAAGTACATAATCACACAAACAACCGGCACATTGTCCGAATCACCTATCTACGTCACTTGTACAACGATTTATTCCCCAAAGCGAGAGAGCGAGTAACAACCGATTAATGTTTTTTATCGCCCACCACTAATTCCTGAACGAAAATCGTCTGGCCATCAATCAAATTCTGAAACTCTGCAAATTGAGTTTTAAGGTATTTATGATTTTAAATTGATTAATTACCTTCTAGTGCCTGGATTTATTAAATTGCATGTAGCCTTCTGATTTTACTTTCAATATAAATCCTGTGTTAAGAACAACGTGAAAACGAAATTATATTTTCATATATAAAACTAAACTTCACTCATACGCGTAATACTATTTTACCCCCTTAGGTTGGAATTTCCTAAAATCCTCTCTCAGCGCTCCCCTACACTTTCCAATATACATGTCATTCCAGCTGCTTGTGCCTAGTTGTTTTAGCTATGCGTTGTTGTCAGTGAGTAAGTAAGAGTATAGGATAGGAGCAGCTGGTCCTATGCTAGCTATGGTCTGCGCAACGGAAAGCAGCTGACTGTATTACCTAAACGCAGGGCGCGCTAATCAATCAGGCTTCATTCATTGCGCATTGCCAAGTCTAGAGAAAGAGGGAAACGAGAGAGACTGACTCTTTTTTGGGCCTCTTTAGCCAAAACTGGCCCTCATTCTTTCT
This sequence comes from Euclidia mi, assembly GCA_944739405.2. Classification (NCBI taxonomy): domain Eukaryota; kingdom Metazoa; phylum Arthropoda; class Insecta; order Lepidoptera; family Erebidae; genus Euclidia; species Euclidia mi. The sequence continues at coordinate 10,615,050 of OX123207.2, read as the reverse complement.
GTTTTAAAGCAAAAAAGAAAACTAATACCTCTAGCACCCTTACTTTCAAAGATCATTGCCATTTGTGCCGTAGTCGTCTCTGTACCTATATTATTGTCTACTCCAATCAGTACTTATAAAATAAACATTGTTACTAACACAAAATATAAACTCTATACAAAACTACTCGCAGTTGCGAAATAGCTTGATAACTACATTATTTATCACCAGAATTACTCAAATTGCCTCTATAAGTCCACCGGCCAAAATTCACGATCCAGTACTTTCATAAAAATTGGGTAGGTACCTTCGAATAAAAGTTCTCGTGACTACCCTCAACTTAATAATTCATAGTCGACCCGAGGCCACATTAGTACCAACTAGCGACGGCCAGTGTACACACATACATAGAAAATAAAATATACATTTACACGTAAGGATCAAATAGACTATGAAAGAGAATACTTGTGTGTGAAATGTAAAGTGTATTTGTATATGTTTAATTTAAGGCATAAAACATATTACATGTGAGTTAATTGGACTCAAATTTCACTTTCGTGTCTCTAGTGGTAAGCTTGTGGTTGTTTGCAGACCAAATCGGAAGCTCAGTTGTGATAATTGTTTTCTTTTTTAAGGAACTCTCTCTACTAATACAAAGCTTTATCTGCACAGACCTACAACAATTCAAATAAGGGACGCAATGTATAGCTAGACTCTAAGGAATATGTACTAAATCATATAAAACTTTGATACCCTGTATAGAAATCGAAATCACGGCACAGAACGCTTTGGAACTGTGAATGCAAATACTTAAACCAGTGTGCCTTGTAAACAATGACAACCCCACCCCGTCAAGCGATCCATCAGATAAGCGGTATATTAAAACTTCTGTCATATCCCAAAACAGACAAACAACTGAACTGGCCGTTCCTTTTTAAATCCGCAAATCCGCAAATCTTTTTTTGGAGCCACTTAGAAAATCCCCTTAGAGGCGGCGTTTTTAAATCCCTTAAATATAATCAAGATCAAGTAGGATAATGAAAAAGCAACAAAAACAAACAATTCAAAAGTCTTACAGACGGCAGGTGAGGCATTCGGCCTCGTCCTTGGTGAACGACGAAAGACGAAAGCCGAATGCCGAAATCTAGCGACAAGTGCCAAAGAAGCTCTCAACTATTTCATCCTCTCATCAAAAGTTTCTGCAATAATTGTAGGTTGAATAATTTAAATAAATTGAAGAAGTGTTTTAAAAACAAAATGACTCTCGAAATGTTTTCTGTTGTGTACTTGGAGACAATTGTGAAATTTACTGCGAACGTTGAGAGAGATCGAGAGGTGGAAAAATAATGAGTTGATACATAATAGAGGGCCGAATACCGCAAATCACATTAGAATCACGCCTATTTTTGTGAAGGTAGAGCTCGAAAAGCCCGCATTACTTTTAATTGATCACTGCCACTACTTCATCTATTCATAATATTTTCTTGGGTGTACGCGAATGTTACACATTGAAATTAAACTGTAGTTTAATTTCAATCATCTATTCATATTATAAAAGTTAGTTCCTATTCAATGTACCGTAGTAAACTACAAAAAATGCCTATGGTTTATCGCGAATAAGTTTTACTATTTTTATACGTAGGGGGTTTATAGGGAACTGTAATTACAAAAGATCCAAGATAAACTCCCTTGTCACAAGTATCAAACTCACACCATTCAACCGCAAACCGTATTCCATTATGAATTATAGAGTATCTAATAATAGAATTTAAAATTCAACTGCTTTAAAAATCACTACGTGACCTTGAATGTGTTATCCGTTGGCATACAATTTACAACAAGGCAGAGAGCCTTGTGTTGACAATTTATTTGATAGGGTTAGTACTTGTACTAACAACGTTTTTATTGATACGTCTTGTGATTTAAACTCCAAGATAGGACAACAGTTAGGCTGCAGTATTTGAATATAGTACACCAAAACATGCAGGGCCTATCTGGCAAAGAATTAGAGTTAAGTTTATTTCTAGAAAAATATGATGTTAAGGTTTTGTGCTTAACTGAACATTGGTTAAAGAACCATGAGCTTATTGTTATAAATCAATATTATACAGTGCAGAGTTCGTATATAAGAATGCAGGCTATTAGAGGCGGTTCTCTCATAATAACTTCAAATTTATTAAAATGTAAGGAACGTAAAGATATTGTTAATTTATCTATTGAGCGCACTATTGAGTTGTCCTGTGTGGAATTAGACCTATATATAGTAATTTGTGTATATCGACCTCCTTCTGGTGACTATAATCTATTTGAGACTGTTATGGAAGATGCTATAAATAAAATTAAATGTAGTAATAAGAATATTATAGTATGTGGCGATTTTAATATTAATATTTTAGAGAACTCTTCACAGTGTATTAGATTTCTGAATCTTTTCAAGTCATTTAATACAAGTAACCTATTCTGTGAACCTACTAGAGTATCTGCAACATCTTCTACTTGTTTAGATAACATATTTAGTTCTTGTGCTGCCACAAACCCAGTAGTAATTAGTTCTCTCCCTTCTGATCACCGTGGACAGATAGCTAGTTTTCTCTGTTCAACATATGATAAATCACGTACAGTAGAATGTAGGCCTCAGACTACCAATCGTCTAATACGTTTCAAAACCAATATTATTGCTAAACTCAATACCTCAATATTGAACTCACAAAATCCAAATACAATTTATAACTCACTTTTTTGACTAGTAAATAATGAGTTTCAAAATACCTTCAAGAGTAAAACAGTCACACTAAAGGGTACTATGGGATCTTTTAACCAGTGGGCCACTATAGGTATATACAAAAGTAGAGCCAAGTTGTTTGAACTATATGGTATGAAACAACATAGATTTGACACACCTTTTCGAGATTATGTAAAAAAGTACTCAAAAATTTTTAAACAAGTTTGTATTATGGCAAAATCTAAATTTATTAGTAGTAAAATTAAGCGTTCAACATATAGAATTAAAGAAACTTGGAAAATTATAAATAATGAAACAGGAAGAGCACGACCACAGGAAAACCAATTTGAACTTAAACAAAACAATTTATTAGTCACCAATAAAACTCAAGTAGCACATATGTTCAATAGTTTCTTTGTGAGCATACCTTTAACAACTACTAGCTGTTTACAATCATCATCTTTAGACGCTGGAAATTTTTTGCTTAGCAGTGTACCTGAATGCAATTTAAATTAGATTCGAGCACGTTACCCCGCGAGATATATTGATCGCATATAATTCAATTAATATTAAAAATACCGGTGACTTTTGGGGCATTTCAATTAAAATTTTAGGTACTATAGTTGAGACTGTTGCGCCTTACCTATCTATAATTTTTAATCAATGCTTTGACCTAGGCGTATTTCCGGATTTGATGAAATCAAGTAAAATTATACCCTTATTCAAATCTGGCAGTAAAAATGAAATTAATAATTTTAGGCCCATATCTATCTTGCCGGCATTTAGTAAAATATTTGAAAAGATTCTTTTAAAGCAGCTACTAAACCACTTTAATTTAAATAGTCTGCTTCACAAGGATCAATACGGATTTACTAAAGGTAGATCCACTACTGATGCGGGTGTTGCTCTCATAAAACACGTTTATAGTGCTTGGGAGTCATCAAAGAATGCTATTGGAGTGTTCTGTGACCTATCTAAAGCATTTGACTGCGTTCAGCACGACACGCTACTGCGTAAGCTCCGCCACTATGGCGTAGAGAAAACCGCACTTAGTGTTGTCGATTCGTACCTGCGGCAGAGATTTCAGTGTATCGATGTAAATGGGACTACATCCTCTAAATTACCTATACAGCTAGGCATTCCACAAGGCTTCATTTCAGGTCCTTTTCTATTTCTTGTTTATATGAATGACTTACCTTTTTATTTAAAAAACATCTGTGATGTTGTACTTTTTGCAGATGATACGTCACTTATTTTTAAAGTAGATAGGAATAGAAATCAAATTGATGATGTAAATAATGCACTATTACAAGTTACACAATGGTTTACAGCAAATAACCTAGTACTTAATTCTAGGAAAACTAAATGCGTTAAATTTGCTTTACCTAATGTAACACAACTGGGACCTAATATTATGCTAGATAGGGAGGAACTTGACACAGTAGACTCTACAGTATTCCTAGGTACTACACTAGATAATAAGTTACAATGGGGTGCACATATAGCATGTCTTGCAGGAAAGCTAAGCTCTGCTGCGTATGCCGTCAGAAAAGTTAGGCAACTTACTGACATCGACACGGCTCGTTTAGTTTATTTTAGCTATTTTCACAGTGTTATGTCCTACGGCATTTTGTTATGGGGCAAAGCTGCGGATATTCAGAATATCTTCGTTCTACAAAAACGAGCGGTAAGAGCAATATACATGTTAGGTGCAAAAGATACTCTTAGGGAACGCTTTAAGTCTATAGGAATTCTTACAGTAGCCTCGCAATTTTTATTTGCTAATATTTTGTACATTAGGCAAAATATAGGTTTATTTACCACAAAAAGCGATATACATAACATAAATACTCGAAACAGGCATAGGTTATATGCCCCTTATCATCGTTTACATAAAGTTAATAATTCTTTTGTAGGGCTAGGTATTCGTATATACAATAAAATACCAATTAGTCTTTTAGAATAACCATTTAGTACATTTAAAACTAAAATAAAAGACTGCCTTATTAAGAAAGGTTATTATACTATTAATGATTATTTCAGTGATAAGGATAGCTGGTCACTTACGCTAGACAACTCATGATCTTTATACCTAATTAGAATTTTATAGATACTTTGCATTTTTCAGTTAATCTTTATATAATATTTCTAGTTCTTTTAAATTACTGTTCATGTATTATTAGGTCATTCAACTTAGGTACTACATTTACATTTGCATTGTTGTTCCACTAATTTTATTAAAGTTTTACTGCACTGTAAGATGAAGATAACTCGTGATTATGGGCTGTTAACTAATGTTTTAGTAATTTTGTGTATTCATATACACAGTCACTTCTGTAACATATATTTCCACCATAGTTATGAACATGGTCGCGAGTTGCCTACATTATAAGACGTAAGTGGATGCTCCTGTTACACAATATTCACACTGGAAGGCTACTACAGCAGTTAAATTGGTAACTGCATTAATTATTTAAGTATCATGTATGTTCCTAATTACTATTTATTAGTAATTAATTACAATGTGAAACAGTTGCAGCTCCTTACAAAAACAAAATATGTAACATAACACTGGCGATTAAAAAGAGTGGCCACGAGTTTTATTGCCCGTTCTTTCTCGTGGTTCTACCTATTGCTTTGCGAATGGGCAGTAAATGTAAATGAAGAAGCATTAAGTAATGTACATTAAAATTTGACGTTCATAAGCGTCACCTTTTGACCTAGATGAATAAATGATTTTGACTTTGACTTTGAATGTCGGGCATAATATGAATCTTTAACTTTTTAAGGTAAAATGTGAATAATTTTCTGGAACCCTAAAATCTTATCCCGGAAAACGCCTAGCACCGATAAACAATCTTAGACAGAACGACCCAGGTAAAGTTGACTAAGGATACTTTTGTTTATATCATTGGGGATTACGTGCAAGTTTCACTGCGAGGGTCTTTTTATGTGTTCGGGGCTTTATCGAGAGCTGTGGCGCCCTCTGCTGATCTAAGATAGTATTAAATTTACTGGATGTCGTCGTAAAATTGAGTGCATTCGGATGATTTTTCTTCGGGTAAGGATACTATGAGTCGGTGGGGTATTACGTAAATGCATTTTGAAATTCTTTGCATAGTAAAATATGATTGGTGAATTTATTAGAAATAATTTATGCTGTGCTGTGCTATGAGTATTTTGATTGTAAAACGTAGGGATAGAAAGAAACATTATTTTCTTTAATTTTATGTAGTATATTTTGTATGTCTAGTAATGCTAATAGACAGAGAAGAAACATAAATGTCGATGCCTCAAGCATTAGCTCAGTACTGTTCACAATCGTAAGTTCCGTAAATACTAATTCCGCTCTAAAAATAAATCCAGTGTCCACACAAAGACAACAAAAACAACCATTCGAGAATCGTTAAATGTTGGCACCTGTGTAGGAATCGAACCCAAAATACTCATCAGGACCACCTATCTAACTCCTACTCAATTTTTTACGTACATACTTATTATAAGATTGTTTAAGGAACACTTAACAACAACAATTTCGCTCTACCAAAATCACGAAAAATTCTGTTAATCAACCACTACACGTAAACTCAAACACCCCAACACAAAGTATCTTCTTGGGTTTACGCGAATGTTACACATTGCAATTATACTACAGTTTACGGATCTTATCACGATGTATTGGTTTCACTAAGTTATTACATTTGAAACGAATGATCTAGAAACTACATTTTTAATTAATTACTAGCCGAAGTTTCGAATTCTTTACAGAATTCAAAGTCTGCCGTGAACATGAATTCTTAGTGAAACCAATACATTCCAATAAAATCCATAAACTGTAAGTTTAATTTCAACACCAACACAAACGTAGTAATTATCCAGTAAAGTACATAATCACACAGTCAAACAACCGGCACATTGTCCGAATCGCCTATTTACGTCAAGTGACGTACAACGATTTATTCCCGAAAGTGAGAGAGCAATTGTCAACCGATTAATGTTTTTTATCGCCCACCACTAATTCCTGAACGAAAACATCCATTGTCCCTGGTACTTTGTTGCTCTGGCCATCAATCAAATTCTGAAACTCTGCAAATTGAGTTTTAAGGTATTTATGATTTAAAATAGATTTATTACCTTCTAGTGCCTAGATTTATTAAATTGCGTGTTGCGTTTTTATTTTGCTTTAAATAAAATAATATCCTGTGTTAAAAACAACGTGAAAACGAAAACTATATTTTCACATATAAAACTAAACTTCACTCATACGCGTAAGACTATTTTACACCTGGCTTGACTTTGGCTATGCGTTGTCGTCAGTCAGTAAGTAAGAGAGGTCCTATGCCATGGTCCGCCCAACGGAAAGCAGATGACTGTATTACCTAAACGTAAGGCACGCTAATCAATTAGGCTTCATTCATTGCGCATTGCCAAGTCTAGGAAAAGAAGGAAACGAGAAAGACTGACTCTTTTTGGGCCCTTTTAGCCAAAACTGGTCCTCATTCTCTCTGTTTTGAAGCAAAAAAATCGAAGACCTCTAGCACCCTTACTTTTAAAGATCATTGCCATTTGTGCCGTAGTCGTCTCTGTACCTATATTATCGTCTACTCCTAACAGCACTTATAAAATAAACATTGTTACTTACACAAAATATAAATTCTATACAAAACTACTCGCAGTTGCGAAACAGCTTGATAACTACATTATTTATCAACAGAATTACTAAAATAGCCTCTATAAGTTCACCGGCCAAAATTCACGATCCACTACTTTTATAAAAATTGGGTAGGTACCTTCGAGTAAAAGTTCTCGTGACTACCCTCCACTTAATAATTCATAGTCGACCCGAGGCCACATTAGTACCAAATAGTGAGGGCCCTAAATGTACACTCACACATAGAGAATAAAATATACATTTCAAATTCAAATTTAAAATCCTTTATTCATCTGGGTCACAAGGTGACGCTTATGAACGTCAAAATAATAAATTTATAAAATAATTACTTTAACTCAAATTTAAAACATTATTACTGTATGCTTCTACATTTACATTTACTGCCACGTTCGCAAAGCAATAGGTAGAACCATGAGAAAGAACGGGCAATAAAACTCACGGTCACTCTTTTTCATCGCCAGGTTTTGCATAATACACATTTTACATTTTGTAAGGTGCTGCAACTGTTACACCTTCTATATCACTTGTATATATTTACTGTACATAATAATACTCAAGCATAATAGTTTTGGTTAGCCTCCTCTGAATAGACATGGTGAAACAGGAGCATCCACTTACATTATATATACCTAATAATGCAGGCAATCCGCGAAAGTGATCAGAACCATGATGGAAATGATGCAGTTAAATATTAAAATCTAATACCAGCCTGCAAGACCGTCATCAACCAGTCATCGCAAGGAGCACCCGTTCACGAGTATGACGCATGTGCCAGCCATCATCCCTCTCGCCATATTAGAGGGACAGGGATGACCCGACACACGACGCCACCACAAGAAATGACATTTTAGTGAGCATGACGACAACGGTATACGAACCAGCAGTAAAAACAATCTATTGGTATACTGACCATGACCGCCAATTACCTCCATTTTCCAGATCTTTATTATTAACATAAGTTAGTGGAACGCGTGAAGGAATGCAAATGTAGAAAGAATTTTGTGAAGGTGACAAGTGAACAATGATATGATCAGGGATAAATAATGTTAAACTACATTCAACAAATCTTAAAAATATCCAAATCCTGCAAAAATCATGTGTTCACGAGGCACTTCCACTTAACATGTAAATAAAATAATCGTGAGTTAAACAAGCCTAAGCCTATCCCCACGGTGTCTTATCATTTAAAAATTCCTTAATAGTGTAATAACCCCTTTGTAAAAGAAAGTTCCTAATTGGCCGTTTGTATTTGTGCATGGGTAAATTCATTATTTCAAGAGGCAATTTGTTGAAAAATCGTATACCAAACCCGCAAATGAGTTCTGAACTTTATGTAGGCGGTAGTTAGTTCCCACCAGTTTATGCTTATTCCTTGTGTTCATTTTGTGTAAATCACTATTTTTGCGGTATAGAATTAAGTTTTTCTTAATGTACATTAAGTTAGCATATATATATTGCGATGCAACTGTCAATATATCTACTTCTTTAAATTTATCACGTAAAGAATCTCTAGCACCTAACTTATAAATAACACGTATGGCCCTCTTTTGAGTGATAAAAATAGTCTGTATATCAGCAGCTGTACCCCATAACATTATTCCGTAAGACGCTGTGAAAATAACTAAAGTAAACTAGTCTAGCAGTATCTATATCTGTGAATTCCCTAACTTTTCTAACTGCAAACGCTGCAGAACTAAGTTTTACTGCGAGACAGGATATTTAGGCGCCCCACTGAAGCGTACAATCTAAAGTTACACCTAAGAATACGGTTGATTCGACTAGTTGAATTGTTTCCTTATTTAAAATTATATTAGTAGGAACACTTTTGACATTAGGCAAAGAGAATTTAACACATTTGGTTTTGCTTGAGTTGAGTACCAAATTATTTGTCGAAAACCAATCTAATACTTGTGCAAGAGTGTTATTGACGGTATCAAAGCTACTTAAATTACGATCAACTTTAAAAATTAGTGACGTATCGTCGGCAAACAGAACAATATCACATACATTTTGTACAAAGAACGGCAAATCATTAATATATATTAAAAAAAGAAATGGACCGAGAATAGAGCCCTGTGGAACGCCCATTCCTACTGGCAAACCTAGAGACCTACTCCCATTAACATCTACATACTGAATTCTATCACTAAGGTAGCTGGCAACAAGATTGAGTGCGGTATCTCTAAGACCATAAAGTTTCAATTTACGTAAAAGTGTATTATGTTCCACACAGTCAAAGGCCTTTGATAGGTCACAAAAAACACCAATGGCATCCTTCGAGTTTTCCCAAGCATTAAAAATATGCTTTAACAAAGTTACACCGGCATCAACGGTGGAGCGACCCTTAGTAAAGCCATACTGTTCACTGTGAAATAAATTATTTGTGTGAAAGTGGCTCTCTAGTTGATGCAAAATAATCTTTTCAAAAATTTTACTAATAGCAGGCAAGATAGAAATTGGCCGAAAATTACTAGGTTCGCTCTTTGATCCCTTTTTGAATAATGGTATTACTTTACTGTGTTTCATTAGATCAGGAAATACTCCTGTATCTACGCATCTGTTGAATATTGCAGCTAAATATGGAGCTAAGGTAGAAATAATTTGTCGCACAAGTTTAACAGAAATGCCCCATAAGTCAACAGATTTTTTATTATTGAGCGTCTTGAATACCTTCAGTATGTCATTGGTGTCAATATATTTAAAATTAAAAAGCACATCACGCTCATTCACATTGCCCCTAACCAACATTTCTGCTTTGCTTGGACATGAATCTAGACAGCTGGTTGTGTTCACTGGTATGTTTATGAAGAAATTGTTAAATGTCTGAGCAACATCAGTTTTCCTAGTAATAATTTCACCATTAAATTTTAATTCATAATTGTTATCTACCAATTGAGCTCGACCAGTCTCATTGTTAATAATGCTCCAAGTAGTTTCAACTTTGTTCTTGGATTCTTTGATTTTATTGCTTAAATATAAGGATTTGGCTAAAGCACATGTCCTCTTAAAAACCTTTGAATAATTTCTAACATATTGAATAAATTCAGGATTAAAATTGTATTTCTTCATACTGCCTGCATTCTACAACCTAGCTCTACTTTTTTATATACCTACTATTGCCAAGTCACAAAAATTTACTTTAGTGCTCCTTGCAAACGTCTTCAGTTTAAAAATTTTATTGTACTCATCATCAACAATTTTAAATAAGCATTTATATAATTCATCAGGATCATCAACGGTTAAGTCAATACTGGCGATCTTGGCAGCAACATCATTACTAAAGTGTTTTAGGCGAGCAGAGGTCATTGGCCTACATGTAATTTCTTGTACTTTAGGGGTTGTATTAGTTGGAATTACAACCTTTTGTCCGCAGTGATCCGATGTCAAGTCAGTTAAAACAGCCTTACTTAAATAAAGACAATTGCAAAAAACATTATCTAAGCATGTAGACGAATGTGAGGTTATTCTGGTTGGTTCAGAGAACAAAACATTTAAATTAAATGACCTAAATAAGCTAACTAACCTAGTACAAATTGGTGATTTTTATAACAAATTGACATTAAAATCGCCACATACGATTATAGACTTCCTACTAGAAATTATGTGTTTTAAGACATCCTCCATAATGCTTTTAAACTGAGTAAAGTCGCTTTGTGGTGGTCGATACACACACACTATAATATGTTGTTCAAGCTCAACACAAGAAATCTCAGCAGTGCGCTCGATAGAAAGTTTAGCTATATCCTTACGTTCTTTACATTTCAAACTATTACATACATATATTAGAGAGCCACCACGAATAGCCTTCTTTCTTACGAATGCACTTATATCTGAGTAATGTTGATTGTTAAATATTAATTGGTCACCTCGCAACCAATGTTCCGTAATACATAAGATAATATCAATCTTATGTTTATTTAAAAATAAATCTATTTCTAATTCTTTGCCAGATAGGCCTTGTATGTTTTGATGAACTAAGTTTAAAACACATGAATGCCTATCTGTTGTCTCATCTAATAGTTTAAACTAATAGATGTGTCAATACTACTATTGGTATAACTATTATCTACCAAATTCCTAAGTACTCTAGTAGTACTCCTGTCAGTATATAAATTAAATGCTAATAATTTAGCAAGTTGTCGCCTATGTACATATAAGATACATAGTATCTTTTGTTAAAAAGAAATTACTAATAAAAATATTGGTGTCAAAAAATAAAATACCGTCACTATGACATGTCCTATTGTACAATAATAGATTTAATTTGCCTGTCTGCCTGTTTTGGTCATCTGTGAGAGCATATGAATAAGGCAATGCACAAATAATAAAGCTACATCCTATTTTTGTGCTAACATCTATCATTAAGTCTGTTAATTCTATGAGACTGTTTTTGGAGACTAATGAGCTGTCACCATACAAAATGATGACAGTAGTTTGTGCATTCAAGTCGGCATTCTTAATCTTATCAACTAGGGTACAAGACTGAGCTCCAGGTGAACAAAAGTTCTGTACTGGTCGCTCAGTGTAATGATCAATCAAGCTCCCTAAACCCACTCCCAGTTGGTCTGAAAAAATTATTACATTCTTACTGTCAGTCTTTACTGGATGCAGTTTGTTTTGTGTATTATACTGACATCCAATTGCATTCAATTCTATTGATTCAGCAGGTGTAGTTGCACACTTAGTTGTACAACTGGAACAGTAATTATTAGAGTTGGATAATGAGATAAGTTGTTTTAAATTTTCTCGACCAACTCTTGAAATTTCTTCATATTTTAAGATGTATTCATGAGTCTCATTCTGGTGTTCCATTATAGTTCTAGTGAGTTGAGCTTGTAGATTTGATATTTGTGCTTGCAACTCACTTGTGTGTTGTTCATATAACAACCTACCAGAAACTAGTTCTTCATTTGTTTCCTCAAGCTTTAATATAAGAGACTCACACTCTTTATTTAATTTACAATTATCTTGTGCATACTGACTCAATTTGGTAGACCACTTAGGACCAGATCTAAGTTTCTTAATTAATTTATTTAACTTAAACAATTTTCTAAATTTATTCTTACTAAGACATTTTTTTAAACAGTTACATTTAAGAGCTTTTAGCACTTTAATTTTGTCACCCAGGAGCTCAGAGAATAAGTTGTGACTAGCAGTACTGTTAAAAGCCGCAATTGTGTCTTCTAGAGTTGAAATTCTGCCATAAGCCTCATTGAGACTTGCTTCTAACTCCGCATTTCGGCTAAGTTGTCTGGAGTAAATTTCGTCACAGCTGCTGAAACACCTAACTTCTTCTCGTAGTCTGTCCCGTTGATCCAAGACATCCATATGCTCTATATGCAGCTCCGTGAGTTGTGTCTTCAGCTCAGATATACGGTCATTCACAATTTTAATTTCTTCTTCACAGTCAACGCGTTCCCTTAATAGTTGACTGTTGTCATCCTTGTACTTCTTTAACTCGAGCAGAGTTATTCTTAATTTATTTTCCGCCTCCTTGGCCGTTGCCTTCCGAGTCATCATATGGGTAGACATTGCCAAGGATTACAAATTACCTAAAAAATAAGAAAACAGCTGAGCAAAGTCAAAGAAGAGAAGAGATGTGATGGGGTTTGAGTATTATTGTATAGACAGAATAAATAAGAAAAGTTACAATAGAAAAGCCGGGGCTGAGCTGCAGGCTACCGGCGGGGTCCACAGGAGGCTGATAGAGGAACGGCCATCAGATATGGTGGTTTGCTGCGAATATAGTGAATAAGCAGTCCCCGACCAAGCAGCGACAGAGCTAGCAGGAAGCAGTGGGCAGTTCGGTGGGGCAAACTGACCAATAAAATACTTGCAAATCCCATGACGGTTCTGTGACATGGCGAATTTACGCCGCCATTAAATAAGCGTACCCCTGATGTCAGGCAGCAGGGACGTCAGTTCTAGCAGAAGGCCGAAGAAATGGGATCTGGAAGGGCTTCTGACTAGAAATATGCAGGCGATACTTTGGCTGCAGAACTGCGGTGAAGAAGGCAAATGGGAAAACCACTACACTATTTTTCCTATACATGGAGCATGAAATGAGCATAGAAAGAAATATAGTTTTTGACAACGGGCTTCCACGACGTAACATTTCGTGGCGGTCTGAGTCCGGCAGGGGTAGAAGCAAGGCTACCCAGGTCGTCATCCAGCGAAATACTTGCAGGATTGGCACGTGGAACGTGCGTACGATGCTGCCAACAGGCAAATTGGAAGAGTTGATTGGAGAGATGCAGAGACAGAGGATGGATATAATAGGTTTAAGCGAAGTGAGATGGGAAGACAGTGGGGATTTTTGGAATGACGATTATCGAATTATATATACAGGGGATAAACAAGGAACCAATGGAACTGCTATAATTTTAAATATGAAATGGGGTTCACAAGTAGTAAATACCATACATCACAGTGACAGAATAACAGTAGTTAAAGTTAAGACCTCATCAAGTAATTTAATCATAGTACAGGTATACATGCCTACCGGTAGCCACCCAGATGATGAAATAGAAGAAATGTACAATCACTTAGATGTTATAATTGATACAGTTAAGGAAAATGATTTGTTAGTAATTATGGGAGATTTCAATGCAGTAATTGGAGAGGGGGCAGAGGAAGAATTTGGTTGGTAAATACGGGTTAGGTAATAGAAATTCAAGAGGAGAACGATTAATTCAATTCTGTAAAGAAAATAAAATGACCGCTATAAACACAATTTTTAAACAGCCGAAAAGGAGACTGTACACTTGGAAAATGCCGGGCGATATCGCAAGATATCAGTTAGACTATATACTAGTCAAAACTAAATATAGGTATCAAGTAACAGCTTGTAAGACGTTGCCAGGAGCAGACCTCAATACGGATCATAATTTATTGATTAGTTCTTTCAATCTACAAGTAAAAAAATCTAGGTTAAAAGCAAAACCAAAGAATATTGATCTCAGTAGAATTAAGGATATAAAAAGTAATTATAGTGTGCAATATAGTAATAAAATAGGCAATAAATTTGAATCATATAAACATAGGCTAAGAAATCTGAGCATAGAAGAAAGGTGGTGCAATATTAGAGATATTATAAAAACTAGCGCACAGGAATGTTTAAAGAAGGAAAAAATTGTCCCTAGGAAAAAATGGCTAACTAGTGATATTGAAAATATGATGTTAGAAAGAAGGAAGCTTAGAAATAACAGTGATGTAGATAGTATAAAAGAATATAAAAGACTCACAAATAAAATAACAACGCAATGTAGAGAAGCAAAGAAAAAGGCTATAGAAAAAGATTGCGAGAAAATAGAATATCTCACAAAAAAAGGGAAAATGGATAGTGTATACAATATAGTAAGAAATTTTGACAAAAGACATAAAACCAAAAGTACAGCAGTTTTGGATGAACAAGGAAAAATATTGCTTGATCACGCAGACGTTGTTAAAAGATGGAAGAGGTACATAGAGAGCTTATATGAAGGACCAGGATTAGATATTGGGGATATAGAAGACCAGGCACAAATTGATGCTGATAACTTAGGTCCACCGATAATGAGAGAGGAATTCGAGAAAGCCTTGCGTAACATCCAAAATGGCAAAGCGACAGGGGTAGATGAAATTCACATCGAGCTGATTAAGTACGCACACTGTCCTGCTTTTATAGAAGAAATATTTTCACTGACTCAGTCCATGTATTTAACCGGTACAATTCCCAAAGACTTTCAAATGAGTAAAATAGTCATGCTACCTAAGAAAATAAATACGCGAAAATGTGAAGAGTACAGAACGCTGTCTCTGATATCTCAAGCATCGAAAATTTTACTGAAAATATTGCAAATGAGAATAAGAAAGAAGTCAGAAGAAAGTATAGGTGAAGATCAATACGGGTTCAGGCAAGGAAAAGGCACCAGAGAGGCCATATTAGCATTGAAATTAGTCATCAATAGAAGAATGGAATTGGGCCTCAGTACACACATTGCGTTTGTGGATCTAGAGAAGGCTTTTGATAGCGTAAATTGGAAGAAATTGATGGAGGTCCTAAAGAATGCTGGCTTGGATTACAGGGACAGGAAGATCATTTTCGAACTATACAGAGATCAGGAAGCCGTTATAGAAGTGGGGGAGGTAAAGGAAAGAGCAAGGATCAGACAAGGAGTTAGACAAGGATGTCCACTGTCCTCACTAGTCTTTAACATTTTCATTGAATGTGCAATAAAGAAAATTACTGAAGATGAACAGGGGGGTGTAAAGATTAATGGGGAAAATATACATTTCATAAGATATGCTAATGGCATAGCTGCTTTGGCAGAAAGTAGACAACAGTTAGAAATGTTATTAAACATAATGGACGAGGCTTTTATGCACTTTGGCTTAAAAATAAATAGCTCCAAAACTAAAACAATGACAACTTCAAAATTTCCATTGGCTAATATTGAACCAATAAAATTAAATAATACCAGAATAGAAAATGTTCATAAATTTAGATACCTGGGATCCTTAATAACTAGCGACTCTAGATGCACCCCAGATATAATAGCAAGAATAGGTATGGCGAGAGGAGCGTTTAATTCTAAGAAACACCTACTCACAACAAAAAATATCTCTATTAACACCAAGAAACGCTTTATTAAAAGCTATATCTGGAGTATAGCACTTTATGGCTCTGAGACTTGGACAATGACGAAAAGGGACAGGGAGAGATTGGAAGCATTTGAGATGTGGTGTTGGCGTAAGATGGAAAGAATCAGTTGGACAGAAAGGAAAACAAATGATGAGGTCTTAAACATAGTAAAAGAGAAAAGAAATATCTTAAGTACAATAGAAAATCGAAGAGGTAAAATGTTGGAGCACTTGATACGACATGACAATTTCATTAAAAACATCTTGGAAGGGAAAATGGAAGGAAGGCGAGGAAGGGGTAGACGAAGGAGAACATTCATAGACCAAGTAAAGGAAAAAGTTAACGTTGCGTCGTATCAAGATGTCAAGGCACTGGCTGAGGATAGATTGGCATGGAAGAAGCTCCACCGACAAGAGCCTAGCTCTTAAATAAAAAAAAAAAAAAAGAAAAGGGGGGTATATGAATAAAAATTATATTAAATTAATTAATTGTAGAAACTAAGAGATTGAGAACAATTTAGGTAATTTGAATACTTTAGAGTAATTATCTAATACTTTTACAAGGTTTTTATTGAAATATCTCAGCTGATGAACTTAATCAACTTATTAATAAAATGTAAGTAGGTATGCAAGTTACAGGTTAAAACCAATAATAGCTAATACAGAAAAGTACACAAATATATGAAGTACAGACAAGAATAAACAGTGTAGTAATTGTGAAGTGTATCTGTAGATTGTGTTTGTCTGGGGCTGTTGTTTGGTCCTCGATTTTGCTTCCACATATAGTCAAGCAAAAGGAGACAGAACAGAGCCAGATGTGTGTTGGACGTAGCACACACGGGGGTGAGCCGAGTAATTCGGTGTTGTGGAGTGTTGGATAAGTTTTAATAAGTATTATACTCCCCGGGTTTAAGTCTAAGCAGATGTAAATTCAAATCCGTCCGTTGACACCAAGTCTCCGTTCTGTTCGCTCGAACTTTGGCCGTGTAGTTATATATATATATATATTTTATATATATATATATATATATATATATATATATATATATATATATATATATATATATATATATATTTACACGTAATGATCAAATAGACTATGAAAGAGAATACTTGTGTGTGAAATGTAAAGTGTATTTGTACATGTATAATTTTACGCATAAAACTATGTAATAACATGTGAGTTAATTGGACTCAAATCTCACTTGCGTGTAGTGGTAAGCTTGTAGTTGTTTGCAGACCAAATCGGGCGTTCAGTTGTGATAATTGCTTTTTTTTAAAGAACTCTCTCTACTAACATTAACCTTTATCTGCAGAGACTTAACAACAATTCAAATAAGGGACGCAATGTATAGTTAGACTCTAAGGAATATGTACTGGATCATATAAAACATTGATTCCCTGTATAGAAGTCGAAATCACGACACAGAGCGCTTTGGAACTTACAAAGCAAATACTTAAATCAGTGTGCCACTCCTTGTAAACAATGACAACTCCACCCCGTCTAGCGATCCGTCAGATAAGCTGTATATTAAAACTTTTGTCATATCCCAAACCAGACAAACAACTAACCTGCCCGTTCCTTTTTAAATCCGAAAATCCGCCAATCTTTAGCCACTTAGAAAATCCCCTTACAGGCGGCGTTTTTAAATTCCTTAAATATAATCAAGATCAAGTAGGATAATAAGAAAGGCAACAAAAACAAACAATTCAAAAGTCTTACAGATTGTGACGGTGATGACAGTAATCCATAAACTTCTCGAAATACATGTAAACCAATCCGTACTTGGTCAGCAAGGTAGACGTTAGTCTAACTCCTATAGAGAGAGGAGCCCCAAGCCCAGCAGTGGAACAGATAAAGGCATGGTTCGAAATTATTATTATCTTGTTAATAATAAAATGTATGGGTATCCGACCACGTTTTGCCACTTTTGCCGTACATCAGCAATTTAAGGCTGGTACAATGAAATGCATCTGCATATACAGGCTGTTTCATCAAAGTGAAATAATACTTCGACCACACATAGGGCACATACCTTATAGTATTATGATGAAAATAATTCTTTCTTCACCACTCTCATCAGACCTCACCAGACATCACAATCAGACCTTATTCAGAATGAAAACAATCAAAATTCAAAATGGTAACATTCAAAGTAGAAACGTTCAAAATGGTCACATTCAGCATAAACGTAACTTAGAATGCGAAAGGCATTTTTCCAGAAAAACAAATTAAAGCAATCCACTGGGAACACAAGCACTTATGTATGTGCTAAGTCAGCAGTTTATTCTTCAGCTCAACTTATTTAGTTGTTAAATCATGCAGGATCACGCACTACTTTATTTTGAAGGACATACTTTAAGATTTTGCTGACATTGTATTATATATTTGGCTGGGCGCATAATGCAATTGTCTTAACGTTCATCTTTATTCAAGAATATTTAATAAAATTGCATGATTTTAGCAATCCAAGCGTTTGGACTGTCTTGGCAAACTGACAAAGGCCGTACTTGATACTTAGAAGTTGCTGTAATCTTCAGATTCTATTATAATTATGCTAAAGGCAACCTTCACGTTTTGTTAATAACGAAGCTCTTATTTCAGCTTTCTTACTAAATTAATGAAAACAAAACACGGATACTGTAATTTTAAATCAAAATGCAGTGAAAAGGCTCTGCAACGTTATCATTATCATCGTCACTGAATGGTTACAAGCCATTCTTCTTAAAACATGAGCCTATTGTCTAGAAACTTTATTATTCCAAAAAGTGCTACCGTCTGCCCTCTGCAACATGAAAGCATAAATAACTGTAACCCTAAGAGCAGCGCCAGGATACTTGAGGTAACTAACTTACCGACTGTCAAACATGTTTGTGACATGCTAGATCGACCGTGTACACCGAGGCTTAAAGGGATCAAATTTTGTAACCGGGCAATAGTTAGCAATGCCGAGGGCTTAATAATTAGATTAGATTAGATAAATCTTTATTGTACACCACATAAGGAAAACATACATAGAATGAGCGCAAACAAGAAATGCACAATTGGCGGCCTTATCGCATACAGCAATTTCTTCCAGGCAACCATTAGGAATGGACTCATGACTGTAGAAGGATCCAAAAGTACTTGATGGTGTAGTTTTGAAATTATTGATAAATATATTTTTAGCATACTATACATAAAATAAATACCTACTTACACATAATATATTATATAGACATACATAATATATTATATATACACTACATGTAGGCAATACATATATATATATATATATAAATATTATATATATATATATATATATAAATATTATATATATATATATATATATATATATATATATATATATATATATATATATATATATATATATATATATATATAATAAGATACATAATAGTAAAGTCTAATAAAAAGTTACGGGTAGACGTATGAACACCTAGTTATGCTTATCATGATTAACTTCAAGAAACGAAAGTTTCATTTTACCATATTATGAAGATAGAACAGAGGTATTTATGCCTTTAAATAAGTAAACTATCGCGACTAAGACCCACTAAAATTAAATAATATCGTATGATGTATACAAATCGCGAATCACCTCCATTCAATAAGAAAATACTAAACATGTCTTTACATTATGTACCTACTTATAACGAGAAATCTCTATATTTCTAAATTGCATCGACAAGTATATAAACTATATCACTGTAAAATTCTATTTACCTAAGCAATATTCATTTAACCGAAGCAAACATTCATAATCATATCAGCAAAAACTTCCGTACAGCTTAAGCTTATTAATTTGCACCAGTATCAGTCTACTAACTCCACACCCACCAACTATCCATTGTTAGTACGTCGCCTACTAATAATATTATATACAAATAAACTTATAACACATTAGACATGACAATTACTTACAGCGCGTCTGTCGTTTGTTTCACAAATAAACCTAACATTTCTCTTGAGACACACACTTTGTGTAAATTCAGGCACTTCATTCATTCATATCACTACTTGTTAAACACTTTCAAACGTCTGTGATTGCAATCTTTACCCAAACTTCTATTATATATGTGAATATAAGTTTGTTTGTTAGACTTTAACGTCTCTAGTTAAACAATTCATTAACTTCATGCTAGCATTATCCTGATCACCTGGAATGCTACTTTTGAATTTTGCTTTGGAGTCGGTCGTAATCAAATCTGACAGAGAATTATCTTCACAACTTTTAAACAAGCCTGACTATATGTCAATCTTCTGGGAAAGAGTGGTACTCTATATCTACCAAGGCAGCACTTTAATATTATAGCCTGCGTGACTAAATGGCAAATGTGATTTCTCCTAAAAGACTAGCTAAACAGCTCTCTGTCCAAAGGGAATACATAAAGATTTTCTCATAAATAACCTTAAATCTTTCCCACACGACCATCTACACAAATAAGACACAAGTTATAAACGCTATAAAGATACAACTTTTAGCGAAACCCCTATTACCGACGCTCTTTGCATAAAAGTCTTGCACTTTTAAACTGGTCAGCTATAAAACAGCTCCGATGTAACTTTTCACATTCATAAAGGTAACTTTCTGACCTAATGGAATAGATGATTTGAATTTTATTTGAATATCGCCGCAATTCGAAAATCCGTTGCGCGAATGTTGCAAATTTATTTAAATTTATAATTAATTGTGACGCAGTTTGTTTTGATTGCTCAATCTTGCTCAAAATATCTAGGGAATTCAAAAAACTAACAACTGTTCCTGTATATTAAATATTTTAATGCAAATGTTCTTCTGTACCATGTGCCTAGTTCTATTATATTATATTTTTTACCTTCGTCATAGGGTTTTTAGAGTTGACTCAAAGACGTCTAATCTGATTTGACAGAATATTACCATTATTATATTACCATTATTATCTTTCCAAGTAGTGCCTTTCATGTGATCGCAAAAGACAGCAATATTCTATGCATTAGGTAAGAGTAAGGATCTTCGAGGAAACTATCTGTAGCGACAGGAAAATGTGTTTACAGCTGCTGGAAATCACAGCTATACATCTCTCCGAGGTTCAGGGATGTAAATCCGTAAAGGCCAGACAATGACAAACGCGTTTTTGACCTATCGCATAGATGTATTCTTGAAGTGGCTTCTTTATTGTTGAAAAATAATAAATAAATCATATGTGTTACATTCAAACTAGAGGATGCTTGCAGCTGTGTTCACACATTTTATTTTAAGTTAACCGTTTATACCCGCTGTCTTTGGCGTATCTCGAAATCCTTTCTTAATGCCACCAAGGATACATACAGGGTATCACAAGACCCATCACCAAGCCGAACTCTACTCGTTGTGGACATCATGCTAAGTCATACTAACAAAAAAAATACCTGGGAAACGATCTTTTTTTTAAGTGTTCACATTTTTTAAACCGTAATTAAAAGCGCGCGCGTGCAATGATTGAAATACCTACTTATCCTCCTTACTATACTTCTTCTTATCCTTATTGGCGGGGTAAATGCATCGATTTTGTACCTAATTAGAAAAGAATCCATACTAAATTTGAGCCTTAATATCTCCTGAACCAGTAATTTCCCAAGTATGGTGCCAAAGTAAAAAATGTTCGTAGTGATTGGTACAACATGGGATTTCATTTTTCGTTAAGGGTCTTTTTACACTCTGTATATACCGATGTAAACAGATTTTTATCGCTGTAAAAATAAATATTTTCTTATGCAATCAATTTAAGAACGCCGTAGGTAAGAGCAAACTACTGAACTCACTATACATTTAGTACCAAAAAGTTACTTTGTGACTACTTAGAGTGAATAAATATTTTATGAAAGTTACAATTAAGTATAATTGCTAGTGAAAATGCCTGCAAAACCATTAGTTAATTCTTATATGATTATAGTTCATAATTGCTCGCTAGAGATTTGTTTCAAAAAACAATGTTTTGATTGATATCAATTATTGTGCCCGATAGGACATGAATATCCAATTTATCATGGTGGATATTGAAAATATTTGTAAAGGTTTTTGTACAAAATTTGCAGATATTTTTATTTTATTTCATATTTGCATGATTATTGATATGCTGATAAATTATGTTACGTATTTGTTTTATTGTTTATTTTTTGTAAATTACTATGTTCCTTTTCGTGATTTCAATTTATAAGCTACGTTACGGTGACTTTGGTAACATTCAAACTTAGAATAAATTCACCCAGAAGCGGAGCAGCAGAAGCACACATTTTTCAGTACGTTAGAATTAAAGTACTGTATTCACACACATACACAGTGAAGAAGTCAATTAAATGTCAAAGCCCCATATGGCATTATATACATGCTTCCACTAGACATAGCACGCAGCTCCGCCCGATTGAATTTTATACCTAAACCTTCTTCCGAAATCGCATTATCTTAATTTTTTTATAATTCATTACATAATAAGTATAAAAGGGCAATAAAAAAATAATATGATTATATTTAACGTATCATGAACGTGCCGGTCATTCGATTAATTATTACGGGATTCAGTAATGCATCATTAACTCATTTCGATGAATAGTCCAGCTGAAATATTTCATGTTACTGCATTAGTGATGGGTAACTCATCAATTTTAAATGAGGTTGAGGGAGTACCTCATTTTACCTCGCGAGGTACTCACGAGGTACCCGTCATTTGAGGTGAGGAGTCGTCGGTCGGCGTATTTACCTCGCCAGCCGAGCCCGAGCCCTTGCTTCGTGTGTTTTATTTACTCTGGAATTCATTTCACGCATTTATTTGTATCTCTTCACAACATGAACAATCTAAATAAAATCCTACAAAAACATCAGTATCACATACAATACCAAACATAATTATTTCATTGTGCATGCATACCCAAATCATAATGTACATACATACATAGACTCACGCCTGTTTCCCCGAAGGGGTAGGCAGAGGCATATTAAACGCCCACTTAAATCATAATGTTTGCTGTGTTTTCAAACTTCCGTGACCTCACTTCACTCATTCTATAAATTCAGTACAATTATGAAATAAGTCGCTTCATTTGCTCACAAAACTCACTCGTCCACACAATACCTCAATACTCACTCCTAATATCTAATCTGTGACTCACTCTCGCGGCTCGCCTCCAAGCCTCTCACCTCGCACAGAAAATACTCTACGAGCACTCGCGAGTTACAACGTCAATAATGTCAATGTCAATTTTTAAGTGAGGACGCGTGAACGAATGACATGTTTCAATATTGAAATTCGAGTAACTCTTTCAAATTGCGCTCACGAGTACCTCAAACGAGGCACCTCATGAGTGAGGGACACATCTCTATACTGCATACTATTAAATAAGTTAAATTTAAAAACATTTCCTTTAAATTCTTGAAAATGAAAACGTTTTAATTTCAATTATTAGAATTATTGTGACCTCTTTATGTTTTGATTTAAATATGTATAATATAAATAGCACCTATTCAATTAACAGTTATTGTAAAAACCATTTCGCTACAAAAGCACATTGCTTGAACAATGATAACTAAACAATTAGACTCCATGGTCCCTCAACTTCCATCCCATCAAAAACCCTGCGGGGCTCGGTCAATTTGTTAGAAAAATATTATTACCACTTATATTTATACTGTTCCTACTTCATTCCTGGTTTTATATTCCATTCATTTTACTCATGAGAATAATATTTTTTATGTAATTAATGTGGACAAAGCATTTCCAGTTTTATTTGCACCCCTTTATTGACAAGTTTTAATCATTTGCACGGGTTAATTGAAATGATTTCACGGAATCCTAATTAACAAACTCAAATACCTACGAAACCATCATGTGTAATTAACCTACAGTCTATTTTAATTCATCTAAAATAACGTCAAACAATGTCAAATTGTGTAAACAATGTAAAATTTAACAGTTTAATTACGTCATAATGGGAGTGCAATAAATTTCAATACCAATATTATTTACACTCGTTACGACAGTTAAGAATTAAATAATTGATCACAGTGTTATTAAAGTGCATAGGGTTCCCACCAAGAACTTAGGGTCCAAAGCCAACCTCACCTGCAAGTAGTGCACCCGCCGATCAACGGACGAGGCTCTGGCAAACAAAATATCCCGATAAGCGGCAATAGGCTCGCCACCTATTACGTGGGATCAAGACACTGGCGAAAAGTGGGCGTTTAATATGCCTCTGCCTACCCCTTCGGAGAAACAGGCGTGAGTCTATGTATGTTTGTGTGTATGTATGTTATTAAAGTGCGAACACTTTAATGAACACTATGCCGCCTTTGATATTTTTCACAGTTGGCTACACATCAAACACTATTACCTAAGTCCCTACTTCTACATCACAAAGCTTGGCACACTTACCGTCAAGCAGGAACAACAGCCTGAAGATCAGATGACAAATCCTTTTCGTCTTGAACATTTGACTTCACTTACAATATAATTTAAAAACGAATGGACATTAATTTTATAACTACACGAATATTGTCAATATAACAGAGGTATTCAGGGATCACAATATTTCTTTTTAATTCACGAACTTATGTACTTTTACAACTTAGGCGTGTGTAAAGCCGCGGCTTTTCGGCAACAAACACATTAGCGCGCGTTC